>QQOI01000063.1:0-528006 GCA_009729435.1 Phytophthora fragariae
TTGACTGTTTTGTTTCTTACCGCAATAAACCTCGAACCTGAGCTTGAATCCGCAGCGTTCAGATACCGACTATATAAAAATAGCGCAAATGAGCATACCTGGAGCAGTAGTGGGTTTTCCCGCAACACACAGCGAACAGCTTGGTGCCGTACTTGTGCGGCTTATTCTTCAGGAAAATTCGTATTCTGTTCCGCGAACTTCTTGAAGGGATAACCATCTCGTCGAATGCAACCCAGCGCCCTAGTTCCATTCCGCCCTTGAAAGTAGTATGTAACTTGTTTTATCACGTTGCGAATCTTCCATGCCCGGTCGTCTTAGCCTGCGGAGCCTGGTTTGCTCGTAAAGTGGAGAAATCTGGCGAAGGACGTGTTAGTGGGCCCCTTTATTAAAATAACGTGGAAGTCACAGTACCTGTTAATCTCCTTGAAACGCTTGCGAACCATAAATGGCGACCAAGTTCCAGCTGGGATCGCTCCACGGGCTCGCGTCTTCCAATGATCTTCCAGTCGAGACTTTATCGGGCAAATAGCCCTGGATATTACTAGGGCCAGAAAATGCATGATCTCCGCAGCAAGTACGTCTTTGAACGCGTCCAGCTCCTTCTTCTTTGCTTGAAACATTTCCTTTGCGTTTGTGGATGTCGTCCGTCTTCTTTTCAATGGACAACTTCGCCTGTCGAAGTCTTTCCGGTCGTGTCTGACGCTCGTAACGATTAGTTTCCTCGGCAATCTCCGTCCAGAGAGTCTTCGGCATGTAGTAAAAAAAAGATCAGAAGGTTTCATCGTTTTCGCTGCCTCTATAGCCGAGGCAGTAAGTTGAGGAGGGTCCGTAAACACATCCGTAGCGCCGGACAGGTCCGAGTCATCCCGTTCGTCGGTTACCGGTAGCAACTCCCAACCATTGTCAGACATGCCTCGAAGCATTTCATCTGTTATGTAGTCCTGGGGGCCGGCAACCGCACGAATTTCCTCTGCTGTTTCGACACTAAAACTTTCGTTTCCGGTATCACCCGCAATATAAAGCTCATCTGCAAACTCATCTTCAGAATCGTCGTCGGCACTCTCGCCAGAACAGCCATCCGATTCCAGCACCTCGTGATCGTCATCAATACCCACGTTCACTTCATCAGCAAGCATGTCCGCACGTCTTTTCGATTTCTTCCCAGATACTCGACTCCCGGGAGACGAAAGAGTACGTCGATTTTGCGAGGGCGTTGCGGTTGTTTCTGCTGTCTGCCGGGGCGATTTTCTTTTTCTGGGAGCCTTGCCTGACCCTCTGGAATCTGCTCGCGGTACTGGCGTAGCGTCCGCATTGTTTGAGATCCCGTCACCCCAAGGCTCAACACCACCACCTGCATTTGAGATCGCCTCTTCCTCGGTAGTCTCGGGAAAGTAATCCGGGTAATCGTACTCGTAGTCATTTTCGGTTCGATCATCGGTTTGCCGGCTCTCGGTAGCCACATAGTCAGCATCATTGGTTACCACTCCATTATTTTCTGGAATCGATGCTCTGCTTGCTTGGCGAGCTGTAGATCCACCGCTGGGTTTCTCGTTCTCATCGGTATCTTTCCGAGGGCTGTCATGGCCTACCGTCCCGGTAGCATCGGTGACTTCAGCTGGAGCTGAGTTTTCGAGCATAGCTTGACGTGCTGCTTTCTGGCGACGCCTAAACTTCTCCAATTTGTCAGGGCAGTTCAGATTGGAGGCAGGCTCCCAGCTCGTTTGGGAATATCCCTTCCATTTCACCTCAAAGTAAGACAAGCCAAAACGAATAGTTTCACGAAGAATTTTTTCCACTTCGTACACTTCCTCCAAACCTGGGCACCATTATTACAGTTAGTACATTTTTCCCTAAACCAACATAAGAGCATGTGACAAACACGTTCTGTTTGTTACCTTCAGAATCCTCTTGGTGTTCTGCAGGGATTTTAGCCGTCACGTGGCTACCTCGGTCAGGCAAGTCCGCTTTTCGGGTAGCTTTTTTCTTCAACGCGCGTGCCTCTTGAAATGGTGCTGCCTTGAACTTGTTGAGGAGCTCGGGACAATGCAGATTCGATTCCGGCTCCCACGACGTCTCGTCGTAACCCTTCCACTTCACATGGTACTTGGGCTCTCCACGCACGAAATTCATCTCGATGATCTTCTCGATTTCAAACTCGACGTCTGCGGCATTATGAACGTCTACTATAAGATCGCTACGACGCTTTGCTAGTGAAAGATGCGATTTGCTTACCAGATGCCTCGGAGTTCACTGTCCTCTCTGCTTTTCTTCGTGCCTTCCGGGGCGGCTGGGCGTCACGCCCGCTGCCTACTCGGCGCTTCTGTGACATCTCGACGAGTGACGGTGGAGGGGGGGGCAAAAGGCGCACTTCTTGCATCCGAATACGTGGGCATTGTTGACCTTGATCATACAACTATACCGATATTAAATTTCGAATCTACACACATCCGGATACGAAGCACGACAGAGCAGATCATATACTTGTAATATCTCGATGTTGAGTTGCAAGTGCCAATGTTGACATCGCAGGTGAATTACTAAGCAGATTCCTTTGGCAATAACAAATAGACTGGTACTGCTAGATGTCCTAAACTGATTCTAGAGCTCCTCAACGTTGTTTTCACAGTGATAAATACACGCTCGGCGTCGCACTCACCGTGCACGTAACCCGCAACATGGCAACGGGCATCACGACCGAGCTCGCGAGAAGCGAAACGACGGGCATGACGGCCGCACACCCACACACGTGCATGTAAAGAAGAGGGATTTAACGTTGGGCTGGGGAATGTCAACATTGACATCGTGAGGCACTGGAACTCCAGATCAGCGAGGCATCGAAGCTCACCAGAAAACTTGACGGTAAGCATAGCGGCACCCGGAGCAGCGACTGCTGCACGGCGAGCATAGCTGCGGCAAGCATAGTGGCGGCGTAGACAACAGATGAACAGCGAGCATGGCGTCGGCGGCGAGTTGCGAACGTCGAGCAGCATTCCGATGAGCCTGGTCACAGCGTCACGGAGAGCGTAGCGGTAGCGGGGACAGCGAGAGCAGCATGGCGAGCATGGCGGCGGCCGGGACAGCGAGAGCAGCACGACGAGCATGGCGGCGGCCGACATGGGCGACAGCAGCACGGCGAGCATAGCGGCAGCCAGAGTAAGGATCAGCAGCTTGGTGGCGGCCTTGGCGGCGACGGTCGATGCGAGCCGGGCGACGGCATAGTTGGGGAAGCGCGCTGGAGCAGTAGCTGGCGATTTCGGAAATGAGGTTTGGGATTGAGCGCGCGGAAACGATCTTCTGGCACGGATCGCAGCGCGAGCGTGATTGGCCGCGAAATGGCTGGCCAATTACGCGTTGCAAATTCAAACGATGGGGGCGCTGATTGGCGTAGATACCGGAGCGAACCCACGGGCGAAAATCTGCGTGTTGCGCGAACTCAAAGCGCAAGTTGGAAAAGCGCGCGAAAAGCTGTGTGTTGCGCGAAGCTTGATGGCTGAAGCCAGGCTGATATATGGATACCACTTCGTGTGACCTTTGGATTGAGCCAATGCTGATTGGCTTATTAGCTTCAACTTCAACCCTCGATAAGCACTCCGAATTATAGTAGTTCTTGATTTAGTGACTACCTAGTACGAGGGCATTTCTTTTGCAGTTCTATAGTAACTTACTTTTGCAAGTGCTTCTGCAACAGAAATGATGGCAAACAGTGCCTGAACGTCGCTCGCCTCGCTACCTAGGCGAGTGTGGTGTCCTCACAAAACGCAGTACCCGTAGATATGAAATACCAACAAATGCGTGCACACGGTTTCTATAGGTGAGCGCTAGCTAGCACCATTGATCTTGTCCGTCGAAAAAGCTCTGCTTCTGGGCGGTCAAAAGCTCACGAGACAGCACACTAATTCCCTCCTGTTCCCCGACAACACTGATACGAATAGACGCCAGTGACTTCAGCGAGGAATACGCCGCGCTAGCTAAGGTTGATGACCCCCTCCTTTATTTTACTGCAATTTACTACATATAGGAGCCCACACACCGCTTCACCTCCCGTGCCGCGCCACCGCGGCTCGCCGCCTCGCCCGGTGAGGTGCGTTCTGCGGTCCGAGGGTGGCTGGTATCGGTGGTATGGCGAAAGTCGAGGGTAATTCGCGTCCGTTGGCAATGGCGCTCCAGGGAGCTTTGGGGGCTGCATGGAGGTGTCAGTGGTGACTTGGCCGGCCCAACCACCAGTGCCGCTCCACCGTGCATCGCTGCCTCCCAGCCGGGAGCCGCGGTGGCGCGGCACGGGAGGTGAAGCGGTGTGTGGGCTCCTATATGTAGTAAATTGCAGTAAAATAAAGGAGGGGGGGTCATCAACCTTAGCTAGCGCGGCGTATTCCTCGCTGAAGTCACTGGCGTCTATTCGTATCAGTGTTGTCGAGGAACAGGAGGGAATTAGTGTGCTGTCTCGTGAGCTTTTGACCACCCAGAAGCAGAGCTTTTTCGACGGACAAGATCAATGGTGCTAGCGCTCACCTATAGAAACCGTGTGCACGCATTGGTTGGTATTTCATATCTACGGGTACTGCGTTTTGTGAGGACACAACACTGGCCTAGGTAGCGAGGCGAGCGACGTTCAGGCACTGTTTGCCATCATTTCTGTTGCAGAAGCACTTGCAGAAGTAAGTTACTATAGAACTGCAAAAGAAATGCCCTCGTACTAGGTAGTCACTAAATCAAGAACTACTATAATTCGGAGTGCTTATCGAGGGTTGAAGTTGAAGCTAATAAGCCAATCAGCATTGGCTCAATCCAAAGGTCACACGAAGTGGTATCCATATATCAGCCTGGCTTCAGCCATCAAGCTTCGCGCAACACACAGCTTTTCGCGCGCTTTTCCAACTTGCGCTTTGAGTTCGCGCAACACGCAGATTTTCGCCCGTGGGTTCGCTCCGGTATCTACGCCAATCAGCGCCCCCATCGTTTGAATTTGCAACGCGTAATTGGCCAGCCATTTCGCGGCCAATCACGCTCGCGCTGCGATCCGTGCCAGAAGATCGTTTCCGCGCGCTCAATCCCAAACCTCATTTCCGAAATCGCCAGCTACTGATCCAGCGCGCTTCCCCAACTATGCCGTCGCCCGGCTCGCATCGACCGTCGCCGCCAAGGCCGCCACCAAGCTGCTGATCCTTACTCTGGCCGCCGCTATGCTCGCCGTGCTGCTGTCGCCCATGCCGGCCGCCGCCATGCTCGTCGTGCTGCTCTCGCTGTGCCGGCCGCCGCCATGCTCGCCATGCTGCTCTTGCTGTCCCCGCTACCGCTACGCTCTCCGTGCCGCTGTGGCCGGGCTTACCGGAATGCTGCCCGACGGTCGCCCGTGCCGCCGCCATGCTCACCATCTCGCCATGCTGCTGTCGCTGTGCTTGCCGTGAATGTCCGCCGTGGTGCGCTCGCTGTGCCGGCCGCCGCCATGCTCGTCATGCTGCTCTCGCTGTCCCCGCTACCGCTACCCTCGCCGTGCCGCTGTGGCCGGGCTCACCGGAATGCTGCCCGACGGTCGCCCATGCCGGCATGCTCACCATCTCGCCATGCTGCTGTCGCAGTGCCGGCCGCCGCAATGCCCGCCGTGCTGCGCTCGCTGTGCCGGCCGCCGCCATGCTCGTCATGCATCTCTCGCTGTCCCCGCTACCGCTACGCTCGCCGTAAAGCTGTGGCCGGGCTCGCCGAAATGCTTGCCGACGGTCGCCCACGCCGCTGAGATCGTCCAGGAGCGGAACTGGTCCGGCCAAGATGTCGATGTTGACTATCCCAGGTCAATGTTGACTTATGTTATACATGGTCGGTGATATGGTGTGGTCAACATCAGAAGCAGCGGAATCTTGGAGGTTCGACGACATCCGACGTGTGAGAAACGGAGTTCAAAGCCCGACAAATCGTTGACGACTACCGGGCGTATTGGGAGGACCGCCGCGCGTATATGCAGTACCCGCCTCGGCTCTTCGTGATCATGAGAGGCCTTCCGGGCAGTGGCAAGACAACGTTTGCTCAAGAGGTCGCTCATTATGCAGCAACGGTTGATTTCCGCGCATCGATTTGCTCAGCTGAACTCTTCTTCCAGCGCGGAGGATCCTATGTATTCGACGCAAGTCGGCTTTGGGAGGTGCATCGAAGCTGCTACGAACAATGCAGAGAGCTCCTGTGTCGCAGCCCCGACCGTGGCGTGGATATCGTTATCGTCGACAACTGCAACCTTCGGATGGATGATTTTGAGCGCTATCAGGATCTGCACATTCCCTCGGACAAGCTTGCGGTTGCTGCGTTCGAATGCCCCCCTGGCATAGCGGAAGCAACGCAGCTCTTGGAACGAGCTAATCGTGTTGGCCACGCTATTCCTGGTCGCACTTTCGTGTAGTACTTCAACATGTGGAAACACAATGCACCGGAGGAGCCGCGCCCCGACAACGAGGTGGACACCGTCGATGAGCTGCACATCGATAACGAGCTGACCACCGTCAATGTGTCGCGCGTCTACATCATCACGCTGGAAGAGTTTATGCGTGATCGCTAACGTGCTCCGGCAATGCCGAAGAGGTGACTGGTAGCTTCAGTAAATCTCTAATTTGACGTATCCACTCTTGTGTTGGCGCTTATCTCGCCACTTCTGCATCTTTTTGTAAAGACAACCATGTGCATCTACTCGTACATATCTCATTGAGTCACCAAGTCGACTACGACTTGGAACGTGTCTACGCTGGCTTAGACACTTGTTACTGAAGCCATCTCAACAACGACTTATACCAAGTCAACGTTGACTTAGAGTCCTCTTGATTCTAAATCGAATTGGTCCACATCAATTTATTTCAACTGTAGGATCACTTTCTCAAAGAACCTTGACTGCAGCAAAGTGCTGATGGCGAAGCGGTCTCAGGCTGCAGAGAGCGAGGGAACTGCTGGCGGTGCTGCTCGCCAGGGGCCCATGACGAGGAGCAAGAAAGCTGCAAAGGCGACGGACAAGCCAGCGACAAAGCGGACGAGCGCGCCCACTGACAAGTCAGCAAACGCTGCCAAGACCACGCCTGCCACCGGCAATGTCAAGCAGAAGCGGAAGAAGGGGGGGGGCGAGACACTTCGCCAAGCCCCCGTAAGCAGAGGAAGACTGCCAAGAAGACTGGCGAAGGATCCAACGGGACGACGCGCGAGTCGGGCGCCACAAGTGCATCGGAGGACGAGGCGACGACTCGTGATGAAGAGACGACTCCCCTGGTACCCAAGCACGCGCTCCGGTCCACGTGCTTGGCTCTACAAAAGAAGATCGCAGATGAAAAGGGCGAGCACCGGCAAGGCCCACGGCGCAAGGCAGGTGATTACTACAAGATGGCAGACTACCAGAAGCGTGTGTGGGCGGAGAAATACACAGCTGCTAGGAACAGCGACAACGACGTGGACTACGAGGCTTTAAGCAAGTTGACTCAATTCAAGGCGTTCAAAAACAACCCAGAAGAGCTCCAGCGTCACGAGCCTGCGCCGCTGAAAGAGTTCCACGAGGTTTACTTAGCGGACCAAGCCCTGAAAGCAGACGCACACGCGCAGACCGCTGGATCGGGTTCGCCGAAGCTATCGCAACGTGGCGGAGCTGAGCATCTGGCGATCGAGCAATGCGACATCCACGCGGCTCAGCAGCCTACCGCAGCCACAAACCTAGCATCGCTAGCGTCAGACCAAGCTCCAGGGCCTCCAATCTCGCAGACACCCGTGGCCGTGCAGGAGAAAGGTGCCCCAGCTCGGAGCCTGCAAACCCACCCTTTGCGAGGGGAGTATGCGAATTTTGAACTCTCTATTTCGCAAGTACTGCAGCAGTTCCGAGAGAAGCTAGAGGAGGAGCAAGCGCGCTCAAGGAAATTAGAGGAGCAGTTAGCAGCCGCTGACAACGTGTTGACCGAGCTCAGGAATTTAGATCTCACAGACAACGATATAACTATCGCGTTGACGAAGCAGTTGCGGAATTCGATTTTACAACTAGCCGAGGAGAAGGCGATTTCAAGTGGCTTGCGCAACAAACTTGCCAAGGTGGAAACTGAGTCGAATTTGTCGAAGCAATCCGTCACCACGCACGCAGACAATCTACTTGAGGCGCAGGCTAGCCATGCTAAGAAACTCCAGGATCGAGTTCTGGGATAAAAGAAATGAGTTGGTCCACGACAAGACAGGTACCGTCATTCACTCGATGGACCACGGCAGATACGTGTGTGTATGCGCGAAGATGATGGAAGTATTGGCTGCGCTTGAGAGTGCAATCCGGCTGTAGTTGTGTGTGCTGCTGCGTAACGATGAATGAATACACATTTCCAAGTCACCGATGACTTAGAGCGAGTCAACTTTGACTCGAATACGCTTGTTTTATTGATCGCGAAGTCAACATGGACTTAAACCAAGTCGACATTGACTCAAACGTACTAGTTTCAGTAATAGTGAAGCCAACGTCGACTCTGAACGAGTCTACATTGACTCGGTCGACAGCGACCCAACGTTGACTTACAAATCCAAAAACAATAAACTCGGTTTCAGTATGAACACCCAAAGGGTCGTTTTACTTGAGTTTGTATAGACAGTATCCGAAGCGAAAATGGCCGACTTTTCAGATGAAGAGGATCGCCAACTCGTTCAGCTCGCGGCGGTGTACGAGCAAGCGGGAAGACGAATCGACTGGGTGTCAGTGGAGAAAGACATGAGGCCGTCAACATGGAGCGCAACCAAACTGCAACAGCGAATCAAGACGCTCAAGAGACGATATGGCAATAACGTGCTGAGTTTCCCCGCACGCTATTTCCGCCCGCCACCACACCGAGCAGGACTGCATTTGGAAGCCAAAGCCGCGTCTACTCTACGGTTTTCGCCTTCACCACATACCATTTCGATCCTATCACCGCAAGAAACCTACAACGCCACTGAAGGACTATTCTGCCTACTCACCAGGCGTGATGTGCGCGCGAGTGAACGTCAGCTAAATACCGGGGAGATTACAATGGCTGGGGTGTCCATGCTGATCGAAGAAGCGAATATTCAACTAAATGACGTATTTCTGGATGCTGGATCCGGCGTGGGAAATGTTCTCGCTCAAATCGCTCTGCAAACGCAAGCATTTCGTGTGGTTGGTATTGAGATCCAACGTGACCTGGCCGCTAGAGGTATGGAGCTGATTGCGTCTAGGGCATCGCGCTTTCCACACTTGCTCAAGATCAGCGTCGTCACCACAGACATCCGCAATATTGCTGAAGGCAGCGATACTGTTATCAGTGCTGATCCAGACTCGAAGTTGGCTCAACCCAGCTCCTTTATCAGCTCCGCCACCCTTTTATTTTGCAACGACACTGTGTTCGAAGAAGATGTGGTTTTGGTAATGCGTGCTTTGTGCATGAAGCTACCTCATCTACGTCTGGTGGCGCTGGCAACACGAGTGTGTCCGCGGCATCGCAATACGTGCCGAAATTCGTTTTGCAAGCGGTGGAAGTTACTGAACACAATTCAGGTTCCGATGACTTACAGCAGCTCCCTTCGGGATTTACACCTGTACGCAGCTGAACCAAGATGGTCGATGCAGTAACTACGATCACTACTCTAACATTGCCGCCGAGGGTCAAACCAACAACTATGTATTAATTGCATGAAAATCAATCACAACTCTAATCAACTTCGACCTGCAGTTGAGTTTGACAGCGTAATGAAGCCGCTGTCGCCCATGAGCTGTCATACGAGGTCTAGAGTATCCAATACAAGATGAAGTGTTCGTAGCGGTCGAGCTTACTCGAGTCGACGTACGGCATCGTGGGCTCCGTCACCAGACCCCAGCTGACCATGAAGTCTCCATGCTTCAAGCCGCCGTTGTATCTGTCGTTCTTGGAGTCTTGCCACACCCCGCTGTCCCTGTCGTGCTCTTGGCGACCTCCCTGCCGCTTGTTTCCACCGTCGTGCCTTCGGCATCGCGCTCGGACATTCACTGTGGAGTCGACTCGCGTTAGGGTGAAGTGTCAGCACCCGCACGGTCTCAGCGGTGGGGGCACGTAGCTTAGGTGGGCGCAGATGCGCAAGATCACCTCCTTGCTCAACTCCTGCCTGGAGTAGCCGGTGAACAGCTCGTTCTGAATGTAATACGCCTGTACTCAAAAACACCACCAGCATGAGCCCTTAGACATGAACGCCAAAGCTGCCAAGACGCCGCCTTACCTTGTGGGGGTTGAAGATGGTGTCCAGCTCGCACACCTACCGAGTCCACAACATCTCTCAGCGTCAGCCTCCCTTCTGCTAAAACCCCAGTAGCTCTGACGCCTCACGTACATTGCCGAAGTAGCGGTCGGGCTCCTCCACGAACAGGAGCAGGTCTCGATCAAAACAACTCGGTCTTCGCAATGGCACCGGCAGAGCCGTACTCGTAGCTCCTCGACCAGCGTACCTCGCGCGTGTGAAGGCATCTATAGAAGGCAATGATACAAGGGAAAATAAAGTTAACATTAGTGAGCGGTGAATTCTATCAACTCAGAATTTTACCATAGCGGAGAAGCGCTAATCCTTCGCGAGCACCTGGCAATCTGCGGGTGTAAAAGCATGTGCGGTGGCCAATGGTGGTGCGGAAGCCCGGCACCCATGCCCATCCACCTTTCAAGGTGAGAAATACGCAAACAGATCGCATTGGTCAAAACGCTCTCGGCGGGACCTTGAAGAGTCGCAGTTACCCTAACCATCTGTATGGCTTGAACCGGCACTTTCCCCCGAGGTTTTTCTTATCCCAGCAAAATCGGGATAACGGTCGCCGGTGGGTTAAGATTGACAGCATGCACGCCTGCGACGTTAGAAAGATATCGTTCAAAGTGTCGCGTGTCAGCCGCCGAAATGCATTCTCTACCGAAGCAATGAGGGCTTCCACACCCTTCCTTGGTAAGGCATACTGGATGCACTGCATCGAAGAGAAAACTCCCAAGTCTAAACAGTTGAGGTCGGGCGAATTCGGCGCTTGGCAGAGCAACCTGATGTTCCATCCCCCCTCTGTGCCCACCGCAAGAATATCGGGGTCCGTTGGTGATACGTGCGGCTTCGCATTATCTTGTTGAACAAAGATGAACTGGTGACGATCCTTCTTCGGCCACTTCTCTTGATGGCAGGGAAGACCTTAGTCAGAAGATAATCCTTGTGCACAGCCCGATCAACCGTATCAATATTGCGCGTGCAAACCGTTACCGTGGGTCTGTTTTGCTTCGCCTCTTCGCATCGTAATTCTCCGTGAAGGACCAGACACCGATCTTGCCGTCCCATTCATGCTTTCTATAATTTGATAAAATCTTCTAACGATTAATATTTTGTGCATCTTACTAGGAACGACCCTGATGTCGTTCCTAGTAAGATGTACAACATATTTGAGAGGTTAATCGTTAGAATATTTTATAAAATTATAGAGACTTACCGGGGCCGGGTGATTGCTGCTAGAAACATGGTCTTCGGGATAAAGCTCTTGCTCGTCCAGACGCGCGCAATAAGCTCTTCGCCGTCAAAGTCCAGGTAGGAGCACCTGTTGCGGTCTGCGTAAAGCCATTAATCATCTCCATGCACTACGTCATGCATTGGCTCGAACTGTAGGGTTCAATCGTCGTCAAAGGACAGCGCATGCTCAACGCGCTGGAGCTTGTTTTCGCTGGTTAAGGCCGGCTTGATGAACGTCGTCCACCGCGTCAGCATCCCCTCTTTAACTGCCTGCCGCACAAGGTGCCTGGAGACCCCCGCTGCATGCGTGACGCGTCTCTCAACAGATCTATCCTCGACAGGAACATTCGCAAGCTTCTCACGCACTTCGTCGCGATTCTTCCGCTTGCGCCCGCTGTTTTGCTTGATCCGACTAGTCCAATCACCACCTGGAGTGCCTGCCGCAATCGAAGCTTCGTAGCGCTTCCAAACCCGGCTCACGGTTGTAGCATCACGACTCACTTGAGAACCTACCTTAGCAAACGCTCATCGGGGTAGTTCACCACCCCTGCTTAGTTTTAGCAGCTCGTCGATGATGGTTCTGCTCTGGGACTGCTAGGTTAGACGTAGGCATGTTCTCGGGACCGAACTAGAAGAAATGCGGGCGTGGCGGTGGTGCTTGAAAAACAACTTCGGACTTGTTGCGCGAAAACTAAAATGACGGACGCTACAGAACTCCGTCGGACGCCAAACGGGTGGCAATGGAAAGCGGAGACGTAGGGGTATCGTTTAGACCAATCATATACGCAAACAAACAAGTAAAAGTGGAGTTATTGGATAAAATGTGCGTTTCCTGCAATCATTTCCAACCAGAGGAAGTACAACGGATCACACGATTCAGATGTTGGAACTCTTTTAATTGCTCACAACTGCAAGTTTGCGTGTCATTATCTCATCCGGTTAAATTAAAATGGCGCTTGTTAGGATACAGGATTATACTGGGAATACCCGAAGAATGAGGGGGTGGACAGCTGCAACGGATTAATTCCACGGTACTGCGTGCGTGAACGTAACTTCAGTCAACATTCACACGACATTCAGAATGTAGCAGCAACATATTTGCTGCTGCAGGGCCTGCAGCAGGCGTGCTGCAGACTGGGAGTGGCCGCCCCTCGGTCTGCGTTTCGAGGACGCGCTGAGCGTCAAGGTGGCACTCACTCGACCGACAACAACGTGATCCAGTACAGCAGCTACGGCACCGTCAAGTAGGCGAGATCGTCTGCAAGCGCATGTGCGGCGACTCGCGGCGAGCACGTTCGGATTTTGCCAAACGAGCATTCTGAATCTGAAAACTACAAATCGATGCACCATACCATGAGTTTGTCTCTTAACTTTTCTCTAGGTTCGCATACATTATCGAAGTTATTGACCATGCTATCTATCGCGATCTAGATCGTCTGTTGAAGCTGCCATCGCCAGCTTCAACTCCGGCCGCCCGCCAACGCGTGCTGTGGTGCAGCGACAGCGTGACACGTGGCTGCAAGACGTCCATCGGCATCCTGCTGGCGTGGCTGGCGGCTCCGGGAAACTATACGCGCCCAGTGCGTGCTTACGTGCAGCTCGCAGACATCGTCACGCAGAGCGATGTGGTGCTTGAGTGCGACTCCAGCACTAGCAAGGCATCGGAGCAGACTTCTCAGACATCTCAGCCTTCTAGCGTTACTACAGCACTGTAGTAGCGCTACGACCCCTCACAGCATGCGCCATGGTCGCCGACCGCGAAGCGGAGCACAGCGCACAGCAAGAGCAAAAGCTAGCGCAACTCCAGCGATCTTTCGAGTTTTAGCTAAAACCTCGTGGTTTTGGGCTGCTAATAGGCGCTGCACAATTTAGAACGTGTGGTGAGACGACGTGTGCGAGGCCGCGCTGAGCGTCAAAGGTGGCATTGCGTCCAGCGTGACCACGGTGTCGATCTGCGGCGCGCACTACGGTCCGACAAGGTGGTGGAGCACAAGGGCTTAAAATTGTTGGTATTCCCAGCTACGTC
Source organism: Phytophthora fragariae (assembly GCA_009729435.1). NCBI lineage: Eukaryota > Oomycota > Peronosporomycetes > Peronosporales > Peronosporaceae > Phytophthora > Phytophthora fragariae. The sequence continues at coordinate 13,469 of QQOI01000063.1, forward strand.
GCAGACGACCTAGTTAATCGGGAAACATAAGTCCATGTATTCAATCCTGCATTTTGATTGGATGAATTCGTGCACAAAACGGCTGAAAATTGTATTGTAAGTCCCACTCTGCTCGCCGTACAAGGACTTAATCAGAAACTCAGTATATGTTCTGTTTGGCATATTTCATGAACTTTTCAATGGGGGTCTTATGGCAGGCCGCCTAAAACCCGGCGTTTTGCCCTGACGACAGCACGAACGCCGGTTTAAAAACCTGGAAAACGCCGGAATAAAATATGTCACGTTTTGGTAGCAGATAATAAGAACAGACGAAGCCCCGGTCAGGGGCGTCATCCCAATCGGACCCTACGTGCATTAGGCATTCTTTTCGCAGCCTGGACGCTCAGGCTCGCTCAAGGCGGCTTCCGCTTCACTATATGGGCACTGTTCTCTTATTGGTCAAAATGAGATATGTATTGGCACTCTCTGATTGATCAGAATTATATTACATATCATAGCTTTGTCTATTAGAAGGGTGACACCAGGTTATCAAAGTGAAAGAAGAACGAGCCTAACGAAGCTTTCGCTAGGCATAGCCTTCGAGGTAAAGCAGTACGACTATTTCTGAGGCATAAGTTATGCCTCAGAGATAGTCGTACTGCTTTACCCAGGCCTCCTTAAAAGTGGGGTTCCCGCATTTCCCATAAAGTAGCATATAACGGTAGATTTTTGGATTTCGATATGGGAATTGTGGGGCACATACAAACTACAAGTAGCATGGTTCACTCACTTATGTCCGATACCTAGAATGTTGCTTCAGACTCGTTAGGTTCCCCCAAAACTATCTAGAAAACACTGAGATGCATGTCCGTAGTTGCTGCAAGTATGTGTTTCATGTGTCCGCCAACCAATCGCTTTTTCAAGTAGCGTGGGCAATACAAAGCACTTGTATATAAATTCTCAGTAGTCGAGACCCATACAAAACTATACAGAATATTGATATGTTTCAGAATTACGTACCGCAGGCCTTAAAAGCCCCCCCCATCTTGCAAAAGGTTACTTTGTCGTGGTATGCCACCAGCGTAAATGTGTGCATGCATACGCTATTATTTAATTCGATTATCGCTTGTAATTGTACTGCATACTAAATGCTTTGAAGTACACAATTCCCGTTATCTGCCTCTCCAGGTGAGTAGTGACAATATTTGAAGGTCGCTCATGCTACCTAATAACGTAAACAGCAACTATAGCGTTGTGTGTTTAGCTTGCAAACGCACAAGAAGCTGATTGTATACACTACTGGAGTATAAAAGCTTACTTTTTTCACGGGAGAATTTGAGATTTAAAAATGGGAAATCTAGGAAAAAGCGTCAAAATTCCATTTTTAAGGAGGCCTGGGTATAACCAATGAATAAAACGTGGTGCAGCAGCTTTGAAGACGCCAACTTAAATAATTTGAAATCGCCGGAATTCGATTAAACCGGCGAATGCCGGTTTTTGGCGGCCTGTACTAGGGCTACGCGTAGGCTGGGATAGCGGAGACACGCAAAGTATACCTGTTTTGATCGTAACGAGCAGAGAAAAAGAAGGTTGCCCACTATTTCAGGGCTAAAGTAGAAAAAGAGTGGGTGGGTGCCAAGCTGCCTGATAGCGGCGTGAGCAAGTGCGGGTTCGTGCAGATCCGACACGGATGAGGCCGACTGGAGGTTACATGCATTGTAAGAGATCAGTAGACAGTCCTAAACAGTAACAATGCTGCCTTCAGAGAGGACTTCATTGTTAGGGGCGAGCTGTCCCCATGTGGTGCATACCATATCGTAGCCTGTTTCGGAACTCGGTTCCCGATCTTGGGGCCCACGTTCGGCGGCGTCTCCGTCGTCCGTTTTTGGCAATGTTTCAGTAAATAACCACGACTCGCAGCGAACCGACTGATGCAAACAGACCCTTTTGAGTCAGTCGCCGTCAGCAGGTCAGTTGTCGCTCTCCTTCAGCCGCTTCGGTTATTGGCTTCAGCTACCGGCTTCAGTTAACCGGCTTCAGTTAACCGGCTTCAGTTAACCGGCTTCAGTTAACCGGCTTCAGTTAACCGGCTTCAGTTAACCGGCTTCAGTTAACCGGCTTCAGTTAACTGGCTTCAGTTACTGGCGCGAATTAACCCAATTTGGGCTGTCCCAGCAACACCATATATGGGTACTGCTTTCCCAGTATTATGGCAATTCGTACAGGTATCCCATCACCAGGTAGGTCTCTCAAAAGGTATTTAAGATCTGAGATTGGGATTTTTTCGTATTTAAATTAGTGTGCTTAGGGTTAGTAATGCGACTACGGTACTGAAACGACCTCACAAAGCATGGACTTTATGTTTGACAAGGGTTTTACTAGAAACATGGGAAAAAAAACATGGACAATATCCCCCGCCAATATTTTATGATTAAGTGCGAACCTTGGTCTTAATCCTGGAGGAATCCTGAGCAAATCCTGTATGTTGCAAACTACCAAAAGTAGCTGCTTAAGTACGGATTTCTGCTAATACACCTCCTTTTACGCGAATGCAATGGAAATGAGCGCGGCACCTTCAGGAAGCTCTAGGGTACCCCACTAACATATTAGCTGGATTTACTAGACACTAACTAACAGTTAGCTTAAAACTATACATGTTAGCACTATATAGTAGGAGAATGTATTGATTAAACTATGCAATAATGCTGATAGCAGCTAGCATTGCTATCTATTCATTTTTGAACCGCTACGTCAATTTCCCACGTCACTGAGCCCATGACAATACTTCCAGTGTTCGATATACAGTGTAAGTGTGTTTGTGAAGAATATTTTCTCGTTTCAGTAGAGCCGACGAGAAATCCACTGAAATGCATTCCCAAAAATAACAGGGTGATTGCTACCATTTTTTACATTATTGTGCTTTGCAATGCGTTTGTCGTTTTCTCTTAGCGCTTTGCTCGATTTATAAAATCTGGACCTCGATATAACTAAAGTTAGTGAGAAAGACACCGCATTATTCCTCACAAGCATGGGTTTGGATCCTGATTTATGGTAACTGCGCTGGAATTGCCGGTTCGAAAACGCGATTCTGGCCGATTTATTATAACTCGACCTCTCCATCTGTCCGACACAATAGGCACACATCATGTAGGAAGAACCCTCAAAACGTGACACCAACACTCGGACAGAGAAATTGGTGGGTGCAGTTGCTGCATGATGCCCAATATCCTTGTTCGTGTGTTGTGTACTAAGTGGTGAGCCATTTATCGTATCTGTAAGCATAGTATTTGTGTGCATACGCTAGCTTTATGTCTGTACGAATGCTGCAATGTAACTAGAGGTGTCGTAGAAGACGGAAAGGATGACCATGCGACGTATAATAATGTCCCAGTACGTAAAACATATTGTTAAAAAAAGCTACTTAGATTAAAAACTACAATTGGAGCAGCTAGTGCACCCACAGGTGAAGCTAAAGAGCCATCACACACCACCAACATCGCAGTATTAGAGCGTCAGTGGCCGGCGGCATTTCGGTGCCACCGAGGTGATCGTTTTAGCAGGCAAAAAATAGCCGATATGGCAAGTCTGTGGATAGGCACGATTTAGCATCTCGCACATTTTTATGCCCACGATTTGTTTCCTGGTGGAGGTCGATCTAATGCCTTAAATGGAGCGACAAAAATCTGCAAAGCACAATAAAAAAACTTTGTACAGGTGATTCCTAGCAGGTTCTGGATGTTACAATTCCAACACGCTGTAATTGATTGGTATAAGAACCGAGTCATAAAAAGGTCTCGGTGCCTTTGCATGTGTAGCTAACATGTATAGTAACTAACATGTTAGTGTTGGGGAGTACTTTAGGAAGCTCACATTAGGAATCTCCATTCCATTGGTAAACTACCAGCTTCCGAAACTCTAGGGGCGATAAATTATACAAAATGTTCCAATTTTTCGCATAAAAGACAAATTCACGTATTCCAACCGTTCCGAATTAAAATCCAGAGCGAAGTCACGGCCATGCGATAAATTACCTGTGTGTTGTATGTGTTCTCTGGATATTTATATCCAAAGCCTAAGGCGGGATCACCAGGCCACACCAATCCTGTATAATTTTATGCATGAGTACTTGAGTAATATCTAATAATACGGGTGCGTGCCGATTATATGAGAACGTGATGCGATATTAAATTACTTGTCCGATTTTAAAGCAAACATGGTCAATGGTGAAGAACGACATTCATTCAACAACCAAGGAGGGCAACAGTCGTGCAACAGTCGTGCAGCACTCACGCAACATTGATACTGTACGCTGTACACTACACTGGAATATTTATCAAAGCCCGTTTCAACAACAACTGGTCTATAACGATTGGCCAATTTTTTTCTCTTCAAGCTGAGCACGCCCCAAACCCATAAATACATAAGCCCACAAGCCAGAGGCCGAGGGCAGCCACCAGACCCGATCCGAGAAGGCGGACGACGCTCATGCCGGCCAAGACGCCGCAGACACAACCACAGCGGGTCGCCTAGGAGGGTCGCTGCTCACGCTGGCCAAAGAGCTGCTGCTGCTGACTCTGTACGGAGACGCGCTCGCTACGAGGAGCTGCAGCTGACGCCGTACGAGAACGCGTTCTGACACGATGGGAGGCGAGATTTTTACTGAGGAGCATGATAATTGGTCGAAAGTCCATACATTAGTGTATGTGGAATTGTGGGACATGGTGATATTTGTGGGACTTGGCGATCTAACATCCAGGGATCGGGTTGGAAATCCTGGACGGAACAAGTCTGGTCGGACCAACTACCGGACGACGGGTCAAGCCTACGGGAGCGACTGAGAGCCCCAGTCGACACTAGACTGGTGGCCACCCGTCTTTACATGACTGGCAGTAGCGAAGAACACCGGAGAACACCGAAGAACAAAGGACACCCTGGACGGAATGATCAAGGTATAATCAAGCCCAGTGGCATCTGACCGACCAACCAAGTTACAAGAAAATTCCGTGGAACATTGAAGTCCCACGCCTGTACCCATGACATCACGGTGAGATCAAGCACACGACCAAGATGATGACGCCACCCCAAAGTATACTGAAAGTAAGTCAAAGACTGAATGTGCATATATTGCAGGAAGATAGCCACAAAGATAAAACACAGTTCAAATATCTGTGTAATTCGTAAGCGCTCAGACAGCTTCGGCCGGACGAATACCGGCGGCCCCAATCAAGTGCTAAAGGCGAAAATCCCTCTGAAGAAGGACAACCAGAGGTGTGGACTCCACCCCCAAATACCCCAAGTCCAAATTAGGGTGAGTAGCGGGTGTGGATCCCGTGGTAAACCTGCTCTATTCCATATCCCAATTGTAGTGTGCGCTCAGGCGATCCTACATTTCATATCCCATATACTTCCTGGAAAGATTGGAAGAAGGTCCCATCCAGGATTGTGATCGAAGGGCATCTTGTGTGATTGGTTGTGCAACTGTATTGAACCGTTCCTCAGTTCTTCTGAGGTGGTGTGCGTTTGCTTAAAGCTGACCGGGATTGACCAGCATCCTGGAAGTTCAGTTAAGTGAACTGGTGTGAAGACCCACCGTTCGAGGGTCTAAGAATAAGAACTGTTATATATTTGCGCGTATAAATCTGAATTGATTTTGGATATCTTGGTTGTTGGATCTACGTCTAAGTTGGTGACGTTACGCTCGTCTCCAAAGACCGGCATTGGGGACCCTCAGAAAATCACGCCAATAACGTTTCGTCGCAATTCGAGAGCAATTTTGCGCTCGCCTACGCTTACGTTTGTGTCTGCATTTGCAAGGTGTTCAGAGCGTGAGGTGCCGTATAACAGCCACAAAAGTATCGATACTATACTAGTAATTATAGCAAATGCTTGGCTCTGGTGCTCTTACACTTTGAGTTGCATCGATGGACGTGAAGACAGATGTCGCAGCCGCACAGCAAGGTCGACGCAGAAAAGCACAGCTGCTTCTTCCGCTTAGAGGCGCGATTAAGGAGAAAAACTACCTTACCTCGGCAAGTCTGCAGGACCCGCTCAATTCCGCGTGGAAGCAACTTTCCTTGTAGCTTCATAGCTGCTGTATCCCTACCACCTGCCGCATTTGAGCTACTTCTGGCCAAGTTTGTCAAGTTCTACAAGCTCAAGTGGAGGCCCGGACAGCGCTGGTGCCCACCAAAGCTTCGTTTCCTGCACGCAGTGCTAGATTGTGTGTTACACTACTACATGGTAGCTGAAGAGCAGAAGACACTGTGTGAGATATTTGGTATTCCGCCAGCAACGTTGTCAACTCTGTTAGCAAAGGCTGAGGTGGCGCTGGAGCTAGCGCATATTGGGCTTCCGGACGCTGCGGTTCGCCACTCTACCAAGAATATGCAAATTACGTGGCGACCGCTGTTCAGACGCGCTAGCCATTGGTGGAGGGTCTGTGGGGATTTGTCGACGGAAAGAACTATCGTGTTCAGGTCCCTTCGGATATCGACTTGCAAAATGCGCATTGCAACGGTATTATCCTCGCTGCTGCTTGTATATTTATATCGACTGACATGAGTACATACATTATTGATATAGGTTGGCTACATTCAGTACTTGTGACTGGCACACTGTGCTACGGCTGCGACGGTACTCTTGTGTGGGCGAAGCATAACTGCCCCGACTCCTGGACCGCGGGGAGATAGGCATCGCCCTGCAAGAGAACCTAGCAGACCCCAGCATAACTGTTCCAGGGACTGGTGTTGCTGCTGTTACGGCATTCCCGGTGTCGAAAGGGATGCGCGGGCGCACTATTAAGCCGCTCAAGGACGGTGACCTGGAGCGTGCTCCCGTGAAGTGCCGACTGGGCATGCTCGCTATGAGCAATGCGATAATATCGCTGCGGAAGGCAGCAGAGTGGGGCATGGACAGCGCTCTACAATGATACAGACAACTACAATTGCCGTTGCCGTTTGAACCTGTCAAGCGAGGCAGGCGCATTAACAACATCTATCGTCTCTACAATTTCCGGGTTCGTCAAACGGGGATAAGTCAGATTAGGTCGGTCTTTATGGCGAAATAAAGCCATTCTCCACATGTAGCATGCAGCTAGTCTTGCTTCTGAGCCATCTCTGCAATAAGAGCCAAAACGCGTTTCTCACGCCCTCCCTCGCGCTCTTCGCGCTGTTCCTCGAGACGCTGCTCGCGCTCCTCACGCCTCTCCTCGTCTAGGCGGCGCTAGGCATCGCGCTCTCGACGATACTCCATCTAACGCGTCGCGGCGCGCTCCTCCATAGCAACAAGAACCGCGCACCAGTCTGTGGTATCCTCGGACTTAAGCCTGCCTAGCATTCGGTCGACCCTACGCCGTTTACGAGCAGACTCAGACAGCAACTCAGTTGTACACGCTTCAATATTAATTCCTAGCTGCTCCAGCTCAGATGGGGCCATCCTGGTGCGGTTGATGCCAGCCAGCGACGCATTCGTTGAAGCCTTTAAATATCAGATTTAGACTTAATTTTGTATGAGTACACCAAAAATGGTGAATATAAATACTTCTTACCGTGTTCACGTGTGGAGCAGCCGCAGCGCTAATACTGGTGCAGCTGATTGGACTTTGCGGGGGAGGAGAGGCTGCAGAAGCTATCGCTGTCTGCGATACAGTGACTTGAGAAGCTTGTACAACCTGAGGTGCAGCTGCTGCACCGTCAGACGAGACTGGCAGTAATAGCAAACTGGGCGGGTCAGTATCGTTCACCACCAACACACCGCAGCGACCCTCGATGAGGCGATATACACGCTTAGCTTGAGCGATGTCAGGGGGGGCAGTTAGGATCTCCTGTAGGCTTGCGCGTGTTCTTGAGAGCGTAGAATTTCCTCTTGATCGAGTCTGCATCGCACGCAGCAAAGCCGTTGGGCAGTTCAGCGTTGTACTGCAGCTGGACGGCGTTCCACTGGTTTGCTTCGAATGGCAGGATGTGCTCGACAAGCCCCATCATGTACAGCGTCTCTGGAGCGGACCACTCTCTTCCTCTAGCCATTGTGTTGAATCCGATAATAGATCTGAAGCTAGAAGGCAGAACAAGAAGCACGCAGATCAGCCAACGTTGGTTAGATGTCGCTATTTGAGGTTCAGTCGACGTATTTTGCAGAGACTGCAAAAGCGTCCCAGCAAAATACGAGCATATTTGCGTCCCCTACTCCTCAGTTTGCTACAGATTTTGCGTTTGTCGCATTTGCAATTTGCATGATTTTCTGAAGGCCCCATTGGTATACAAATAACCTATCCCCGCGGTGCATCTCCCGGTTCGAAGACAATCGAAACTAGAGGAATTGCCACAAGGAACACACGCCTCCTGGACGTTTACGTTCAGGCGTTCCGAGTGGAGGGCTTCCTGAACGGAAGTACCTTCCAGACTCTGGAGCACAGTGCTACACACCTGGGCGGCCAAAAGGCGTTCGCCCGCCTTGTCACAGTTCGCCCCGAGGAGCTGCAGCCGACGCCGTACGAGGACGCGCTCGCCCTGATGATCTGCTCTTCATGCTGACAAAGGCCACGTTCGCCCCGGCGAAGCTGCAGCTGACGCCGTACGAGGACGCGTTTGTCGTGGTGGAGCAGCTGTCCGTGCTGGCCGTGGACACGCTCGCCTTGGAGGAGCTGCTGCTCGTGCTGACCGTGGACACGCTCGCCCACGCTGAGGGAGGACACCAAAAGCGAGGGGCCGACATGGTGAGGAAGCTGCTTTCGTCTGCAAGGACCAGGAGCGGGTGGTGATGTAAGGTAAGTGACATGTCCACTGAGTTTGAGTATGTATTGACTGTTGTTTTAACGGTTTCTTGGTTGTACTTCTTTGCGATGTGTCTAGCTACTGAAGCTGAAATGCCGTTCAATCTTCTTCTTGTTGAAGTGCTACAAACGGGCAGCTACCAACCACGTACGCGCCAGGAATTATTTCACTTCCGGCTTGAGGCTCATCATTGGCGAGTGTGCCGTTGGGGCGTGTGCTTGTGTTGTGCCCGTCAGCAACTCCGCACGTGCCGCAACGGTAGCTCCTTCTTGAGGTAGGTAGAAGACCTACAATATCCACTTGCAGAGCGCCGAAGACGACTGTTTCCGTAGTAGCTACTGAGGAACAACGTTGGTCAGGCGGGTTGGAGATACTCGTAACGTGTGTGCTTCGTGGTTGTTCCCACGGTTCGGAGCACGTTTTTGCCGTTTAGCTTTGTTTGGAGCTACATCAGAACGTTTATTGTGGCCTACTTGCTTGTACGTCGGTGGAGATAACACTGCTCTACCGGGTATGGCATCACTCAGCAGTGGAATATTAGTTTTGATGTCCTTGAAAGCTTCTTCGTACGCTTGCACAGAGTAGGCATTGTTTACTAAGGCTAAAGCAGACACCTGGGATGCATTCTCGTTTTTCTTAATGATGTCTACAGGGAAGCTGGATATGTTCGCATTTGCTGCATCGCTTACAAGAGCGTTGGTGCAGTGTGACTACATGAATGCGTTTGATTTTAGGGATTAAACCATCGGTATTTTCGTCTGTGAATTGGAGCGGGTCATCCACGTAAAACTCGAATTCGGAAGAATCAATCGGCCTAACAGAACACGAGGAATATTTGCCGAGTTCCTTGTCAAAAATACGCATTGCGGTTGGTGTCACATTGCATTTGTAATCAGACCAAATTTTTAACGATTCCAGTTTTGGTGATATTGTTGCTGCTGCTCTTTGACAAAATAGCATTGTAGCAATTGGAACTTCATTGCCCCGGATTCCACTTTAAAGCAAACCATTGTTGTTGCCTTCTTTGGCACTAATTATACGAACTCCGAACAGGGGTGTAGGATCGCCATACTGATCTGTACTGGACACATATTTTGTCAATATAGTTCCGTTCGGCTTCATTGCTGTTGTAATTACCAAGGCGGGTCTAGCTTGTAGGATAGATTTGTCTTAAATATTGACAAGGCGTTCGGTGCTCCAGAGTTCCATCAGGTTTTCAAAGTACTCGCGGAGTTGCAAAGGTAGTATCAATTAGCTTCAGAGTAGTTTCATACTCCGCCACCGTATCACACTTTTGCAATCGGTAGACCAAAGGTTCAATTTGTTCTATTGTCGAGTCCACCGAGCGGAAGTGCTCTTCAACGTTTAATATAATATGCCAGGCAATACGTCCTTATATTTTGTTTGCTTGAGACGTTTTTATATCGCCCGATACAAAGTTCATCAATGTTGATCTTGCCAATTTCTTTTAGGGTCTTAGATACGCGAGCCAGTCATATAGTATGACCTTCGACGAAGGGAGCTTTCAAATCCGACCATCCCTAGGAGGTCGTTTGCCGAAGGGTTAGCTGTAGACATGCATAGCTCGTTGTGACCCAAATCGAGACGATTCCATATACTAATTGCCTTCCGGGATGTCACAGGAGCCCCCTGCTTCCTTCGGCCGACAAGTCCACTTGACCATTGCTCCTCCCGAGTAAATCTGTTCGACAGGCTTGTTGTTGCTGAGTGCGATTTTCCGAATTAGTGCCGCTAACTCCTCCGGTCCTGAAAACTGAGCGCGCAGGGATAGACTGCCGGCGTTGTGAATAATGACAGTCTCGTCATGACTACCCTTCGGTTCGGCGTCGCCCTCGCTATCCTTGATTGCATGCTACCACGAAAGCGAGAGCCAAATGAAAAACGCCACTGTGCTCTGCAACTGAAGACTTCTTCACAATCAATGCCTATTCAAAGAACATTTACAACTACACTCCGGATTCACCTACCATAGTTGGTAACTTCTCCCCGTTGCCTACCTGGTCTGAGTGGTGGTGACTCTTTGACGGTATTTTCCTCCTTGGCGAGCCGGACGGTATTCTCCCCCCTGCAACTCCGTCGTTTCCGGCTGCTCCTCCAGGGCGAGTGTGTCCACAGTCAGCACGAACAGGGACTTCACCTTGGCGAGCGCGTCATCCCTCAGCATGACAGCTACTCCTTTTTGGCGATTGCGTCCTTGGTCAGCAGGCCCTCCGGGGCGAGCGCGTCCTTGGTCAGCGTCAGATGCAGCTCCGTGGTGAGCGCGTCCTCGTACGGCGCCAGCTGCAGCTTCACCGGGGCGAGCGCGTCCTCGCACGGCGTCAGCTGCAGCTTCTCGGGGCGAACGTGGCCTTGGACAGCATGAAGAGCAGATCCTCCGGAGCGAACGCGTCCACGTACAGCGTCGCTGCAGCTCCTCGGGGCGAGCGCATCCTCCTACAGTGTCAGCAGCAGCAGCAGCGACTCTTCTAGGCGACCCTCTGTGGCTGTGTCTACGGCGTCTTGGTCGGCACGAGCGCCGTCCGCCTTTTCGGGTCGGGTCTGGTGGCTGCCCCCGGCCTCTGGCTTGTGCGCTTGTGTATTTATGGGTTTGGGGCGTGCTCAGCTTGAAAAAAATGGCCAATCGTTGTAGACCAGTTGTTGTTGAAACGGGCTCTGCTCGTCAAGCCTGCTATTGTAACGGGCTTCGATAAATATTCCACTGCACTGACTCAGCAAGTTGACGCATGGGTAGTTACAGACAACGACGGATAAATCTGGGCGACACTAAAATCCCGGTGAGACAGTTGCATAGCAGGAAAGTATGGCGAATACCAAGGAGGCGGCGTGTTAAATGTAGACGAAACTACAATTCTGTTTGACATGCCGCCTACAAAGAGTTGGGCGATGAAGGGGCGAAAGGGTTCGGCTCGCATACTTGGTACCACCAAGCACGCGGGGCGTATGACGCTGTGCTTACTATATGCGACAATGGTAAAAAAAAATTTATTTAATTTGTTTTAACGATTGTTTTATGTAGGAGAGTGGTTGCCTATTCTTCTCATCATCCATGGAGTTCCTGGCGGCAGAAGCGAAGAAAACGAGTTCAAGGAGTATCCGGGCGAGCACTTCTACTCGGCGCAAGAGAACGCTTGGATGGACAAGAACGTCTGGAAAATTTATGTAAAAAGCTACTAATATTTGAAATAGATACCCCACTGTCCTTCACCTTGGCAATTTCGATTGTCATGTAGCGGAAGAAGGACGAGGGCTATTAGCAGAGCAGGCTAACGCAACAGTGGCCCCCTTGCCACCAAACAGCACAGCGGTGTGTCAGCCGCTTGATGTTAGTGTCATGGGGCCACTTAAAGCCAGGCTTAGAAATAGTGCTAAACGCACTGGGGGCACAGCGAAGGAGAACCGCCTCCGCGAAATTAACGCCACTATTGCTGCATGGAATGCCATCAAACCGAAGACGGTAATTCGTAACTTTGAAAAGGCAATTTCTAGGTTTCCGGAGGTAACTGTCTAAAAAGATTGTATTTTTTTTGCTTTTCTATACGGTTATGCCTACGTTCTTTGCATATTCATCGTATATATAAGCCAATCAAAGGTTAGTATTTTACTCTCCGGGTTTTTGTGTCATAAACCGTGATTTCCCCATAGTATGGGATGGCATTCAGTTAGCCCGGATTTATCCGTCGTTGTCTGTAGACGGTAAGATCTAAGGGCCGTTCTTATCGACGGTAGCGTGGTAGCGTTTGGTAGCGTGGTAGCGTGGTCTGTCATAAAAAGTTCAGTTTAGTGGTAGCGTGCACAACCACGCAACGACGCGAGCGGTTGCGCGGTAGCACGCTACCAGTGCTTTCGAGGGTTTTGATTGGCTAGAACAAATTGACGATCTCAGTAAGTACAGGTATAATAATATTATAATATATATAGCTTGTAAGCTTTTGAATATTGAATACAGAGACAATGGATTTCAGAGTGTGATCCTTCAAGACTCTGGGACGAGCACACAGCCCAGCACTAGATAAACCGCGGCATGGCTGTGAAGTCCTATATTCGTTATGACAAAAAAGAGAAGCGATTCGGGCATCGTCACCATTAGGATCGATATAGTTGCCCAATCTGTACCTGTCTGTATCCATGTATTAATAGCTCAAGGTGTTGTGCGCATGCATCAGCAAAAATGGCACTATCCTACGCAACATTTCGGCACGCTACTGCATTGGTGTCGTAAGAACCAGAGGTAGCGCCGGGGGATTTTCATCATATGTTTGGAAGCACACACTACCACGCTACCGAGTGATAAGAACGGCCCTAACACTAGTTTATCATAAAAGTAACGCCGTTGAGACTTGAGAGAAATTTAACGGCCCCACCGGTGAGTCGTATCGCGTTAACTTCACCAGGGTCTAAACTTTGACACTTCGGTCTTTTAAGACCTGAAAACAAGTCAGAAAGGTTAGAATTTGAGTCTAATTTTAAAAAATTAGACTCAAATTCTAACGTTTCTGACTTGTTTTCACTATAGGGATCGGAGTTCGACTGCTCAGGACGAAAATCCGCGGTCTAGACTTGAGCTAAGTCGGCGAATACATCCTCCTGCTGGGGATATTTTAAACTTCGCGGTCTTAAGGGCTCGATAGGACCGACAAATAAGTCCTACCGCTGGAGATGCTCTTAGATAACTAAGGGAAAGATTGTGTAGTAAAATTAACTGTTTTATTGACGCGCATTACTCCACCAGTCACACGCTCGACAAAGACTTTGGTTCCGCCGGTAGCACCCTTGGCGTCAAGGCTGCACTCGACCACAGCGATAATTGGAAGGATTTCAGCGCCTTTTGGTCAAGTATTATTGATGGGATATATTCTATTCGTCCCCTAGCGTGTACTGCAGCGGGTCCGGTGTGTTCTTACTGTACCTGATTAACTTCCGTACTGGTGCGCACTAGCAATTTAGACGGCTTGGTTTTCCAGAGCCTCCCCGGGTAACGCACGGCATTAGCCGTCCATCTCATCTAAGTGCGAAATCTATTAGCCAATAAGCTCTGATCGATGAAATATATAAGCCAATTAGATCACATGGATGTTGCGCGAAGGTTCGCTCACTGCGTGGGCTAGACGCGTACATATGACGCAAACATCAAAGTAGAAGTTGAATTTCCGTTCACCCCCCTCTTGACTAACTGCAATTGGAGGGATGGCTTGTGGTTCCGGGTCGGTGCGGGCGACCGACAGAAATATCCATCCATGGAGCCGGAATGTGTAACGCAATAGGAAACAAAAGGAAAGTGAATTGATCGGCGTTATTTGTCTGCTCCTGCTTGTGTAAATGACTGGTTGTGGAGGAAGCACGCTGGTGCGCTTTCAATCACAACTTGTCTGTAATCAAACTGTGACAACGGATGTCCTCTTACATCCGTTACATGGCCTCCTTTCAAGAAGAGACTTGTCTATTTGTGAGAGCATTGGGGGCGATACGTCCCACCTCTTTGCAGCAATGACACGAGGCTGTCTTGGTCCATTTGGTGTCGACTTCTCCGTTGGTGATGTTTGCGAAGTGGGCATTCTCGTACTTGGCGCCACACTCGATCCAAAGTGGTCGGGATTTCTCGTTGGTGAACATCTATCGTCACGAAGGCCTTGTTGAAGTAGAAATGTTGTTCTAGTGGCGTGATCGGCTCTATGCATTGAATATAAAGTTTTGAAAGTCGGAGACGTAGTCGTGGTACGAACCACGCTGGTGCAGTTTGCACAGCCTCTGGCGTAGCTCGTACTCAAAGTCGCGGGGGCGGAAACGCTTGCGGATTTCTGCCTTGAAAAGTTCCCAAGTGCGTGGAAGTCACTGCAATTGGCAGAGGTGGCAGAATGCGCGATACCAATTCATGGCTGAGGGGCCAAGGTTACTTGCCACCGTAGACTCGATGCTTGTATCTTGGGGCTAGCCCGCAGGATTTCCGAAATACTCCCCAGTTGCGAAGAGCCACATGTCAATGTCTTCATTCGCGTTGCCTTTATAGATGGATAGGACGAGGTGTTTAGGTACTTGGTGCGTGTTGGTATTATTCATGTGCCTCATGGCCTCCGTCATTTGTGAGGCAAAGTTCTTTTGCTGTGCCTGCATCGATTGTATACATTGTTTAAGGGTCACCGTGTTCGACGACATGGCGCTGGTGCTCGATGGCTTAGGGATGCACGACGGCGGGATAGTGCGCGATGCTTGGATGACGCTCAACGGCGTGGAGGGTGTTCGACGGCTTGGATGACGCTCGGTTGAAATGTGACGCAAGTGCTACTATGTAACGAAATAGCAAGCAAAAGGAAGTGTATTATTCGGTGTTATTTGTCTGCTCCTGCTTGTGTAAATCACTGGCCGTGGAGGAAGCACGCTGGTGTGCTTCCAATCGTAACTTGCCCATAATCAAACAGTAAACAGGATGTCCTCTTACATCCGTAACAGATGGTCCATCGGAAATGTCGATCCTCAAAACTGCAGCAAAAACACTTTAAACTGACATAAACACCACAGCGACATTTATAAAGCAAACATAAAATCGTATACGCTAGTTTTGTCATACAAAAACGAAGTCTACACACCAAATCGAGAGGTCGAACACGAAGATATTAATTATCACAAATTTTGTTTCGGTCGGATTATTGCGTCGTTGTCTGTACTTAATTTAGAATGCAAGGCTGCTCAACCATATGCAGATGCTGCGGCTGCGAAGTAGGCGGGGCACATGTGTAGTCAACTGATCTCGTCCTACAGCTATATAATGCCTTCTCAACAACAATAAAATGGGCTCCGCAAACAGGAGGTAGTTCTGGTACTGTTTCTTTTGGGTTGGCCCTCGTGTGGCTGTGTTAACATTGCGCAATATGAACGCTGTTTATCATATCACTGGAGAATGTTTCTACATTATCATCAATATATTACAGTATTCTGCGTGAATACCGGACGGCTGTATACCTAATAAGGGAAATCCTGTTTATGGGCGGTAAGTTAAAAATAATTCCGTTTCGGGCCCGTCTTATTCAAAATATACATTCAATTCAAAACACACTTTGTTTTGGAAATCACCCAACTGTATCAGGTAGCCTAACCGTAGCCTAGCTAAGCTGGCGCAACGCGCGTAGGACACGCAGCTGTGCCTTGCGCGTATTTGGGCTTAGGGGTACATCTTCGGCAGCGTCAGCGTTACGCGTTTCAGCAGGTGTCGCCATCTCCACGTCTGCGTCTTCATCCTAGGACGATTCCTCGTCACTAGAATAGGATTCTTCAATCGCCTTGGTTGCGCTTTGTCGGCACTCTTGGTTTGCGGGGCGAGATCGCAGCAGTTCTTCTATTGAGCTCATTCGCGCCTCCATCTTCTCCCGTCGTGTATCGCCTGCTTGAACGCCAGCCGAAATCGTATGCAGTTGGGTGACGATGAAAGCGTTGGCCCCTTCTCCATTTTCTTCGGGGGGAGTGCTTCCATCATCGAGCGCATGCTCGTAGCTGTCGCGTGGTCGACCTCGTATGACTCCTCCTCCTTCAGATGACGAGTGAAGTGCTGCTTGAACTTGAACATTGTCAGCGTCGTGTAGAACTCGGGGAGGTGACGCCATGCTTGCGCTTGTCTGGAATGGTCTATTTTCGCTTGGGGGGGTCGGGTCGGGATTATGAATGGTCACAGCTACAAATCTAGGTTGCATATTGTGATGTTTACCACTTACAGCACACCGTATCTTAACGTGCCTTGTAGCATTTGTATAGACTTATACCGGTATTTGTTCTAGTATTGTGGTAAGTCGGCGGATAGAGAGGCATGGATTAAGAGGAATTTGATGACTTCCCGATTGACCCCTTGCATTCCGACAAGAAGGCCTCCAAGCTTGCTGTGGTGACCTACGTAGTCCTAGTACATATCCCTCTTGTGTGTACATTTTTGAAATGCTACGTATACCTTAGCCAGACTACGGTTTGGCTACAGGCTACGGTTAGGTGATAGATACCCTTTGGAAAACAGAAAATGATACCTATACATATTGCTAGCATAATTTGCTTGGGCTACAGGACGCTTTATGATGATTTCCAAAACAAGATGTGTTTTTAATCTAACGTATCTTTCGAATAAGAGGGCCCCGAGCATGAATTATTTAAAAAATACGGGTCCGAAAAAGGATTCCTCCTGCCTAACAACCTCACGTAAGATATATTATTGGGTTCGACAAGACGACGAGCGACGAGCGAGCGTGGTCTAACGTACAATCCATTGCCTTTTCTGTGCTCCGTTCACAGTCACTTTGTATACTATATAAACTTTGTATATATATCAGGCGTCCGGCATTCGTGCAAATCACTGTACTCTTTAGTGAAATACGTGCTCGCCTATATTTCAGATCGTCTTCGTGCAACGCACGACACTCAAAATTAACACATTTAATTCAGTTCCCAATTTTACAGCATACTAATTAATATCTTTATTTAGCTTTAAGTATACTTGTGATCACAAGTATATTTAATATGATAATTATTGTGCCATTCACCGATTTTGGCGGGTGGACTGTGAATTTATGCGAAATTAGTCCTATAAAAGGGTGGCATATCTTTATATATTGCTAATTCTGCCTGTGATTGTGAACACTTCCCGTATGTGTTGGCTACGTCTCCTTCCAACACCGAGTTTCTCTGAGCCTGCGCATTTGTTACGAACAACTCGATCAAACAAGAACAAAAGGTGGGGAACATAAGAATCCGGGTGTGTGACTATGAATTGTGCAGAAGTACCATGCTACATAAAACAATAGACCCCTAAACCAGTACCCATAACTAAATCAAAGATTGGTCTATTTCTTAAGTTTGGTATTAAATTAAGTATAAAACTTAGTGGATGATTTGTTACCTATCTATTAATCAAAAATTGAGCCGCTGACTTGAGCATCAAGATATTGATTTTAGACGAAGTCTTGCTTTCTGAAACTTAGTTACTCGTCTACACGTGGTGGAATATAGCAGTACACTAGTCGTAGCGCATTTTGCAGACCTACACTCCCGATCACAATGTTTCTCTAAAATATTAACGCACTGTTAACCAGTGGCAGCGACAGCAGCGAAGACATCCGCTTGCGCCGCGCGAGCCGCCGCTGTCGAGCCAACAGCGTCGTGTCCAGACGCACGTCGCGCTGTCTTCGCTGCCAGTTTAATCTCAGCGTCGCCTCGGAGTACGTCCCGCCGATGCCTCGAAACGATGCAGAGGACAGCTCGCATGCTTTTCACCGCGTAAATGTTTTGGAGAAACTTTGTGGACTGGAGGTGCATTGGTGATTTGTTACGAGTCTACATCAATTACATTAAAGAGCAAATTGATCAGTTACAAGGTTAACTATTAGCGGAGTGACGGTCTAATCCTTAACGCCACTGATCGTTATAAATGTGGTGTATGTCCAGTTCACTAGTCATATATATGTAAGTTAGTCATACAGTTAGACTTTGCGTCTCTAAGAAAATCGAGCTATCATTTCGTGATTGAACGCTTTTTTGGTTTTGTGACCTAATAATTTGTTGCTGAACGCCACAAGAACGATCTCTGGTATACCCCAAGGTCCTACCTTGGTAGTGATGTCCACTACGATCACACTACCTGCCAGTGCAATTTACGGTTATACAGTTAGGCACATGTATCTAGTGCGGAACGCCAGGACCTTTTTCACTTTGCAAGACTGCGAGCATTGAAAATGCTGCTCCTCGGCTCCTCCCTAAAGCTCAAAATGAGAAATGAGCAGGGTGTTATGTGCCCTGTCCCATGTGTTGCTTCTGTTTGGGCCGGTACGAGAAACTTTGATGCTTTTGTGGCCGATAGTGATAAATATACATTTTATTGTGAAAACGGACAAAGATGTCCAGTCCAGTTAAGCTGATACGGAGGGGAAGAAAACATATGAAAAATCGGTACGGAAAGTACTAAATCATAGGATTGGTGATAGAACGTCTATTTGCAAATATTGACCGAATAATAATGAATGCTCTGCTACCTGGGCTTATTAAATATCCGCAGAGGTGTAGCAGCCAGAACTACGAGTACAAGCACAAGCACCTACTACTCGTGCAAAAGTAGCTCCGTGCATAATATACGGAGATATAAGTGTTATATGTGCTCAAAATATGTATATATGCTACAGTTTCAAGTTTGCAGCCCACGTTGATCTGGGACGCCGTTTATATATATAATCTGCCCTCAGAATGCCCAACTGATACTGGGCATTCGGAGCCATTTGCTTACAAATCAACGCCAATCCGTGATATATGGGGGACGCGAATTCGGAGTGGCATCATATTTATATATATCAAAACAAGGGTTCATCCGCTTAATAAGCACTTAAAGGGATCGATTTGCAAAAACATTGGACATAATCGTCGGTTTTCACAATAATCTAAGTTAAATACCCATTCGTGTAAGCTAAAGGATTGGGCTTAAGTAAGCTCATTATCACCCCCGGGGTCCGAACCGAGAGTTCCTACATAGTTTGGGCAAAAGTTGGAACGATACGGGTTGTTTCAGTGTGTAAAACACTGAAAAAGTGATATATCAGATACGGAACTTTGGGGTGAGTATGATATCAAAAACAGCCCCGCCGTCGCTGCGGCATGTCTTAGTGACGACTAGGTCGTCAACAAAGCAGTGGAACTTGCACGGTCTTGTTGTTTAAATAAGGATGAATTTCCTGCGTGAAAGTATTGTCAAGTTTTGGTTACTACTTCTAAAATCAGGTCCAAACACGTTTTATCGAAATTACGTCCTAAATAATTTTTTTAGGCACCTGCTCAAGTCACGATTACTGGAGTCGTCAACGGAGTCCTTTTTAACTGAAGGATGTGGGGGATTGAGGGCAAAATTCAGAATGTCTTACTAGTTTTACCTTGTCTTCTACATACCTCTGTGAGCAATCAACGTAGGATCTCTGTGTTGTGACTTATCAATCTTAGCTGGAAGTTGCTGCTTGTCCATGCGTTAACCCCCCCCCGGAAGCACAGCTTCATGGGTCGTCACCCGATGAGCCTTTTCAACTAAGGCCGCACAGGCCGCGCTTGTACCTAAGCTGGGTGTGCGGCAACGCTTTCGTAGGCAAGTCAGCAGCATTTTCGCCTGCAGATATGTACTTTAGCGCCATTACGCCGTTAGTCCAGCATTCTTATAGAGCGTGCTGGATCGAAGTGTCGGGAACTTCCGTCCGTCCGCCGCAACCGTTGGTGCCATCGTGCACCGATAGCTGTCGCTCTTTTTAGTCAGCGTAGGAACGATGGTAGCTCCGACAAAGTTAGCCGTAGTTCGAGAGCACATCGGTCTATAAATGGACGTTTGGTCCATGTTGAAAATGATCCTTTTAGGCGGAAGCCCAAGATTCGGGTCGATACAGTGGCTCTGCGCTACGTCGAGCACCTCCGCGACAAAAGCGATCCAGGCGTCTTCGAGTTCGCTCGTCGTTTTCGACCTGAGTTGCTTATGTGGCGAATGCTCAAGCCCCAGTGGGTACCTTAAAAAACATTAAACCGTCTTATTACTAGGAGTAGGGGAGATTCAACCGGGTATAAAAACCATGAGAAAAAATTAAAACGAGTTTTATCGGCTTTAATGGCACCCCCTAAAGTTGCAATCCATTAAAAATAGTCTCGGACTGAGTATGTGCCGAACCAAACCCCTGAAGAAGACACCACGTATAAATTGAAGTTTGACGCAAACTTCGGGGGCAGTTTGCGCGCGAAACTTGCGCGCGCGGGGCTCCGACGTGGATGCGGTCTCTTCATTTAGAATCCCCCCCAAAGCCAGAAGCCATCAAGTGCGTGAGTTGCACTGCTGGGCTCTACCTGCGGCTAGCATTATCTTAGTATTCATATTGACACCTCGTTCTTGCTCGTGGTGTCGTCAACAGTTCGCCAGAAGCCTCGTAATGTCCAAGAGGTCGAGTCAAAAATCAGCCCACGCCGTCGTCGCCGCTCCAGCAGCCTCATCGACTGGAGAGCTCCCCGGACGCCCGTCCCGTCAAGGGCTTACGTAGTCATCTACTCGGTGATAGCCGGTGGGTCGCTGTAAATATGTGGATTTAGCTGTTATCTAATCGTGTTGTGTCCTTTGTAGTTCGTTGTCACCCCCGCGCTCAAAGCGCCGACGTTCTCCGGTTAATATAGAGGGTGAGCCTCCTCATCAGCGAAGCAAGCTCAGCTTGGCGGTAGCAGCATTAACCTCGCCGTTGCCGTGGCTGCGTTCTGGCCGAAATTTTTCGCATCCTTTGGCCGCGGGGGCCGTGACGATTCTAGTTTCGTCATTGGCTGAGTTCCAGCAAGTCCCTCGCGTGGTGGCCGACTCGGCGGGTAATGTGGTGTCGTGCCAGCGGACTGAGAGTGTCCCGTCATCTCCTGCCTCGCCGGTCACCTCCGTGGCGACGGCGGATGCTTTCAGACCCCCTTAGTTGTTATCGTCGCAAGCATCCATCGTGGCGGCGTGGACGCCTCAGCGCCTGGAGACCGAACTCCTCCTCAGAGGGATTGACCTCCGCCACGTGCTGAACGCCGCGTCGACCACCACCGGTTTCGGGACCTAAACAATCCGGTGTGGTCTGTTGAGGCATTAGAGTATGACAGGTACGACTCGGAGGCCTTAGCTGTGATCGTGAGTCTGCCTCGTGTGTCCTCGGCGTCGCAAGCGTCGTCGGTGAGAAGCTCACCAGGGTTCGAGCTTGTCGCCGACACCGCACTCGGCTCAGCGCGAGATGAGTGGGTACCGGACGTGTTGCCTTCTTCTGTGAAGCGCGTCACTGCGCAATTCAACCCGCGTTCATGAAAATTTCCTCGCATGCCCATCGGTGTGCCTGGGGGGTGCAGGATGTGCCTGCTCTCGGCGTTTCAACGCGTGACCTGTGCCAACGCGAGGGAGAGCCGATTCTGCAACGCGATCAACTCTGCCTTCGTCTGTGGGAATGCTCTGAGTGAATGCTCGGCACTAGCCATTCTACGCAACGCCCGCACGGGCATGAGAGGTCTGGTTGCCACTGCTGCTGTCCCCGCGCGTGAGGTAGTCGGCGAATACCTGGACCACGTGCAGTTGTTCGGGCCTCCGTGCCGGAACGCCCCCGCGAATGAAGGGTTCAAGATGCATCATAAAACACGCACTGCCGGCAACAAGTTCGTCAGGATCGACGCTCTCGAGAAGGGCGGTTTCCTTCGTCTGACGAATCACTCGTGCAATACTGCTGCACGGTTTCGTGAGGTTCAGACGGGGGACAAGCGCTCGGTTGTAAACATAGATGTTTGTATCCATACTTCTCCCTCTCTTATCCGATTATATGATCATATTTAGATAATGATCTTCGAAACACAGCCCCCCCCGCCTTTAAGCCTGCTCCTCACTAAACATTTCGACCGCTGCTAGGCCGTGCTAACTACTACCCCTGGAAATTCCTCCGTCATGATTTAGGTGACGTGTACCTTTATGGTTGTAGCTGGATGTGTTGAATAAACTAACGTACGGTGGGTACTATGATTACAGAGTGAACGCAGGGCTGGCTACCACAACTACAGTGTATATGAGCAGATGCTCCTTTGCAGTGTGGCTGCAGAGTTCAAGCCCTTAGGTCGCAACATGTGGGAGGAGGTCGCGCTCGAGTACAACTCGCGCAGAGGACGGAGCTGGCTCAAGCGCGACTACGATTCGATGAGGCAAAAATCCCGCTACTTGTACGACAAAATGAAGCCGACCGGGAACAACGACGGCCTTCCGCCGAAGCTCCTCCCGATTGCGCTTGCGCACGATGTGCAGCACGCCATCGATATGAAGGCGGAGGCCCATACGTCGCACGACAGATTCAATCGAGATCAGGATGACGCCGCCCCAACTTCGTGACGTCGCCGCCGTATTGGACGCTGCTGGTGGTGACGCCACGTAGGAGGCGGGCGTCGAAGGAGATGACGATCCGGCCACGAGAGACTCGGCTAGTGACGATGGTCGCGAGGACGAGGAGGACAGCCAAGCCTCTGTCGTGGACTTCTGTCAGCGTGGCCAGTTCGGTGCCGACGCCGCTCTGAAGTGTACTCCGACTGCCGTCGGCACGGTTGTGACCAAACGCAGTACTTTCGACGCCTCGTTGGGCGAGGGAGTATGATCGGACAACGAAGAGTAGGCATCTCCTCCTACGTTGGATACACAGGTGGTCTTAGGCGGGGGAGGAGAGACGACTGTTGCCTCGACCAGCGTCGGTGCAGATGAGCAGATGACCCGCAGTGATGCCGCGTTAGAGCGGGCTTTGGCTGCAACGACGACAGCCGATCGCAGCGTGTATGGGGAGGGAGGCTCGCCCGCCGATGACGATTCGGCGACGAATTCTCTGTCGACGACCGTTTCGTCAAGGACCGTCGCCCCCTATTACACCTCTGCGAAGGTCAAATCAGTGGATCGCTCGAGGGGAGGTAAGAGCCCTTCGATCCCTGCTCGAGCCACGTTCGCTTCTCCTGACGGCCTCCCCCTCATGCGTGACCCCGCACGGACTGCCGAAGACGCGGTGGAGATAGCCTGGAACAAGACAAAAAAACACGGCCAGTAATCGTCTTAGAGGCTGCGACTTCCGATCTCCCAGTCATTTCCTTCACACATGGGAAGGCGCTGTCGGCGGCAATGCCGTATGTCGGGTCAGGGTTCCGACTCGGATCCGCTAAGATTCGCCAGAAGTCCAAGGACGTGTCACCGTCATTTCAGATGCTGGGGCAATTGTGCTTCGCCCAGACGACAAGTCCATCGGCGCTGAAGCACAATGCCCCGGTGACGTACATGTTGTGCAACCACCCGTTGTAGAGCACATTCGGCACGTCTGGGTTTGAAGGTTGCTGCACCTACAGCATTAGACAGTAAAATCTCATGGTTAGCACACATCCTGCAATCTCAAGTAGTATCTGAACCTTCGCACCTTGTAGTTCTTCCCGTCTAAGAAGCCCCAGGTGAATTAAACTAAGTGGTGACGCCTCGCCCCAAACGGGTTAACGCCTTCTGGCGGTCTAATGACGACCACACTATGCGCGCGTGCTCGAAGTCATGCAACGCGTGAGAGGGAGCAACCTCGGCTGCATGCAACACTCGAGCGAAAGTAGAAGGCGGGATCCCAAACTCTTTACATAAAGAAGTCTTTTGCATAGAGCCTACGTAGAACGCAAGTAGAACCCCGAGCACCTGATGGTGCTGCTGTAGCTTTCGATGACCCCCCCCTTGATCGCCATGAAGGAATGATGTAGAATGGGGCGAAGCGCTCTAACAACAAGCAAATAGCCGACCTGTAACATCACAATAGGACAGATCGTTTGTTAGACACCTCTGCATCCTATAAAATAAACGTACTTACCTGGAGAAGGGTTCATAAAGTTTTCATCCGTGCCCCGCGTCCTCGTATCCAACCAGCTAACCCTCGACGGGTCCTTCAGGCAATGCAGGGTGACGTAGTGGCGCAATGTCCACTATGCGCTGCCACTCGTCTCTACAAATTTTCTCGTATAGGCATCTACGTAGCGCATGGGAGAATGTAAAGGGAGAAGGGGGCAGACAACTACATCAATTGCTGTTGACATCCGTACTCGACTTGAAACGGTGTTCAATAACGTGATGTCCAGTACAGTGCAAGGTTGTATTCACAAGGTTCGCTCTAACTTGCGTGAGCTACAACGCCACATATTTACCGTCGACGATCTACCTGAAGGCAGTGGAGACGAATCTGAAAGCTGCTTAAGTGATTTCAGCGACTCCGACAACAGCGATTGTGAAAAATAATATAACCTACATAGAAAACGTTAAAACTTCATTAGTTAAGTAAATCTGTTTCGATACTTCAACAGCGACGGATCTGAACTTGAAGTATTGTGGAATACAATTTGTGTCAACGTCGATGTGCCATAATTATTATTTCTCTACGAGGCTCTCTGCTGCTGTGATTGGTTGAAATTTGCACTATCATAATTGGATAATTACGTTGGATATCCTCTCTGATTGGGTAATATTGCACTCGTATTTGTGAACAGACGGTCCCCATAAGGCTTCGGCAGCACTAATCATATATATTTCAAAGGCGGTTTCTGGCAAAACTGCTGTGTGCCCAGCAACCGGACTCTCATATTCGTTATGGGGAGACCGCGCAGATTCGATTCATGCTAAAAAAACATTTAGGGGTAGAAATATCGCCTCGATGCTGTCGCGGTCTGTAAGTAAATGGGTTGTGTCGTGGGCGTAGTCAGCAATCTAACTACGCGTACGTCACCGGAAAATCTACGAATATTCCAGTCGAATTTCTACATGTTCTGTGATTCCAAGTACGTTATGTGCTGGATGTGTAATGGATTTACTAAGCCCAATACTTTAGCTTACACGTGAGCGCACGTGTGTGAGGAGGCGTAGGTGTATTTAACTTAGATTAATTGTACTTTATAGTTAAACCATATTGAAGGTGCAATTAGAAGCGTTTGTGGTAAATGAGAACTGAATTAAATGTTAACTGTGGTTTCCTCTTAAAACGGATATATATCAAGAGAGGTTCTGCCAACGAGTGATTAGCAGAATCTCTGGCGTAATGCATGAATCAAATTGGTAGAAATATGCTGCTTTCCACCAATAGTATTGCTTGCTAATATGAACGGTGACCACACTGCAATGTGGTCCACCCGAATGTATCCATTAGTGCATGTTGCACCAAGGTGGAGGTTAACCGAATGTGTAGCCCCGCTACAGGATGCATTTTTTGGTCCGCTTCTTTCTATCACTCTTGAATTTCCTTCGCTTTTTTTGCCGCCTGCACAATACTCTTCCTAGACGCCACACACGGCGCCAGAACAAAAGGATGCTGCTGCTACCCATCGCAGCCTCCCTATCTGCGAAGAGGGGGAGGGGAAATGCCGACGTGCGCCATACCGACGTGTGTTGCCAGCTAAGTCTTGAACTTGGCGAAGCTTCAAACCATGAGGATAGAACAGCGGGATTCGTTATCTTGGCATGGTCTCGTGAGGGAGGGTTTCAGGCGGTTGCGGTTCTGCAAATGACACGCGTCGAGCAACGGCGCTCGTCAATCAGTCCAACTTCGCCATACATTGCTACGAACAGTAAAATTTATACCGTGTTTTGGAAATATCAAATCCTAATGCACTTGTTGGAAAAATGCAGCACCACACATATATCTACAGTAAAAAGGCGCTGCCGCTATCGGACTTTTGCGGTATAAGTACGCCTGGAAATGTCCTGAGCTAGGATGGGGGCTTCGGTTAGGGCACTGTTGGTCGTTCTAACCGGGGGGGGGGCGGGGGTACCTTTGTAGACCTAATAAGTGCTGAGTGAAGGATGGAGTTTGGGGCGGACTCGCTCAGACTGTGACGATGCTGGAGATTTGTATGTGGCTGACTCGGTCGGGCGGTTGGGAAATATCGCGCCATCGTTTGGTGAGGATGACCACGGTGGCTCTTGCCGAATCGGGGAGTCAGGACCGATGACATGGTCGGTGCTATTGTGAACGAAGGATACCAGTATGCGGCGAGGATATAAGAGGTGAATACGGTGTCATTACCCCTAATGTCCGGTTGGTGTGCGAGGGAACTAGGCTGAGGAGAACCCGTTTGACGCGTTTGTAACGTTTTTTGCGGTGGTGAACGGTCCTTTCTCGTCGTAGAAGATTGAGCAGTCACGAATATACCCTAAAAGGACCAAACAAGTCTGGATGAAAGAAACTTTACATGGTCGTTTACTATTGTTTTCTGCCTTCTAGGCTTGTGCGTGATAGATGCCTCGTACTTTTGGGCAGCACCTGAAAGACCCCGTACAGCGACGGACAGAAAGACGAACCTGACGAACCAGGACGACTTGCGACAGTAAGTAATCTTGGCCCAAAAAAAGCGCCCCACGGTACTTATCTTGAGCTGTGCAGCACACGCTGTGTTCTTTCAAGCTGGTGGCTAGCCACCGTTGACCCTATTATTAACCAATCATAGCCCTTAAGTATCATTTTACCCTATGGGTGCGACACTTGCCTGTAAAGATGACAGCATTGTGCAATAACGAGATGGACCTCGACTTGAATGTCCGTTCCCAGATCTTCTTTCTTCAATCAAGCACGGGCCTAAAATTAACTTAACCCTTTGGCTACCGCCCTGAAACCAGCCCCTAATGGACACCACGTGGTACACAAGGACGAGTAGGTTCATAGTTGATTGGCTAAAACTAACAGCGATGATTAGGGCTTTTTGGCTATAGACAAAATGCTGTCCATAAATTTGATCGCGTAGACGGAGTACAGTGGGTTGACGTAAGTCTTTGAACACTATTACTAGTAGTACAGTGAGCTAGAGAAGTCTTTGAACACTTCGTACTGTAGTACAGTGAACATGAGAAGTTTATGAACGCCGGGGGCTTGCGGCTCACGCGCCGATCATCGCAGCAAGAGCCAAGTGTCGCCAAACAGTGCTCGTGAAAGTGCCGCCCAGTGCACTTTCACAAGCACTGCTTGGCGACACTTGGCACTCGGGTCGGCCCAGTGACTCCTCCAAAGGGTCAGCAAGCTTGGTGTCATGCGGGGATCGGCGCTCATGGTGCTCGGGCTGCTCCTAGGAAGTTCCTATAAGGACGTGCCGGACGTGATCTCGTTGAACGTGTGCGGTGCTCATGGGTTTTGTGTCCTCTTTGATCATAGAGAGCACCGCCATAAGTGCGCGGGTACTGCCCTGGTGTTGGCAGCCTATCGGGCAGCGCCACGAACACGGCCGCTGATCGGTAGTACGGGCTCATGCTATACAGGTTCTTAGACCTGTTGGAGCGGGGTCAAGCCGGTATTTTACACTAAAGCGAGCGCAACGAGGTTGCTGTGGTAGTCGATCTAAAAGTCAGTCAGTGGTTATGTAGCTCGTACAGGAGAGGAAGCTGTGCTGGGTGTAGAAATTGCTGGTAAGACAGCAACAATTTTTATTTGACGTGCGCACGATTCTTACTGTAGCGTTGGATGCAGTTATCGTTGCGGTGATCATATTCAATTTATGGGCAAGTCAGCGATGATGATAACTGGAGTGGACAGCCCCAAAAACAGACAGATACTTCAAGTACTGTAGCTGGCAATTGATATAATGTAGAAATTGTTATCAACCATGACGTACTTCTACTTCAAGACCATGAACATCACCGATTTATGCAGGTCTCAAACAACCACATAGTGTAATTCGCAACATATATTATCGAGCATATCCGATCCAGCTAATCGTCACCGTATGTGGCTAGTACATTGGCTTGTACGCTGTTACTTCTAGTTCGGAAGTACTAGATCGCGGAGAGGGGTAATTGAGCTGTTTTTTTTAGTACGCACTGGAAATGGCTGGTTGCCGGCAGCCGCAGCGCAAACGAGATCCAGCGCCTCACGGAGGTTTGGCGCCGAAGCCGCCAAAAAAGTGTCACGAAAGTGGAAAACCGCGAAACATTCGACATTAAACCCTCGTTTACACGCCGTGCAACCCCATCGCGACCGCCGCTGCAAACCCCTCATACTGCAAAGCAGACACTTCAGTTGACCACTGGAGGAGTTCGTTGCGTTTGGTGTCAAGATGTGCCGGCTTGCAATATTCCCCACCACGCTAGCAATACACTCCCCTCGTTTGCGCTTGGAGCCCATTTCAATTTCCCGGTTTCGCTCCAAAGCGGGAGATGTTAGCGCTACCGCCAGCCTCCGCTTGAACTCGCGCACGGTAATGGATTTTGCGTCCACAGGCCGCACCTTTTGAAGGAGTGCAAACGCATTCAGTGCGCAAAGGTCGAATGCCCACGTCAACATACTCATTGATAATCTCATCTCCTTTCGCCTCGTGGGGTTTGTGCTTCGCAACTGGTCAACACGGTCAACGCTGTTCATTGCCAGGTTGTATGCAGCAACTACCGTGGGCACCATGAAAGTTGACCGATGCATCATCTCGGTCCCTGTCCAGCGTCTAATAGGATATAGACCATGGATGCAAATAATAGCCCTTGGGTCGTCACTCCTCATGACACGAGCAGCTGGGGTAGCATGCAGGTCGTTCGTGTAAAACACGACTGGTTTTTTGTCTTTGAATACGATGTAGCCGGCGAAAGGAGATATCACCACAGCAGGAACGTACTCATTGCGCCTTGGTTTTGCGATGCGTTTTTGCGCTTTCGCGTGCGCCTTGAGTTTCTCTGTTAGCCCTGACTCAACGTCGACCGCTGCAATTAGTTCCCAGGAGCCTCTGGGCATTAGCTCCACACGCGCCACTGAGGCAGTCACAACTTCCTTGTTGTACTTGTCGACGAGATTCATGCGCACCGTGCCGAGGAGCCTAGTTTCACCGTCGGTAAATTTTAGCAGGGCACGTGCTAAGGTGTGACGCGTGTAAAAATTATCTGATATCATGAGTCGTCGGCCAGAAGGAGATTGATACTGTCGGGTTTGGTGGCCCATCATTGCCACCCAGAGCGCTGATGGGCTACCTTTCTCCACACCACAATCAGGGTGGTTTATCGTTCGACTCAACGGCGTCCTGAGCTCCGGAAACGTACTAGTGTAGCGAGATGGAGGTGTCGTCTTCGTCATTTTTCCAGATCCATTGTCCGAAATAGAATGCACGTAAAGTGATTCCCAGCCGACCACCGCATAGAATCTGATTGCGTATTTGTCCGGCTTGGAGGGGATATACGACTTGGCTGCAGTGCGAGCCTTGGTCCGAATACTGTTCTCATCCAAGCTACTAACGCCATACGGTACAGCTACATTAGCAAACTTTCGCTGCACGTGCGCAAGTAGAACTCGGCTGTGCCAGAGTGGATCGCGCCCAGTATCAAATTCTGCTGGAGCTGAAGTCGACCGAGAAGTAGGATTGTCACCAGGACCAGCCTCATCAGCCGGAGGTTCCGTCGCTGGAGCTGGAGGGGATACTCCCTGCGGTACTTCAGTTGAGGGCGATTCGGGACCATGCTGGGCATCAGCACGGAAAGCTTCCGTTGCTCGAACTGAGGGGGATACTCCCTGCTGCACTTCAATTGAGGGTTGTTCGTAGCCAGGCTGGGCATTTGTACGGGGAGCTCCCGTTGCTGGTACCGGGGCCGATTCACAAGGCGCAGTTGTGATTGACAGTGAAGACGAATCGGGGTGTGGCGGGACTTCGGCTGAGGGGTCATTTGGAGCTGGTGGGTGTATTTTTATGCATCCTCGAACGTGCTGGAATCTTGTGCGACTCATCGTAGCGGCAAAGTCGCGCTGTCCAAGGAATCGCCGCTAGCTCCAAAAGTCGCTTATGTCGTTTAGTGGACATATGCTCATCGTGAACTCGAGGCCTATGTACGCGTCGAACTCCATGGCCGTGGCAGCTGCCACACCGCGTGTTTCTAGGGCGATATTGGTCCATTTTCGTAAAGAGCGCTTGAACTCGGGCGTAATGAACACCGAGAAAAGGCCCAGTTCACCATGGGCTTGGTAGGCTTTCTTGATTCCCTCTTCATTGACCAGGCGGAGGCCACTTGAGTTCTTGAGTGCACTGATGTACGAGCTAGCTAGGACATCATTGCGTTCCGTCCCTGTACGCGACTCAGGCGCGAAGACGTCGTCCCAATCTGACGTGTCATATCCGCCTACGATCGGTTCCTCAGGGTCTGCCTGGTCTTCTTCTCCGAACAGTTGGCTGCTCATGCCTGAACGCAAAATGGATCGTGCCGTAACTTACGGCCCGCAAGGTCTCATCGAACATGGGATTTGAATGCAGATCCTACTACTAGTACATGTACCTCGAGCATGCGCAAACGTTGGCGATGGTGGCCAAGCACTGCTTGGTGAGCAGTGTAGAAAACTCTTTTAGAGAACACTTGTAACCACTACTGTTCGTAGAGGTAGTGCCCCTCGGCACAAAAGTCAAACTGTCACCAAATGCCTCGAAGGGACCCAACACTGAATCAGAACGATCGAAATCTGAATGTTTAGAAACCACGAACTACTATCAACACTACAACTAATATATCTGACGGCATGGTATTGACATTGGCTACCGAGTCTTAGTAGTCAGCGGTATATTGTTGTTTGTCGGAGACGTTGCAGTTAGCGCCAAAATGTTCTCGTTCGCGACGACGGAGGCGAAGTAATGTCGGAACGGCGTGCGGCGAAGGTGGCGCGAATCGTGTATTGGCGCCTACCGGTATTGAGGTGTCAACGACGTAGCGGTCAAGGCGGCGGAAGCTGCCACAGCTGCTGTGTTTCCCTCGCGATAGCAAGCATCCACCACTAGACCACCGAGATCCAGGCCAGATGGTCATGGTTACCATCGGCTTGATGCACGGGGCGGAACGAAGGAGATGTTGCTGCTATCGGAGGCCAGGTCACGAAGGCAGCAAGGTGTTGGCGTGTACTGCCGTTGGGCGGTAGGCCTCGACGCTTGTAAAGTCTAGTCTTATGTTGTACCGTAGCTGCCACGCACGGCTTTGTTGTGGCGAGGAGAATCCTTCGTTCTTGGCATGGGTGGAGTCAGCAGCAGTGTCGACTGGTTGACATGGCGGTGCTGGGACGTCCTACGTCGTCCATTGGTGCTTGGGCTTGGCCAGTATCTAAACCCGTCATTGGTGTTGGCGTCAAAATATACCCCTAGTAGCCGCAGCACCAAATCACAGCGATTTTAGGACACAACATCACGAACGACACGCACGGTAGTGGCGCTGGCGTCGAGGCCGTGGTCATGGGCTTGGTGAGCGGCAGCGCAGCGATTGGAGCAGGCGGCACCCACCCAGAGGACGTAGGCACAGAACTTCGGGGGCGGCACAGCACTTCGGGGGCAGGGCATCGGCGCGAACGGCGAGAACGGCCTGGCACCGGCGTCGAGGCTGTGGCCATGGGCTTGGCGAGTGGCAGCGATTGGTGCAAGCAGCACCAGCATGAACAGATAGACCGGTCCTCGCGCTGGTGTCGAGGTCATGGCCTTGGACTTGGCGAGTGGCAGCGCTTGGCGCAGATCAGCATCCGAGCTGAGTAGGGTCTTGACTTGACGTAGCGAGACGGTAGTAGAGGGACGATGACGGGCTCGTTCAGCAAATTGAAGAATGAGGTAGCTCGGCGCGCGGAAAATGGGGTGGCGAAGCTATCGAGGTATTCAAATTCGATGCCTACTTCAACATGGTGTGATTCTGCCAATCACATTCCGAGTATCGAAACGTCCATCCGTGATTGGCGGAACGCTTTTCGCGCGCATGTTGAATAATGATGGATGAATGTGTCCGAGCATGAACAATGTTCAATGAATCATTGAACATGCGTGGTAGCTCCATCAGAGATGCGTTTCCAATACACTGTACATGTACCTTGCATACTCACAGGAAATTGATGCATGCAAATGTACCTTGCTCGTCCCCCTTGCGTATCACTCAGTGCGAGGTGGTCGCTGAAAGATACGGACCATTTATGCGTCGATGATGGTGTTCAAACTCCCACACACCGTGTGACACGGTACATGCACATCTGATGTCGATGTTGCCCAGATCCCTGGACTTCAACTAGGATCCGATACCGGTATACCAGTTAACAGATAACCTAAAATATCACTTTGAGCGCACCCAAATTAGCAACTTTGAATTAGTTTGGGCTGGCTGATCAAATGTCTAAGGTTTGCCTGGAAACCCGTGCGGCAGTGCACGTAGCTCTGCAACGCCGACGCAATGCTGCCACAGATATGCGCGTCATCGTCCTCATCGTCCTGTTCCTCACTGCGCAGCCGAGCCACAGCCTGGAAAAGATTCGCAGATTATTTTCTGAGGCATAACAGTCCCAATAATGTGGCCTTCACTCATGAATCTGGTGCGATATACCGAAGTAATGCACAATTCTGCGTAAGTCCAAACACTTCCACGTAGTGACGCCCATAGTTACAATCTTCACTATATGTAGGGCCACCATGCCGATGGCGGCAACATCCGCGTTGACCTCAAACTTGTTGCCACACACGGCATGGTTGACGAGTAACGGGTGCTCACTAACAAGGATATTGTAACAACTGTGGCGGAGGAAGCGGTCGGCCGAAGTGCGGCTTGGCGGCTGGCGGCGGTCCTTGCTGTCGGTGTTGCGGGCGAAGTCGGAGTCGGGGAGGAGGTGTTGCTGTGTGAAAGCAAATTGAGAAGTGATTGAGATTGAGCTGAGAGTTTTACGGATCGCCCTGCGGCTAACTACTGGCTCAGAGGCTCTTCCTGAACTATCTAGTGTCCTATCCTAAACTGTATCATTCTCTAATCTCAGTTGTTATCTGTCCTACCAATCACATTGTGTAATTCTTCCACGTACTTGTAGTTCTCTTGTTTACCATCTAGAACTCCAGATGCTCTACTGGATACATTCCTATCATAGATGATTTAGACCAATCACCTAAATGATTACGGGAGTTTACCATCCTAGATTCTTATCTCAAATTTGAGAGCCACAAATACATGTTGCAGTTCAAGCTGACTTGGTTGTCGTCACAGGCAATGCCTGCCGTGACGGCAACTACGTCACAGATATCGCACTAATGAACGGCATTTGCGGCCTCACCGCCATGCCACCTTACGGCACCTCCGACGCCTCCGCCACTGTTCACACCATATTCATACTAACTAACTGCCAATGTAATACTCCACCCCCACCACCCCCACCACTGTCAACAACGTCGTCGGCACGGAAAACATGACGGTGCTAGTTTGAACGGTGAATGAGCTCGACAGGGAGTCGGTCGCGCCAATTCGAATGGTTGCTCAGCTCGACCGACTCCGTGTCGACGACCACCATGGCCGCCATGGACTACAATCCCGATATGATCTACTAGTAGCGGCTGCGCACTTACAAGGAGAGCACGCTGAGGATCCACCAGCTACGATATTCGCGGCCCCACCGCCATGTGGTGGTGGTGGAATATTACATGGTCGGTTAGTATGCATATGGTTTTAACGGTGGTGGGGGCGTTGGAGGCGCCGAACGTGGTCATGGCGGTGGGGCCGCGAATATCGTAGCTGGTGGATCCTCAGCGTGCTCTCCTTGTAAGTGCGCAGCCGCTACTAGTAGATCATATCGGGATTGTAGTCCATGGCGGCCATGGTGGTCGTCGACACGGAGTCGGTCGAGCTGAGCAACCATTCGAATTGGCGCGACCGACTCCCTGTCGAGCTCATTCACCGTTCAAACTAGCACCGTTATGTTTTCCGTGCCGACGACGTTGTTGACAGTGGTGGGGGTGGTGGGGGTGGAGTATTACATTGGCAGTTAGTTAGTATGAATATGGTGTGAACAGTGGCGGAGGCGTCGGAGGTGCTGTAAGGTGGCATGGCGGTGAGGCCGCAAATGCCGTAGCTGCTACATCATTAGCGCGACCTCCGCGTTAGTAAGCATACGCTACTACCGGTAGTCCACCATGCCGTGAATCGCAACAAGCTCCTGATCATGGTGGCCACGACGTACGTCGACGCGAAATGGGGTCGAGCGGGGGCGTTGTTCCTGTTGTCGCCGCAAGTTCTCGGTATCGGTTACGTTGTCGGTAGGGGGGGTGGAGTGTAGTGATGGTGGAGCGTGTTATATTGTTGGGGAACATGCCGGGTGATATGAATATGTTGTGGATAGTGCTGTAGGTGGCCGTGGCGGTGAAGGTGCATTTCCGATGCCGGGCATCTTTAGCATGGCATGGTAAGCTTGTGTGATATGGGCGAGATGGCGCTGGGGATACTGTTTTTGGGCGATGTGGTGAACGTATCTTGGATGGCGGCGCATGCAAAAAGAGTAAAAATATGCTTGAGACGAACATACCTCTGATATTGCGTTGTACAGACATTATGCACTAAAATGTAAAGCGATCTGAAATGTACAGCGATCTAAAATGTACAGTGCTATAAAAGGAACCAAATCGTAGAATATTCAAAAGGAACCCAATCATAGGATATACCGGTAAGTCAGCGGCTGGTTTGAAAAAGTCGTCAACGTTGGAGGGCTCACTTCCGAAATCTCCCCGATGGAACAAGAGCTTCTTACAAGAGTTGGACCTCCATTGAACATCCTTCCTGGCTGCTATCGACGCACGGTACGTTATGTTTGATGCAAATGCAAGTATTACATGACCGTTCTTACAACTTCGTTTCTTTTTGAAGGTTTTTCGATGCCGACGCTGGGACGACGGCGGAGGCTCGTGTAACCATGTTGACTTTTGCATCGAACAGCTCAACCTGTCGGCCTCGAAAGATTTCATTGCGGAGAAGTCGAAGAGTGGTCGTAACTCGGAGGCTGTTGGGCTCGTTGGACGATATTGTGCAAAGTCGCTCGTGGATTCGAAGGTGCAATTTTGTTTTACTGGAATATCGCTCTACTATTGCTAACAATGATAGTGTAGTTGTGCTGGGGTATGATTGTGAACAGAAAAAGCAGTCTACTACGTCTTGCTATGCGTCGTATACGGGTTCGAGGTGCTGCCCGAAGAGCTGATCGTCTCGGCGTGCCCATAGACGTCGACCAAGATTTCTGCAAGGTATTCGTCGGTTGGCTGACAAAAACTATCAAAATGATACAGCTCGTTCTAGCTTGGGTCGAGAAAGCTGAAGATATGCAATTGCTGGATTCGATATGGTGGAGAGCTGCACCCATTCGCTGCTATCATGATAAACGGTATTGGAAGCGTCGCGAAGCCCAAGGCCCGACGCGATGGACTTGCGAATGCTGTGGTTCACCTAGAAAACTAGACAAGAAACGAAAGCGCTCACAAAAGCAGTAAATACCATTCCTAAATAAAATTGTCTTACGTTGATATCTCTACAAAACAGTACTGTACAATGACATTTATATCCCGACCTGAAAATGGGACCAATTTACCGATTACCACGGTAGTAGATTGCAGTGTGATCGTTCAACATTGATGAAGTACTACAGTAGTATCGTGCATTGACAATCTAGTCAGCTTTCATGGACCGCCACGCAGGTGGGTGAATTGGAACCCAATATCCAGCGGTGGGAAAGGTATTGGAAAATATATCCAGCCCGTCTACCACTCAAACACACGAGTTTCTCCAATCACTGATGGACGTTTCGATACACGGAATGTGATTGGCGGAATCACACCATGTTGAAGTAGACATCGAATTTGAATACCTCGATAGCTTCGCCACCCCATTTTCCGCGCGCCGAGCTACCTCATTCTTCAATTTGCTGAACGAGCCCGTCATCGTCCCTCTACTACCGTCTCGCTACGTCAAGTCAAGACCCTACTCAGCTCGGATGCTGATCTGCGCCAAGCGCTGCCACTCGCCAAGTCCAAGGCCATGACCTCGACACCAGCGCGAGGACCGGTCTATCTGTTCATGCTGGTGCTGCTTGCACCAATCGCTGCCACTCGCCAAGCCCATGGCCACAGCCTCGACGCCGGTGCCAGGCCGTTCTCGCCGTTCGCGCCGATGCCCTGCCCCCGAAGTGCTGTGCCGCCCCCGAAGTTCTGTGCCTACGTCCTCTGGGTGGGTGCCGCCTGCTCCAATCGCTGCGCTGCCGCTCACCAAGCCCATGACCACGGCCTCGACGCCAGCGCCACTACCGTGCGTGTCGTTCGTGATGTTGTGTCCTAAAATCGCTGTGATTTGGTGCTGCGGCTACTAGGGGTATATTTTGACGCCAACACCAATGGCGGGGTTAGATACCGGCCAAGCCCAAGCACCAACGGACGACGTAGGACGTCCCAGCACCGCCAAGTCAACCAGCCGGCACTGCTGCTGACTCTACCCCGAAGGCCATGAGACATAGTTCTCCTCGCCACAACGAAGCCGTGGCGAGCCATTCCGAGTTCTGCCACCTACAGCCAACGACAACCTACACTACAGTCAACAACCCCAACTACCGTCAACGCCAGCCATGATGCGCATGATGTATCGCTCACGCAGCCTCGCGGACGAGGAGATGCGGCCGGCTTCGCCCCCCGGCAAGCCAGGCGCCAACAGCATGTTGCTCGTGCCGGACCTGCGGCCGCTACGCATGTGGCCGTGCCACTACGCCAAGGCGGCGGACGCGGTGGGCTACCTCAAGGCCATCGAGCACGTGGAGGCTTGAACGCCACCGTCAAGCGCCAGGGCAGGCTGCTGTACGTGGTGCAGGTCTTCCTCAAGAACCCGGAGGACATCGAAGGAAGATATCGACGCCAACCCGAACCGGTGCATAGCTCGACTTCACGCCATGTCGACGACCATTCCGAGCGGTGTGACCTGTAGCTCACTGTCGTTCTCCTTGTGAGACTTGTGGTGACTGTTTGGGAACGCGGAGACTGCGCTGGGTTTCATGCAGCTGTGTTGTTTGCGGTTCCTGCCTCGTAACCATCTACTGCACTTTCAACACTAGTTACCCCATATTCATACCAACGCAACCGCCGCAACTGCGAACACGTCGTCGGTGTGTACAATATGATATTTAAGCTAGTTTAGCTAAAGTCGCGCTGGTTTCTCATGTGTTTCAAAGTGAAATGTAGTTTTGTTTGCACGTCAATTGTACTGATAAAATGTTTCTGGCTCTGTACTAACGAGGTTGTTATTCCTACCATTGCCAGAGTTGTGGCACATATTCGAGTAATATCACGCGCCGAAGTCGGCAAGTCTATTTACAGAATTCATGAAACGCCTGCGCATGAATGGCGTGCACGTAATAGCAAGTCACACCTGCACTGTCCACAATAACTTGTGTCATTTTCAACGTTTGGTGCTGGTAGTCATAAGTACTGTAGTAGCAAGCTAAACCCTGGTACCGTTGAGGTGGTAACGTTACTGTAGTTACTACTAGTATGACGCGCAATAGTCGCTCGCCTACCACCGCAATTCAAAACTCGTTGCCCCTATTCTCACAGCCTGCTCCAATATGTGCAAAATCTCTGTAGATGTCGCGCTCATGAGATGACGTCTTATGAAGGTTACACGGCCACGAGCACCCCAACTACATGTCCGCCCTGATAACGTTCATGTTCAAACAAAATTGCTTATCCCTCCTTATTCTCTGCCAACGCGCTGAAATAACACGCAGTTAGAAAAATAGCATCTCCACTACCATGTCGACTAGCTGAATCACTGATGCCCCACCCTATTCTAACCCAACTCGCTACCCCGCCATTTATACCGACTCCACCGTAGAATACAACCGCCGGCGGCTACGCCGCCAACACCTCGAGCATGCCGCCGATTCGACAGGTGCTCCAACCAAACCCACATTATCTCAACACCCACCATGGGCACCATGGTCTCGAACTTGTTGTCAGTACCGCTTTGACATCTTAGTACCAGCGCTAACGTGGACACTGCGCAGGGGATCCACTAGCTACGGTATTCACAGCCCCATCACCATGAAGACCTTCGGCGCCTCCAACGCCTCCTCCACTATTCACACCTTCACGGCCATGTAATACCCCACCATCACCACCACTGCCAACGACATCGCCGGCACGGAGAACATGACGGCGTCAATACGTATGGGTGGTCAGCCCAACCCCAATCCGTGTCAACGACCACCATGCGCGCGAAAACCTCAAACTCATTGCTACCATCGTCTTGACAGGCACGCAGCAGGTGCTCAGTTACGTGGGTGGATACCACACTGAGGCTTCAGCATCCGTGACAATATGCTTCCAGCTCAATGTCTCCGCAAACTCTCTGGTATAGCCTTCAGTACGTTGAAGACTGCTCACAGTGAGAACCACATCACGTAAACCTCACAGAAAGATGTCAAGCTGAATGCCCCGGTGTGTAAGAGGCATCGCCACGCAAAATACTTCTACGTCTGTTATAAAGGGTTATGTGTGTTAGTGATACACTGTAATGTTTGATTCCAATTGTACTTACGAACTAGGCCGTCTCAGGTTATCCTCGATGCAAGAAGGAAGCTTGTAGGTAGAATTTGCGTCGAGTTGCCCGTGTTTTAGATAGCTGTAAACATGATAGAGAGTCTTCTTCAAGCTGTTGGGGCGAGGGACTCTGTAGACAGTGAGGAGTCTAGTCCGGCTTTGGACAAGCTCCTTCCCATACGTCTCCCAGTCGCATGGGCTCGCATGGCAGGAGGAGCACTCGAGCGGCGCCCTCATATTGTTTTGAGAATTTGGGTGGGCAGGACCGGAGAGAAGTACCGTGATCCAAACAAGGAGTACCGCGATCCGCAGAGACCACCATAATACTTATCCACGATTGGTTGTTATATGGAGTATCGCGCTGTATCGCGCTATTATAATTGGCTAACACTATAGACAACAAAATGTCCACAGGAGTGGTCCGGTAGTCAAAGGGTTAAATACTTCTCATTTCTCAAACCGTTCGAAGAATTCAAATTTCTCATGAGGTTTCCGCTTTTATCTTTTGTTTCTCACTCTCGATTCCTCTCGCCTCGCGAGCAACTGCGAGTTTCACTGCAAATCCTTCAGGAGGGGGAGGACGTAACCCACCCGGTATCTGACAGGGAACGGCAAATCCTGGCCTAGGCCACAGCGGGCTCTGCGTTGTTCGCGTTCCGTGTACTCGGTGCGACCTTCCAGTTGGGGGAGCGCAATGGATGACTCGCCATCACCGGACTCAACGCTGCAGTCGGTTCGCTCAAGCAGGGTATCGTGAATCACTCGCTCGCCAACGAGTCGAGTCAGATATCCAGGCTCACCGTCGAGCACGTAACCGACGTCGAGCGCAACAACGAAGACGCCAAGGACCCGAGCTACCGCCGACTGGTTCGGTGTGTCGGCAGCCGACGCCGAGATCTACGATCCGAAGGGAGAGGCTGCGAGCATGTATTTCACTTTGAGTGTCTGTATGTTTTTGGGGCAATCGCTGGGCATTTTCTTGTGATATTTTGCGTTGCCCATCACAATTCTGCAGTTAGTTAGATTCCGATTTCGCACACACTCGAAGAGTACGTCCATCCACTTCATAAAATACTCATGGTTGAACATTCCGTGGTAGTCTTTTGTCTGCTTTCCACCTTCAAAAATGTCAATAGTTTCGTGCAGCAGGCTTGCAGCCGATGATGTATCATGCTCACAGTCGGGTATCATTCGATCTTTATCAATTTTGGCAGAAATATAGCACAATCAACGTCTTTTGTGCTTGGCCTTAACATAGTTGGGTCGTACAGCGAATCTTCATGCCTTGAGTAGTTATGATGTATGTAGCTTTCGTCGAGATAGGCATTGCGACGCTGGTCTGCTTCCTCGCTCTCCATCATCGCTACGTAGCTGTCGCACGAGTCAGTTGCACACCAAATGGATTCCGAAAATGTCGCATGAAACGACAAAATAGCAAGAAAGTTATTTACAAAAATCTCCTCGATGCTGTCGCGGTCTGGTTAAACGTATTTATTTAGATAATATTATGGTCGTGTCGGCCTTTATTTAATTGTTGGTTATCCGCCCACAATTGTGTAATCTTCCAGTGGTGCTCGCAAACTGCAAGCGTGCGACCCTTATTATTGATATAGCGCGGGCTCGTGCATGATGCGCGCCCTTGTATCGGCACAGATTGTCGCGATCTTGTTCTCCTTGGTTACCACCTCGCATTTCGTCAACACGTTTTTGATCGGCTTGATCTCCCGCTTCGATCATGTTTTCTGTTCTATCGCTCACGATTCCCGTTCGCTTCCGAGCGTACGCATCGTTTGTTTGCTTACGATGATACTCACATGAAAGGAGCATAACGCCAATAGAAGTAGGAGAAATCCTATTTCAACTTATTTTCGGGGCCGTCTTATTCAAAAGATACGTCAGCTTCAAAACGCATAACCGTAAATTGCACTGGCAGGTAGTGTGGTCGTAGAGGACATCACTACCAAGGTGGGTGGTTTGGGTATACCAGAGATCATTCTTGTGGCGTTCAGCAACAAATTATTGTTGTATGTAGCATGGTACGTCTGCACAATTCATATTCACACACCCGGATTCTTACGTTCCCCACCTGATGTTCTTGTTTGATCGAGTTATTCGTAACAAATGCGCAGGCTCGGAGAAACTCGGTGTTGGAAGGAGACGTAGCCAACACATACGGGAAGTGTTCACAATCACAGGCAGAATTAGCAATATATAAAGATATGCCGCCCTTTTATAGGACTAATTTCGCATAAATTCACAGTCCACCCGCCAAAATCGGTGAATGGCACAATAATTATCCGATTAAATATACTTGTGATCACAAGTATACTTAAAGCTAAATAAAGATATTAATCAGTATGCTGTAAAATTGGGAACTGAATTAAATGTGTTAATTTTGAGTGTCGTGCGTTGAACGGAGACGATCTGAAATATAGGCGAGCACGTATTTCACTAAAGAGTACAGTGATTTGCACGAATGCCGGACGCCAGATATATACAAAGTGACTGTGAACGGAGCACAGAAAAGGCAATGAATTGTACGTTAGACCACGCTCGCTCGTCGCTCGTCGTCTTGTCGAACCCAATAATATATCTTACGTGAGGTTGTTAGGTAGGAGGAATCCTTTTTCGGACCCGTATTTTTTAAATAATTCATGCTCGGGGCCCTCTTATTCGAAAGATACGTTAGATTAAAAACACATCTTGTTTTGGAAATCATCATAAAGCGTCCTGTAGCCCAAGCAAATTCTGCTAGCAATATGTATAGATATCATTTTCTGTTTTCCAAAGGGTATCTATCACCTAACTGTAGCATGTAGCCAAACCGTCGTCTGGCTAAGGTATACGTAGCATTTCAAAAATGTACACACAAGAGGGATATGTACTAGAACTACGTCGGGCACCACAGCAAGCTTGGAGGCCTTCTTGTCGGAATGCAAGGGGCCAATCGGGAAGTCATCAAATTCCTCTTAATCCATGCCTCTCTAAACGCCG
Source organism: Phytophthora fragariae (assembly GCA_009729435.1). Taxonomy (NCBI): domain Eukaryota; phylum Oomycota; class Peronosporomycetes; order Peronosporales; family Peronosporaceae; genus Phytophthora; species Phytophthora fragariae. Next base: position 55,048 of record QQOI01000063.1, read on the forward strand.
ACTTACCACAATACTAGAACAAATACCGGTATAAGTCTATACAAATGCTACAAGGCACGTTAAGATACGGTGTGCTGTAAGTGGTAAACATCACAATATGCAACCTAGATTTGTAGCTGTGACCATTCATAATCCCGACCCGACCCCCCCCAAGCGAAAATAGACCATTCCAGACAAGCGCAAGCATGGCGTCACGTCCCCGAGTTCTACACGACGCTGACTCTACTCCCCCGGCTTTTTTGCGCACACCGGCTTCTAACTGCCCGCCTGGGCCGTCATCTCCGTACGGAAATCAATCAACTGGTTATCGTATTTGTTTTTGGCACGGCACTTCTCATTTAATGTCTTCATTCTCTGCTTCACTCGTCCGAGCTGCTTCTTCATCTTCTGGTCTTTTGTTGTAGCTGCTCGCACCGCTCCATACCGTCTTCCGAACTTCCAGCAACTCGAACGCGGACCTGAGCGCATTCTGTCCCTCTTCAACGACAGCAAGTCTCTGGGGTACACTGATCGGCTGACCACTACGGTAACTGGAAATCGCAACGACTCTACGGGGAGGTTCGTTGTTATTACGCCAATCCGCGTTTTGAGCATCCGCACCAGTTCGATTGCGTTTTTGCGATCGAACGGTTGCAGGGTCCGCCCAGCTCTCGGTCGAAGAGTTGGCAAAATGTCCATCATCTGAGTTGATAATAAACGCCACCCCAAATTGCTGCTATGCCCAAGTTTTCAGGACAATGTATAAGTTCAAGCAGCACTTTACTCGTCATTTGAAGGAGGGGGAGTCATACGAGGTCAGTCACCGCGACAGCTACGGGCGTGCGCTCGATGCTGGAAGCCTTCCTCCAAAGAAGATGGAGAGGGGGTCAACGCTTTCATCGTCGCTTAACTGCTTACGAATTTAGCTCGCGTCCAAGCAGTTGATACACGACTGGGAGAGATGGAGGCGCGAATGGGATCAATCGAAGAACTGCTGCGAGCTCACCCCGCGAACCAAGACCGCTAACAAAGCGAAACCAAGGCGATTGAAGAATCCTCTTCAAGTGACGAGGAATCGTCCTCGTATGAACACGCAGACATGGAGATGGCGAAACCTGCTGAAACGCGTAACGCGGACACTGTCGAAGATATACTGCAAACCCAAATACGCGTAAGGCACAATGGCGGGTCTTACGATCATTAGGCTACACGCAACGGTTAGGCTACACGTAACAGTTGGGTGATAGGTAACCTTTGGGAAACAGGAAACGATACTGATACACATTTGCAGCAGGGTATGCTTGAGCTACAGGACGCTGATGGTGATTTCCAAAACAAGGTGCGCTTTGAATCTAACGATTGTGTGAAATAAGACGGCCCCGAAACGAAATTATTAATTATTAACAGCACGTGAACTTCGGCAAGTTTTTCGTCCCTTGTACTGGCAGAGAAGACTATCTTGACCACCTACATAGTTATGACCTGTCACATTTCATGTTGCATGTCGAGAGGCGCGCACTGCAGCACGCTTTTCAGATCTAATCTTTCCAGTTGCAGTCGTTTGTTCCCAAGTCGACCCCAAATTCCTGGACCGCCACAAGCTGCTGATATACGATTCATTTCCTTGCCAAGGTTGCTTCCTTGAAGATGGAAGTATTGCTGTGGTGGGCAAACATGCAAGCATTTGTCCAGCAGATGTAGGAGCACTCAGCCCCGCGGGACGCTTATGTCGGGTCATCGCATGTCGAGTTGTGTGTGGGAGACAACGATGATCGAGGTGGCGTTCCTACCGAACTGGACGTAACATCAACGGTATGAACGGTGATGACGACTATGAAGCAGAATTGGGTTCGAGTGGGGTGCCTGAAGAAGCCGAGGAGCGCGAAAGATGCAATGTGGAAAATAGCAAGACCATGTCATTGTCGTGCAAGCTGAAGATGAAGTCCGATGTTGTGAGTCCAGTACTCATGGTAGTACGGTCACCTTTTTTAGCGCTGATTGTAACTGCAGTAATGGTTGACCCTATTTGAAGGGGGGGGTCCGCGTAAGAATTTGACAAACTGGCTCGCATGTAATGGTTTCTATTGCATTGCGTGTGGATCATTGAATTCCTACGAGCAGGAAGACAATTTGGTGTTTTCAAAGATCGACCTTTGGTTTGGCACACTGGGCAACGACCCGATAAATTGGAACCATGTGGTTCTCTGCAAACTCGGATTTACGCCGCGGAGCTTCCAAACTTGCAGTTGTCTGTGAGTTACGGAATGCGGGATATCCAATGGAAGAGCTCAAGATCGAGCTCAAGTACTGTCTGGTGGGAATGCAGCGTGATATGCTCAGGAATTGAAAGTGGAGCAATCAGTAAGAAACATAGCTACAGACTGTCACGTGCGTATTCGCCACCATGGAGACGTTCCCAACCCTGTACCGCGCCACGCTACCGAACCAGCCGATCGAAGATGGTGGAGTTTCAGCGTGGCGGCGATACTGATAAGCTGTGGAAGTTATGTCTAGACAGCCGCTGGAGTTGTGAGGAGCCCAACCACGCAGTGTTACCGCGAATTTCTACATCGCTGATGGCAGCTTCGAATAATCACCGCGACAGGGACTCAAACCCAGGTCATGTAGATGGAGTGGGCGGCAGCAACCCGCTAACCCGAGAACAACCCATAAATTAAGGTCTAATTCTATTTTTTTGCTTCCAGACAAATGCTGAATCTTGGGTGTCCTAACAGCAGGAAATACTATGTTAATATGCTCTACACTAATGGTATCGTCGCTCGAACGCAGCGTATCTGCAGCGTCACCGCGGAGCACATCCATGATATAGCGCTGTACTGTGCATGTATAGCGCTATATAGACAATGGGTTCGTTGATTGCATACAATATATAGCGCTGTACTGTACAGTGCTAGATCATGTATCTGGTCAGCGAACAATTCGTCTATATTTTGAGGGTTTTCTAAGCGATTTTGGCAAAAATTACACCGGTCAAAATTTGTACGACTTGATAAATGATTTTAGCCGATTCGAGGGGATTGAAAAATCGAGGTTGAGTTGAAATTCGATTCTCACATGAACGAAATTCCGCATAAAATGGATTTTTTCAAATGTTGTTTGGTGTCCATATATTTGTGTCCCTTGGTCTTTTGCACTTAGCTCCGAAAGAGCCTACATATGCAATGCGATTTGCGACTGCGCCATATTGTATCAATTCATTGATTTGTTCGACAGCACATATCTTAATAGCAACCTAACACGCCAAGTAATTGCTGAGGTATCGCCACTAACCTTGATACCCATGAACGTTTTGTCACGTACTGTAGGGTTGAGTCGATTCTGGTAGAGATGCTCTAAGCGCCTTAAAATACAGACGGTCTTCAAACTTAGTCAACCGTTCCCAATGAGGCGTGAACTAGCGAACTGATGCCCCCCTGGGTAGCAATACCCCGACACACATAATATATTGTGTCACCTGGTAGTTCCTCCGAGAGAAATTCAACGTGTGACGGGTTTAAACAGTACACATGGACATAATATGTATACATGGACATAATATGTACACATGGACATAATATGTATACATGGACATAATATGTACACATGGACATAATATGTCCATGTGTACTGTTTAAACCCGTCACACGAGGTATTTCTCTCGGAGGAACTACCAGGTGAGTAAAATCGGATTGTGAGTCCCATCTATAGTCAGGGCTCAGCAGCGAGGCTGGACCTTGATCTTCAGGTCATACAACCCACAATCTGAGCTCACTTAGATAACACGAGTACAGTGGTTGATACAAAAATATACGATTAGGAGCTATCATTGTTTTGCTCTTTAGAAAGAACGAGGCCTGTTCGCCAGAAAAAGCACGCATGAACTTGTTGCCGAGTGTCTAAGATGTTCTCCATAGACTGTTGCACGTGATATTGCGCTCTAGGTGGCTTAGTTTAAGGTGAATTTTCCATAATCGGCATATGATTGTTACATGTCAATGACCTATATCAAACTACTTTATTTCGTGCTGAATTTACGTACCCTGCAACAAACTACAGATGACGACCAGGGTGTTCGTCGAGAATTCCGGGAATTAAGGTATGAAGCTCCACCCTCAAAGGCAAGCAAGGAAACGGCGATTATCACTGCAATTTCGATTTCGAACAGCTAGAGCGCTGGTTCGAGGATTTGCTTTGCGTAAATTTGATCGATATAACACCTATTTAGATGATTCGTCTGACCATAAGCGCTAGCTCAAATTCACTCCCAAAAAGCCGAGTTGGCCAAAAGACGACATCCAAGAATGGCTTCGTCTCTGAATGGGTAGAAATGCTATTTGGTGGTACGCTATGACACTTTCTACAAATAGAAGGTTTGTTTATTTCTTTTCGTAGAAATTGCTTTTGTCGAAAGTGTCAGCGTACCACAAAATAGCAACTCTTACCATTTAGCCACAAGATCGCAAAATCCCGTGCGTATTTATACATTGTAGCAGGTATGGCGTTTATCCCGAAAACTACACTACTATTGCCACATTTCTTGACATGATTGACTTTAATCGGCCCACAAAACGTCTATGTAACGACGAAGCACGACCACCTTGTAAATTTTAACGGAAACCCTTCAGCCCATGTTTTCTGGGGAAGGGGTGAATTCCATTCCGAACCCATCTTGTAGGGCACGCCAAAAATCGACGCATGCAGTTAAAGGGCTGCGCCCAGCACGCAGATTTAACCCAGGACCAAGTATGATCTAAAAGGGGTTGCCGTAGGGTACTGTCGACGCTGTTGGGGTTTTAAGGGCCTTACCTTTGCAGTAGAGTTAATATTTCCCAGCAACGAATGTTGAGAATTGGGTAGGAATTGGAGCCCATGACACCCGTCCTCTTGTTTCGAAATGATTACATCCATGTTTGCCATGTTTTCATTGTTACTTGGATTTATTATGGCGAGTTCACCTAGCCCGGATAGAAAACATGAGCTGTATCGCCAGCCAAATTTTAATCCTCTTCACCATCCTACTATGCAGCCGATCGGACTATTATGGGGGCGCTGTAAAAGGGGCGCATAACATTGTCTCCTCCGAAAAGCAGCAAACATGCTGTCGAAAAAGTGCTTGAAGGGCTTGATCCTTGTGAAGACGAATGGTTCAAAGTTTACCGTCTGCTGACAGGCTCACACCTCCACAAATACATAGTTCTCATGAAAGCTGTCGTTTTATTGGTAAATTGTCAGGTTGTGGTTCGACACGCAAAAATACATGTCTATTACAGCTTTGCCGTGCAAACCACGTATATTTCCTCATTACCCAAAAATAAGCATTAACTTCTACAAAACAAGGCCAACCCTTTTCACCGATCTTTGACAGCTTCGGCGTCGGCGTTTTTGAAAGCCTGTTGCGGAAAACTGGCTTTGAATTAGCACAAACTGACTCCATTTTTGTACTCAGCAGGCATGAAACTTTTATCAATCTAACGAACGCTATGAGTTTTCTGACTATATGCTCCTTCTATTTTGTGGTGTCATGACTTCTGTGTGTGGGGGGAAGGGGGGTACAATAGTTGAAGTCGCTGGCCTCGATTACTTCTCATATGTCTGAACCCGAAAAGTGGATAGCTTCGCTTCACACAAATGATGCATATCGTGCGCTTGGAATTTATCAATCCAAGTAGATTGGGGTCATTTTGTAAAATCGTAAGTAGGGGGATGTATATAGTACAAGTAGATTACTGTATAAAAGCGCTAAGATGCAATTTCATAAGCGACATAATTCGGCAAGACACGAGTATTGGATAAGAAAAGATCCTAGTTGAAAACGAGAGGTAGAATGTTTTTAGTCTAAGTGGATGCTTCACTATTCATCCTACAATGGCTTCATCACGTACCAACTGTCCGCTGTGCGGCACAAACCTTGCCGGTTCTAGCATGTGTGCGAATGTCGGAAAGCGTGGATGTCTAGAAAAGCCCTATACATCGCTCAACACCCAACAACGCTCGAGAATACAAGCGCGAGTACGACAAAGCAGTACCACCAAGCTCGCCGCGAGACTCTCACACAAATTGGACTACGTCTTATCACTCCGGCTGATCCGCCTGGCGTCGCCGCTGCATCTGCCTGGACGCACCGTCGTTTCCGCGTGATATCAACGGACCAGTGCGTCTCCGAATGGGACGCGACAAGCAACTCGTGCGGCAAAGCGTCGACAGTCTACGCCAGTACCCCCTCATGCAACTATCAAGGTATCGGACGACGATGTCTGGTGAAATGTGTGCAGTTTGCCAGGACCTACCGTTGGCCCTGGCATTGTTGCAGGTCGCGGCGTTGATGCCATGGCGGGTATGCTTCCAGGCCGCGGGCGACCGAAACAACCGGACCCAATGCCAGAGCTCTTGCATGTGGCGCCTGCAAGGGCACATCGTAGAGAGGGCAAGGCGGTGAGCCCGGAATTTTGCTGGTCGCTACGAGATGAAACACGAGGTGGTGTATACGACGAGGCCAGGGATGCCGACAAGGCGGAGATGGCTCTCTGCGGCCAAGTTCGAGACGCTGCTGGGCACGGGGAAGATCGCGGACGATCTTACGTCTGGGGGTGGCGTGTAGTTGAGTGGACCGTCATTTACCAGCCAGCAGCCAGGACGGAGCGCCCGGATGACAACCAGCGGTGGACGACTTCGATAGAAGGGCGCACGTGATGAAGGTCGGGGCCCCCGTGTGTAGGTAAGCATGGCCGGTGGCTCAGGCTGGCTCCACGGGCGGCCGTAACCCAGGTTGGAGTTGGTGAGCTGCTAGAAGATCGCGGGCGAGATGACGTGTCCAGAGGAGACGTGCAAGCAAGAGAAGGCGAGGAAGGGCGACATCAATACAAGAGAATGAGAGGTCAGGAGGCCGCAACGCGAAATATACGCGGAGAAGGGGGAGAGGTCGAAGTTTACCTAGCTAGATAACGGCGCTGTCGGTAGGTAGTTGTATAGGGGGGCTTCGTAGCAGGGCCCAGAGCAGCAGCCTGCTGCTCTCCCCTCCGTCTAGATTTAGTGGGGAAGAGTGCGGAATAAAGACTAATAAGAAGTACTTGGCGCTGGAAAACGTGCGCACGTCGGACGAGGCCGACTAAGGAAGGTGAGGCGCGCTATGACGGACTGGTGGGGACGGCCGGACAGTGGTGAATAACGTTAAAGCACTTAAACTCCCTTTTGGATTTAAAACGTCTGTATTGACTCTTTATGCGTGATGTGTGGAGACAAAAAAACGGCCCCCTTACCGTACGTATTTATGACCAGGTCGCAACCTCCCTTCAAACTAGCATTGGTCCGGCGTTATAGCTCGGTCTGCAACAGTATCCGCAACCCACATATCAGCGGATAGTGTAAACCTGCTTATAGAGCTTAAAAAGAAGATATGTTGCATACGTACCACTTCCTCGATCCCTTCCATATTCTGAAGCGACTCAATTGGCATCTGTGCTGAATTATTGCTGTCCCCAAAATCTTCATAGTAGGCTAGGTCTAGACTCTCGATGTCGTCTCATCGTTAGCACACTCCTCCAGAAGGGTTTTCCCACCTTCATTTAGGTGCTACTTACCTTGACGAACTACATGTGCCGCCTCGATGGTGTTAAATTTACCACAGTTGTCTTCGCCCGTTAACTTGTGGTCGACCTGGTGCAGTGTTTGCATCAGTCCTAAATAAAAACCTGATTTCACGGTTTGGGTCCCTACCCGCCGACTATGTTAGGCAGTCTGGTTTAAAGCGCCCAGTCTGAAAGCAGTAAAAGAAGCTCCGGTCACCCTTAATTGCACTTGGTTTGCGGTTAACACCCTGCTTCACCCGCAAATCGTTGACTTTAATTCGCCGCGATTTATCTAAACGTCTCACTTCATTTTTCGAGTTTTTGCAGTATATTCGGTGTGATGTGCCTTCAACCTGATCGAACGTAAACCCTCTTTCTTGATTGAAATTGAGGACGTCCACAACCCACGTGGCAGCTAACAAACATTCATACAGAGCCAAGAATCGGTCACCATGTCTTGGCTCAGCAGCTTGCGGGTTTTCGAATTGATTTCATTTTTTTGCCTTCTTAAGTAGCGCAACCAGGGTTCATAAGCCGCGCCAAGAACTCCGGGAAAACACAGACTAGGACCTCGTTAACTCGTCGCTATATTCAAAGTCATTTTTAGCAGCCGATATACCCCACATGGGTTCATCTCGTGACACCACATCCGGCAGGGTGGACAGATAGAAGCTGGGTCGAACCTGCCTAAAAAGGTTCTGAAGGTATCCCCTCCTTTCATCATATCCTACGCATCGCGAGCGCCTCTCGCTCAGCATTTGCGGCGATTAGATACTCCGGCGTCTTTGGGTAGCTCCGCAAGAAGTCAGCCATACTTTTCTGTCCCACCAATTTATAGGTACTTTGTTTTTTGGGTACCACTCAATATTGTTAGAGCGATCTGATTGGTTAAAATAGTCTGGCTAAGGCGTGCTTCAGAACACCGTAAAACGGATGGTGGTGGGCCCTAAAAGGACGGACGCAGCACAAACACATATCAAGATGGACAGTATTGCCGAAGATGTAGAGAGGGAATGGTAATGCATTGCAAATAGTTCAAGAGGTTAATAGATCGCAAGTGTCTGTACAACCGGCAGTGACGATGACGCGCGCTGCGATGGTGGTCTTCCTATCCACATCAAGTCAGACACCGACGGAGAAACCAGGGTCAAAGGAAGGTCGCCACCGCAGCATAATCACAGCGAGAGCATGCGCAACGACTTTGCTGCTTTGCACAACCTCGGAGGACGTGGCCGCTTCAGATAACCCACCTCAATGCCAAGGAGGTGGTGGAGGGAGTTGCAGCAGTACCGCTCTGCCAGCGGCAGACCCTGCGCGCGGTATCTAACATCTCGATTCATAAACACATGTTTGTAATGGCTAATTCCGTACCTAAAACAGCATTGGTCAATAATTGGATGAAATTATCCTGTGATTTGACGCATATCATCATAGCAGGCAATTAAACCTCACTTTTTGGGCGCATATTAGGGAGTGTTCTGCACGTTTCTGGCAGTTGTTCGATTGCGTACGTGTTCGCCAAGCCGGAGTTGACATCTGGTAACTTTTTCTGCTAATATCGCTAATTTTCCTTATAATTACGAAATAAAATCGTATTCCTTTCACAGATGGCGTCGCGTTCTTGTTGGTATTTACGTGGTGTGCGCTGTTATTAATCTACAAAACATATGATAAAGAGTGCGCTAGTGCGAGCTTTAAAACCGCGGCCACTCCGGTCTTCGGCGCGTATGTGTAGGTGCTTTTATGGTAGAAAATATCAACTACCAATAAATTGGCGGGAGAGAGAAGTAAGCACTTTGGCCTCAGGCTGCATCTTCTTCAGCGTCTTTGTTTGATAATGTGGTGTAGCGGGATCCGCCAAAATCTTGTTAAGGCTTGATCGAGCTACCACAGCGCCCAGACACCGACTAACGGAGCTCTCCCCCCTTGATCTGTGATCAGCTCAACGGTTCGCACCTTGTGTACCCGTCACCGGTCCGGATCTGCTGTCTCTATGCCCCAAAGATGCAGCACTTGTTAAATATTATTGGCTCGGCGAGACGCGGAGATGGGGTTGGACTAGCGTAAAAATCCTCACTTTGTGTCCGGTTATTCGCCTGGTTCGAGTCTTTCTTGCTCTAATCGAGAGGTCTGGATCCGATCCGAAGCTGTAGTTCCCTTTCCTGGTGTGTTTGTCGCTTCCTATTGCAAGTTCGTAGTCGAGCGGAGAAGCGACCTCCAGCCCCAACAGCTTAATCTGGTCGATCGAGGGTCCGCTCTTGAAGGAAAGATCACTAGAGTGGGCAAAGGTGGCCAATATATTATCCAACCTTAAACCACACTACCAGATCTGCTATTTCGGGACACTTGTTGTTTCCGCTGGGGCCAATGTAGTCCCCGAGGAGGAGGATGACTTGAAGGCACTTGTGATGTTTGGTGCAAATTCGATACTAATTTAAGTTTAGCCTCTACATCCCTACAGCTACCATATCATTCTGCATCCTACAACCTGACAGCACTTGATTTAAGTCCTGGCTTCGCCCCTTGGTTCTTCCCATCTTATACGGATCGGTGATCCTCGATCGGCGATCTCGCTTGGAGATCTTGGTCCGCAATCTTGATCGCCGTCAAGGGACTACCCTTCAGAAAATCAACTTACAATATTGTCATACCAGTTTCATTTTTTGGATATATAAAACTGAGTTGATCCTGATATACGAAATATAAAAGTATAATAACAACATATCCTACGATAACCAACCAACCAACAACAACGATGAACGCATACGAAGTCCTGTCAAACTATAGCTTTGGATTCTACAACTTTGTTGATCTTACTGATGAAGTGATCCCAGTTCTTAACAATTACATGAGCAGTGTAATGCTAATGGATCCACGCGATAATGCTTATTGGGTAGACTTTCTTAAGAATGTTCAGAACGAGTATATTGTTAGCATGCTTGCAGACATAACGAATGAAGCTATCTTCGATTTCGAAATCGATCTTGATACATATTACGGAGATTTACAAGAGGAGATTGACTGCTTCGAACTTGGTATCACTCACGAGCAGCGTGCTGAGGAATATCGACGAATGTATCATCCATCTGTTAGCGAGCGAGTATTTGATGCTTGGAAAACTGAGTATGTTAAGTTTTATATTCTGGGATTTTCCAATGCGGAACCTGGTGACGACGACTTTGACTTTTCCGATAATGAAGCAATGAATTGGAATGATGCATTTGCGGCATTCTATATTTTCGAGGAGAAGCCACACTTCGCGCATACTAACATTCAACTTATTAACGAAAAAATCGCTAAGCGCAACCACCATCAACATTTTCGCAATCAGATCGCTGAAGAACTAATCGCAAACGTGATGCGTCCTTGCCGCATCCAAAATCAAATGAATCAGTTCGATGATATCGAACAATTCTTCACAGCTATGGGATGCTAATTAGACGACCCATCAGCTGGATTTTTTTTTGTTTAGCTAAAAAGATAAAAAATATATCCACGGTTTAATGAAGCTCAGCTAATTCAGCGACAAGACGCGAACACTTCTCTTTAACAAAGTTGTTATTACGTAACCAATCGGTATACTCAGGATCAAGTTGATGAACAGTTTTTAACTTTCTTCCTTTGTACTTGCCCCAATTCATTACGTAGTCACCGTCATCCTCAGATGACTTTGACATAAGATAATTCTTAACTTCTTCATTTACTAGGTTTGGTTGATTATTCAACCACCGGCAATAGCCGGGATCCTTAGCGAAGATTTCTTCAATGGAAGAATTCTTATACTTGCCGAATGTAATCGTTGTTGACATGGTATCTATATACAGGGTAGACACAACATCTACTTTTTTAAATTAATTATCTAAGCTGTGGTGAAATCTAAAATTTCGCCGGTTAGTCTATCGAAAGTAAGCTCCTGCTCGCTGATTACGAGAATCAACATATTTGTTCCCTGGCACCCTGCATTAACACCGCTTACTTGAATAGCCTGGGGAACGTCCTTATCGGTTAGACGACTGACATCAGCGATTAGAACGCGGTTAGTTAACGACCAAGTTTGATAGTCAAGAAGACCATTCACCAGCTCAGGCGTTAGATCACCATTGATGGCACCGATCTTAGCAATTTCGTTCGTGAAGAGGTGGAAATCATAGTCGTGGCTAATATCGAATGCTTGCGTCGAACCAATACGTACATTAAAGTTTCTAATCGATGAACCAGGTTGAAGCGTCCACGGGGCCGTGTCAAAGGGCGATTGGTATTCTTGTACAGCTGCACTTGCAAAGTTAGCCGTCTGCTCAGCAAACGGCAGGAGAATAACATACTTCGCATTCTTCACCGAAGCCGATAGTTGCAAATCGAATGCAACGTTAAGCTGATTCGATTGTTTACCAATACCAGCGCGTTGACTGAAGAATTGCGCATAACAATCATTGAAGCGCACCTTCTTAACAGGCTTGCTAATGATAGCTTGCGGGTTCTCAAGATGCACAAACGGTACGTAGAGACGAGTAGTAGTAAATGGCATGTATGTTCCATCAATCGTAGGCTCAAGCGCATTAACAATAGCACCCCACGCGATACTGAAACCGGCAGAGGCAGCAAGAACACCAGCCATTGGATTGCCAGTAGCAGCACTCGCAACCATGGCAGGGCAGGTGTTTCCACTTGCGAGAGTAGTAGACGTTAGCGACATATTCTTACTAGCATCTACGGCGATGGCAACGGTACCCTGATTGACACGGAAACGTAGACGGGTCTGAGGATTAGCCATGAGATCTAGCTCCTTGAAAATTGGGTGAAGATCGGTAAGTTTAATCTTGAGCATGTAGTTCCATGTTCCCATAATACCATTTGCAGTAGCCACACCAGAAATGAAAGCACCGCGACTAGTTTGATTAGCAATAGTAGTCGAAGCACTAGCACCGCCTACGGATGGCCAAGACGAAGAAAAGTCGGTACCTGAAGTAGGAGGATTCGATAGAAGACGCTTAACAAAACCATCATTGGGGATAGAAGCTCCACCTTGAGCTTGAACACTGAAAGTACTTGCAAATGCAGTATTGTTCGAGTAAGCATCACCGACAGTGGCAGCAGCAGCATTGTAAAGAGCAGACTGACCGGCATCGGGGTATAAGAAAGACTCGGCACCGTGCTTCTCGACATATTGAGTACTATAGCCGGTTTGAACACGAATATTGTTCCAGAATAGTTTGTAGTCAGCCATACTGACGATAGTCTTGCCATTTAGTTCGAGCGACATCGAATCAATTACATTCCAATTACCACATTTCAAAGTGGAACATAGACGATTAGCAGGTAAAGTTTGTGCAGTACCACCATTTTTCATCGAAACCTTGTATGGTAACATAAGGTAAGCATCGCGAAGGCATGCAAATCCTTCAGATCCATTCAGCTGAGCCGTAGCATCGATGGTAATAACACCATTCTGGTACGAACCCTGATTTAGATCGATAACAAAGGGTACACGCTTGCCAGAAAATACCTTGATTTCCGGGTCGCTCTTAAGAGAGCTTTGGTATAAATATTGATCGGATAGTTGTGTCTCGCTCATAGTTGATTCTATATGGTCTTTTATATACTATCAATAAATTAATTATTATGACTGACCTAATCAAGCCAATTACCAGTGATCATGATTTGATTGAGCTCACTGATAAATTAAATATCAAGCTAGACGACATATTTGAGTCAAATGAAATAACGAAGCCACTTCCAAAGAAAGGATCGTTCCTGATACTGCTTCGACCGCCTAATCGTGATGTAGGACACTGGACGGCAGTGTATAATAGTGAATATTTTGACAGTATGGGAGAGGGGCCATTGACCAAGTATGGTATCAAAAAGTATAGTACAAAGCAAATACAAGGTACGTATGGCGACTACTGCGGGCCATTTTGTATATTATGGCTCTATTTGAAGCAGTATAACAAGCCAGATGTATTCAAAAATATGAAATATCTTAATTTGACTATTCTTGAATAATATTTAATTCAGAAGATATAGATTACAATCGTGTATCGGGAATTAACGATCTCCAGTGACATCCCAGCACGAAAGCTGGCTAAGGCTTTCAAGACTGGTAAGATCAGTCTCACATCCAATGAGCTGAAGGGTAGTGGCTCTGTCATTCATCTACATCCGACTTCGTATGAGAAGGTACTTAAGGCTCGCAAGGCTGGTCGGGGTGTTAGACTTGACATTACGCGACACGAGGTTAAAAAGGGTTACAAGAGGGCTCAAGGCGGCTCTATATGGTCCAAAGTGTGGGGAGGTATCAAATCAGCTTTTAAATTTGCTAAAGACAGCGGAGTGCTGAGCAAGGCAGTGGATGCAGCTGTTCCCGCATTAGCAACATATGCTGGCCAACCAACCGCTGCGATTCCGGCAAGAGCTGCGATCAAGTCTCTCACTGGTATTGGTATTTATGATTCTGATAGTGATGTCGAGAAAGAAGGCGGAAGAGTATCAATGGCTGACGTCAAGAAGGCAGCGAAGAATGCTCTCGGTTATGCTAAGCGCAAGGGTCTCATCACTGATGCAGTTGATGCTGGTGAAAAGTTCTTACTTAGCAAAGCTACCAAACTTGAACACGAGAATCTAATAAAGTCAGTTCGAGGCGAGGTTCGCCGACGTTACGGTGTTGGAGTAGCCAAACCTAAGGGTAAGAAATTAGCTAAAGGATCACCTGAGATGAAGGCGAAGATGGCTGCGCTCAGAGCGAGGCGCAAGTCCGGAGGTAGTTTTACTTTGTGAATTCCACCCTATTCTGATCAATAAAGTTGTATTATATATAATCAACCACCATGATAGGTTACATTTATCGCATTCAACATATTCAGTCCGATCTCTGTTACGTAGGAAGTACCTTCAATCAGATAAATTATCGCTGGGGACAACACAAAGGAGGCTTCCGGAAATGGGTAAACGAAAATGGACCTTGTGGGGCAATAATTTACAAACACATGCGCGATTACGGAGTGGATCAGTTGAAATGTTTTCTGATTAAGGAGTATGATGTAGTTGACCGTGTCCATTTAGAGGCTTACGAAACACTATGGATCAAAAAGCTTCGTGCATGTAATAAAATCTACCATTTGCGATCAAAAAGCTGACCCACAAATCTGCTTATATGAGTGATCGTGAAAATAGATGTTCTAAAGTCAGAGCTTATGCAGCTGCAAACAAAGAACGGATTGCACAACGAACCAAAGCCTATCGCTCAAAGAATAAGGACGCTATTCAAGCTAGTAAATCTGAATCATTCCCTTGTGAATGCGGTGGTAGCTGGACTAAAGGTCTTGGAAAACCTCGTCATGAGAGAACTAAGAAGCATCAGGATTGGTTAGCCAGACAATCCTAAGAATAAAAAAAATAAGCATAACTTACTTTTTTTGTCTGAGTAGGAGCATTATTGAGACTGAAGTATCACGGAAGATTACTTTTTTTTATCATTTTGATTGTAGATACTAATGGTGATTGTTGATCGCGATCCATTGTGAGTATTCATCCAAGCGTATTGACTCGGTTTGTAAGATATCAGCTTTCCTATCGCGGCATCGCCTCTATCAAATGCACTGATAATGTCGCCTAATGCTACATAATCGTTTTTGATTAAATCACATCGAACGATATACGAACTGGTAGGGTGGATTTGAGGGATAATGTTTGAAAGCTGAGCGCTAGCAACGGTAGCAGATGTCGACGGATATGTACCCGCTGTCAAGCCAACTTCCTTCCCGAATTCAACGTTGTCAATGATGAGGCGAGGAACGCGGCTCGTCGTAGGCAAACCAGTACCGCCGGTAGAGTACAAGCCAGTAGCAGGTCGTGTATAACCGACAGGAAGACTCGTCGGAGTTGGAGAGAAATCAACCTGGCATGCAGAATAGACGCTATTTTCACTCATTTCAATGTAGAACACATTATTACCAGACGCATCGATCAAATATGCACCAGCATTAACGAGAGCACTCTGGATACTTCGATTGATATCATCATAGTGATAGATACCATCTTGGAGGTTAAGGCTGATTGTAGATGTAGTTGCAGCTGTTGGTACTACTACTTTTAACGAAGTGTTCTGAAACTGCAAGGAATCGATGTTGTACTCGCTATTGTACATCGTGATTGATTGAATCGCGCAAACAGTGCCATTGAAATTGGGTGCAGATCCGGGAAACGAATATTTCCAAGTTGAATATGTGCCATCTTGGACTAAATTAGTGCTATCGAGCTTTACAAAACTTGACATTTTGATGATATTATTATTTTGCTGTATATCTGATAACTAATACGTTACACCGATTTTTATTAAGCTTATCACATGAGCTCTTCCTTATCCAATACCTTATCAAAGTTTCGTCTCATCTCTCCTCTGATACCGTCGATTACCAGAGCTTGACCAATATGAGAAGTGCATCGGTTATACGCTTTAAAGATCATTTCCTCACTTATACCGGGTAGGTTGAAGTCCTTAAGAATTATTTTTAGATCTCGTTTGGAGTTTGCTTTCAGGATAACACATAGCTCACTATTGAGACGAATAAGCTTCGGCAGAGAGAAGAAAGAATGTGCAAGCAGAATCGATGATAGTTTATAATGCCGACATCGAATATAGTAAGTAGAGACTAACTTTTCAAGAATAAGTTTATCAGAGGTGATATCATCAAATATGACGAGCTCGGGTTTCTTCGAAGATAGAGGCGTTCTGCGAATCTGATCTACGCTAGGCGCACTATCTGGTTCATAAAACGATATGAAACCATCTAATTTATCTCTGAGATAGTCATAGAGAGGTTGCTTCGGATTGCGACATATCACGTGGAGATAAGCGTATACGTTAGGTGAATGCTTAATAATATGAAAAGCCATATTCGTTTTACCGCTTCCGCTCGGTGCGAGCATTATCATACGATACAACGCTGGAATATCTAAATCCTTAATGATTGGGTTTTTAGCATCTTGATACTGTTTTGGGAGAGAACCACCATAATCGGGGATACCACTCATGATTATGTACGAAAATAGCTGAATCTATAGAGCTCCAGACAAAACAAACATGAGCGGATTTAGTTATCCTCAACCAATATTCAATTCTCCCGTTTATAACCCAGCATTTTACCTCTCACTGGATGCTAGTGGATTTCTAACGTATACTTACGCCCAGACGCTTTATCTGAGTAAGAATGACTATTGACTAACCTACATTACCGGTATCACACAGGGGACAGCTTCACCGGGTGTAGCTCTTGTACCAGGAACAGGAGGTGATATCAGTGGTATTGGTGCGCTGAGCTGTAGTAGTCTAACTGTTGGTGGTTCATCCATAGTGTCAGCGCCAGCCTATACTCTAAGCATCACACCAGGTACAGCAGCTCCATCTAAAGCTCTAGTTCTCGATTCGAGTAGCAACATCACTGGAATCAACTCTCTATCAGCAACGAACTAAGCGGGGACATTAACTACCCTTTCGTCGTCAGCTAGTGGAAGCAATGGCTCGCTTGGTAAGATTCTCATGCCGAATCTTAATAACAATTACTGCTATTTGAATATCGGTAAAAGCACAGCAGCTGATATGTCTGGTAGCATTGGATTCTATTACAACTCGGCGAATCTAAACGATAATTACATCGGCTTAGGCGTAAATAACATCACAACGCTCGTCGTGTCCAATAATGGGTTCGTTGGAATAAAACAAACTATTCCCTCGTGTCAGCTCGACGTATATGGTTCAATCCAGTGCTCTGGCTCAATACAGGTTGGAGCTACTTCTACGATATCTTCGAACCTAGCCGCGAGTGGTATCACGCTTGGTTTAGGAACCACAGGGTCCCAGTCGTTAACGAATAGCAATATCCGATTCTGGGGATCGACCCTTAACACGCAGTCAGTCAATCTATACGGAGCCTCGGACTCTGCTGGTCTAGTGATCGCCTCAACCTGCTCTACTACAAGTTCAAATGTTGTATATCCTCTTTTGAATTTGGTATGTAGTGATAATGCGATCGCCATATCACAGAATGGAGCATCTGCTACTAGTCAAGCGTTATTTCAATAGGACTGGAAACAAGCAGCCTCAAGTGTTTGGTCAAGCCATACAATCAAGCATATGCTAGATTTCGGATTTTCACGCAACTACAAGAGCGGATACCCATATTGTCATACCTTAGCAACTACCACCGACGCATTCTGTATCAATACATTAGGTGGTACCGCGAACCCACCGAAGGGGTGCTTGTACCTTGTTAGTAGATCTGGTTCAACTGCTCCTGACAATATCGACAAACTGTTAGTCCATACTGATACCCCGTACACTAACGCAAGCTATGGCTGCTGGGATCACGTGCAACGGCAATATGTTCATCCGCAGTAATAACTCGTTTAACGATGGAACTACAACATGGAATATGCCCCTATGCATGAGCAATGGCAACGTCACTTCTGAACTGCTTTTTGCGTTTCAGATAGATAATCGAGCTGCTTCTATTTCCACAACATCAGTCGTTATGGGTACCGTTAGCGCAAATGACTTCAGGATGATGACCAATAACTCTACTAGAATGACGATCACCTCAGCTGGGCGAGTAGGTATTGGTATTACGGCCCCCCTCTACGGATTACACTGTACCACCACAGCCACTGTTACGATTGATGCTGGTGCTAGTGGAGTAGCATACTTCAGAACATCAGGCGGATTGGTGAGTACGGTGGGACCTATCTCAAGCGTTGCGGTAGGTATTTGCTGTTCAGGAGCTCTCGTAGCTAGTACTGGAGTCTATTGCTGGAGTGATCAGCGTTTGAAGAAGGATTTTACGAGGTTGGGAGATGATGTTTGTGATAAAATGTTATCCATCGAGACGTTGTTATTTAGATACAAAACCGATGATGATTCGGTGCCACTTCAGCTTGGATACCGAGCCCAGGACTTGCTCAAGGCAGGACTCCCGCATTGTATTACTTTTCATAAAAGCGATGGATTAGCGGTTGAGGACCCAGAGGTTGACGTAGAGGGAATATCATACAGTATCGAATATAGCAAAATGGCTTGCTTGCTCCACAAGCTTGTCCTTCGGCAGCAAAAGGAAATAGATGAGCTGAAATTAAAATTGAATGCAGTTCTCTCTAACCTAACATGAACAAGATTACGTTTCGCATTTCAACTAAAAGAAACATGAACTATGATGCTGTGTTTGATGATGGCCGGCTTGTATCTTTTGGTGCTATTAAGCGGGATGGTACTCCTTATGACCAGTATCACGATAACACGAACTTGAAAGCATATAGTTACTATAATCACAATGATAAGACACGAAGGGATAGTTACTATAAGCGCCATGGACCTATTGATAATAAAAAACCATATTCAGCTGACTGGTTCTCGAAAACGTTTCTTTGGACTGAAAGGTAAGTTTACATAGAAATCTCACAGGCGATAAAAAATCAATGCTCGGAAACTTTTCTTTGCTAGATAGCAAACGTTTTCACCGTTTTTGTCTTTTTTTTCGGCTGGTAAGCCCAAACACGACCGCCTTCAGTCTGGGTTGAAGCATCAACTTTCTTGAGGGACTTATCGAGATCGGTAGCCCATACCGCCGCTTGTGTTCGCTGAGGTCGCTCACTGATTATTAAGTTTTTCATGATGGATTTCAGCTCAGCAACGTTAAGATCGCTATTGTCACCATAGCTCCCGCCAGAGCTGGAAATAATTA
Organism: Phytophthora fragariae; assembly: GCA_009729435.1. Classification (NCBI taxonomy): domain Eukaryota; phylum Oomycota; class Peronosporomycetes; order Peronosporales; family Peronosporaceae; genus Phytophthora; species Phytophthora fragariae. The sequence continues at coordinate 74,321 of QQOI01000063.1, forward strand.
TCGGGTTGAAGAAGAACATGTTTATAGTAGACGAGTGATAACCTGTTTAAATTCATTATCAGAAATTAGCTTATTTGAGTACATATCAACTGTGATAACTTTCAATTGCTTGAAAATACGCGGATTATCGTTTCCTAGTTCGATTTCGCCTTTGAGCTTGTCATATTCAGCTCTTAGACTATCTAACGGGTCCTCCAGGTGCTGATCAAAATTGTACTGTAAATGGGTCATTTTGAGAATTTCCTTAAAGAGTTTTTTATCATCGACAGCGAGCATATCATACTTGCCTTGACTGATATCGTTTCTGAATACCAGATCCTTGATCATGTCTTGTAGACTATCACTGATTTCGCGCATAGGTCCCACATTCTTCCGATTCGGTTGAACGATCGTCAGGGTTCACTTATCGAGATCGGGTAAACGAATGAACTTTGATCCAAGCTTGCGGTATATATAAGCAGAGGGAGTTGCCATACCCTGAATATCATTCAAGTTGTAGGTCTGATTGGTTTTACGCTTAACACCATCCAGAGGTCGCATACCAGCCCCACGTAGTCCACGACCCTTGAGACCACTGCCTCTCGGAAGTTGTTTGAAGTTATATTTTGCATAACCTTGATCGGCAAATGCATCAGGATCAATATCGTCGATTGTCTGGCTTCTGATCTTTACCCCGAGAGCGGTTAGCATATATCCAAATAAATTAATAGAATTGGCCAATGTGCCTTATCAAGTTTTTTCGAAGAATGTAGAAACGTTTCCATCTCCCCAATGTTGCTAATTAATAGATCAAGAGTAGCGGTCCACTGTATGCGCTTGAAAAAGTTTGTATGAGCTTCACCGGATAGCAATAGATGCTTCTTAACGTTTTTGTTTCTAACCTTGAGATTGTCATTAACCACACTGAATTTGTATTTATCGTTGGGTTTCCCGCATACGATCGGAATCAAATGAATGGGGAATATTTCAAGATTTTTAGCTTCTTCAACGAAATAATCCGTGATAATTGACTTCGCTTCAGCATCTGGGACAGATAAATCCGTTTCAACGTCTGGACCGGCCAACCTGCCTTTATACCAAATGCCTTGAGTTGATTTAAATCGGTTTGGATCTGTATCTAATATTGTGTCTGGCGATGGCTCAAACTCAAATGTCAATCCTCTTGATTTAACGGTCTTACTAAATAAAGACAGTGTCGATAACCACGAGATATCAGCAAGACGTGAGCGCTTATTTCGTTTAGTTTCTTGGTTTCGAACGTTGAGATCACGCTTGGAGTCGATAATCACAGCGAGATTACTTAGAATCTCTCCATCCTTTAGAACTGGACTAATTGAAATATTGGATCCGATCCGTTTTTTGCTATAGGATTTTAATATGAACAGAAGCGTAGATTTCGCTCGATCCTCATCAATCTCTGTTGATGATGCTGCATCGTGAAACCACGTGGGACGTACATGAATTTTATTTGTCAAACTATCGGAAGGCATCTCTTCACGTCGCTTATTACCAGTGATATTCTGATATGGTGTGTTAGCATCCTCCGCCCGCATCAAGCTGACTTCATCAATACTATTTGACTCACCATCCGAGCGAAGATGCATTAGAGCATCGGCGATTTTAACCCAATCGATGTATTTAGAATTAGATCTATTGTTTGTTTTGACCCTGAACAATTTTCCGTTTTCTCCGATGTATCGCTTCATATCTACTGTATCGTTAGTTTTGATTGGTTTAAATTTCAGCGCAATCCAATTCGTATTGTATCTGTAGAGATTTGCAATCCATTTCTTAGCAATGAATACATCAGAAATTCCTGCATTAGATACATCTTCCTCTTTTCCTTTAGCTACTGGATCAGGAATAACTTCAGGTACTTCCTGAGATTTTTCCGTTGGAGGGTCGACCTGCGATCTTTTATCGTCCCCAGTTGAGGCAACTGTCGCTGGCTCACTTGTGGAAGTATCAGATGACTGAGGAGGCGTTTCAACAACGGGTTTAGTTGCCTGTTTCGAAGTCGCTACAGAAGCGTTACTTAAATCACCATCTCCAGCCTGGACATTCGAATCCTGAGTGGGTTTCTTCCCAAGGGGGATGACTTTATCAGAATCAGTAGCCCATTGTGTAGCTGAATACAGTTCGCGTTTTTCTTTGGCCTGTTTCACACGCCGTTGAGCTCGTTCTAGTAGCTCTTGACGTTTTTGCTCTCGCTGAGCTAGACTTGTAAATGAAGGAAACATACTTGTATAGTCAAATATCGAAAAAAAGAACCGCATTTAAACTGAAACTGGGTTTGCATTTGTTGTTTGTGTGGAGCTATCTACCTTGCTGCTATTTAAGGAGATTGTCTTATCAGCATCTGTAGCCTATTGTGCTTCTGAATACATAACTCGTTTGATTTTAGCCTGTCGTAGTCGTCGTTGAGTTCGCTCAAGTAACTCCTGGCGTTTTTGCTCTCGTTGAGCTAGACTTGTGAATGAAGGAAACATACTTCTATATTGTCTGATTGAAATTAAGTAGTTATAATTTACCAGTAGCTTGGCATGACTGAGTCATGTTGATATGAAGGCGCGTATGAATGACAGATACGATTTCTTTCATTTAAAAGACATATATATCGTTTCTTTATATGATGAAATGGGATACGAAATATATCTTCGAGTTCTCGTGCGTATTTTCTGTTAGTTATCGTTCTTCTGTATGATGCAACGGGATCAAGATCTGTTAACATAAATTTGATTCGACTTACCTCCTGGATCACCCATAGCTTTCGACGCAGTGAGGTGAGTTCTATACATTTTTTTCAAGTCATACTTGATATTAGCTTATCTCTATATATAGTGTACCATATATTGTGAATTTCTGTGAGAAATAACGAAACATATATAGTCAATATGGATGCGAACTTAGAGTTCATTGACTATGACCTTTTTGATGATGGCTATGTCTATGACAACTCAACGCTACTAGAAGATAGTTCTAAGATCCCAACAAAACGTAAGCCAGTTGAAGAAACAATATTCAGGCCAAAGTTAAGAAAGGTGTCGCCTAAGGGTGATTTTAAGCGTCCATTCATACAGATATCACGTGAATAATATTCTACATGTTATTTTTTTGTGTCCTCCAGTATTCCTTTTCAAGTGTACTCTGCTCATTTTTATTAATCAGTCGAAGATTTGAGAATGGTTCCCAGGTGGGTTCTTCATAACCCTTCCATTTCACAAGGTACTTCACTTTGCCGTTTTTCATTTTTTTGTGCTCCAATATTCGCTCAGCTTCATAAATCTGATTGTTTTCGATGGGTGCGTCTTTCGGTTTATCATTAATAGTTTTGATATCGTTAGGCGACTTATAGAGGGTATGACCATTCTTAGAACGAATTTGAACTCGATAACCATCGATACCTACGACCTCGTAAATAGCTTTACTCCATCGCGCGTCTTCTTTCCCAAATTGTTTCTTTTTTAGTCGATATAGAACGCTACTCCCAATCTCTAACTTAGTTTCAAGTTTATCCATATTCTCGCGGTTGTACTCTAATTCGCTTTCGATGACTGTACCTTTCGCTTGGTTAGGAGTCATTCCGATCGAACGGTGAGTTGTTGTAATTGAATATAACATCGCTGGGTAGCTTAACCGTAAGCGGATTGTTAATCTTAGTTAAGCGCGATTTCAACGTTCTGTTGAAGTGCTCGATTTTACCCATCGTGTTGTGATCTCCGGCTTCGTTATTGTAATGTGTGATTGACTTACTTTTAAAATATGCTTGAGCTTGAGCATTCATGAATTCGGAGCCGTTATCGGTTGTCAAGATATCGACTTTCTGCTTTTCAAGCAATTTAATACCTTTCGATACACTACTCCACTGTTTATTCTTTAGAATATGAGCAAACCCAATCCGACAATTGATATTGACTGCCGTCAGTATGACTTTACTTTTGAAAAATGCTAAATCCGCTTGCCAAGCATTTGGGTTATGAGAAGTGATTTTGAAGTCATCAAAGCTACGCTTCTGTTCTTGAAAACGCTGAATATCGGTTTGATTAGCATACCATTCTTTAACACTCTTCAGAGTTATTTTAGGTTCGATCTCCTGCGCTTTTTGATAGAGTGCTTGAACGCCTACGTAACCGGTTTTCGGATCATGATATAGCTTTGATAGTAATGTCTCCATTTGTCTCTATAGTATACGACAAAAAAATGAGCCATAAAAGCTCCCATTATTATGACATAATGTGAATATAGACGCACGAAACTAGATGCGCGTACTTAGATTGGTAGTGGAGCAGTCGATATACCATCCGAGAGCACTTGTCGCTTGTTATAATAATTTGATTTATGACTCAAAATGAGTTTTATGTTTCTTTGTTTTAAAGTGGATTGCTTTACCGCCCCGCGTATATCTTCCACCGCATTCACATTCAAATTTTTCAAGCCTTTTGGTCCGTAGTAATTCTTTGTTTTTTAACCTGTATATATTTGCATATGTGTTTGCCTTTTCACGACGCGTACTTCGATACTGGAAGTGATATAATTTCTTAATATTAAATGGATTGTTTTTATTAACACATTTAAGCTTATTGATCCATAGTTGTTCGTACGCATTTAAATGTGTTTTGTCTACTATCTCATATTCATTGATAAGAATTATTTTGAAGCGATCGATCCCTAGTTCTTTGAAAAATGGGTAAATGCCGATTTCACAGTGTTTACCCTTTAGCCATTTACCGTAACCATCCTTATGTCTTTGCCAGCGTAATTTCAATTCACCTCCAGTAGATCCAACATAGCAAATATCGCTTTGTCGATCAATAATTTTGTAAATTCTGCCAATCATGATGATGTTATTGTTATATATTATGATACTTTTAGTATCAGAATGGAACAAATAATACTTAGATTGGTAATGGGGCAGTCGAAATACCATCCGAGAGGACTTGGCGCTTGTTATAATGATAATTCAAACCCGTTTTGCTTTGTCTGTAGGTGATAATTGCCTTATTCTTCTTACAAATGCGAAACCCACTGTTTACGGCTTTGAGTGTTATTTGATCGCGAATAACTGTTTCAAATTTTTCTGGTATTAGTTGATCAATGTTCTTCCGCTTTTGAACACCTTTAGCTGATAATTTGAAATATCTGACCTTATCCTTGTCATTTTCTTTAACGGTCCATTTGTCTTTGTCTATCTTATATTTCTCATCAGGCATATAGCAGATGTAATTTTTTGACGATATAGCAACGATAGCATCGCCTTGCCATTCCTTCATAATTAGACCTGGTGTAGTCTGATCATACGCACACAGCTTCTCATCATAATCTCGAGGGAACCATTCGTATTTTCGTCTCTTAAATTCTTCAGCTAAGTGAGGTTTGATACACTCTTCAAATGGTTTATCACTGCTGAATGCGATGTATGCGCTATCGGTATCCATTTCCTGATACTGTAAATCACTTCGATCAATGTAATAATCGATACAATCATAGTAGAACTGTAACATTCGAAGTTTTGCAAGCTGATAGATCGCAATACTAAGATGAATTGGGGTTTTCGCCCTAATAGTTCTTTTCTTCATAGTCATCTCCCAAGCACCTCCGAGGTCTTCCATATCATGGAAAGTAAAGTGTTCCTTTCTCTTGAAAGCTGCTTCATCCGAGTGAACGTATTTTACGCTCTTGTGTTTCGTCATGTCCATACCACTTCGACCGAAAGCACTATTACCTACCAGTTTCATCATATCACCAATCATTTTCTTAGTCTTGTCTTTTTTACCTGCACGACGAGCATCTGAAACCTGATCCATGAAGTTTTTGAATACACGATGTCCATTGCATTTGATAAAACTATACATGTTTTTGATTTCCATTCCGTGACTTAGATACCATTTGAGAAGAGGCGTGTAGATGAGAATCTTTTCTCAGAAATAGCTACAATAAGCTTACGAGCCTTTGCGGCAAAATTAGTAGATTTATCTTCTCTGAATTGCTTCTTGCGCTTCTGATTGTACTCAAACATATGAGAACCGACAACGTTCTCATCGTCTGGATCAATTTCAACGTTTTTGAATATAGCTGTCATTTCAAAGAAGTAATCCTTGAGGTGTTCAGGTGTTATGATATCACATCCAAGAAAGCCGAATATCTTATCATTCATGATATCATCGATTATTTCTGGATAAGGCTCGATAGTGGTTAATCGTCGGCAAGGCATATCACTACCTAGTGCCCAAAGATACAAAGCATTTGCGTCATAGCCGATAATCTTCATGCACTTCTTACCACCTCGAATACCCGTCACTTTACGTTTAGCGTATCGATTAAATATAATTGAAGGACCACCGACAATGTTATTTTTCATCTTGTCGTAAATGTCTTTTTCTTCTTCATCTATTGAATAAACCAACTTATCTGAATTATACTCGAGAAGCTTTTGCTGACGGAAAGCACTGATGCTCATGTTTTTACGCGCTACATTACACGAAATGCAGGTAGCCATAAAATTGTCATTCGTGTGCCCAATATCATTACTTATACGATCAACGGATGCGGTATCAGCAGTAAGAGGTGAATAGCATAACGCACAGAGATATTTCTGATTGTGCATGACTGTATTGACTCTTCCATACGTCATATCAAACTCACGATCTGCTTTCAGATCTTGATCACGATACCCATTGAAACGGTTCATAGGAAAATCAAAGCCAGGTGCAGCGATTCGAGGCTTATTTTTCAAGTTATGGAATGCAGTTTGATACATGATTTTCTCTGACAAACCTGGAAGAGATACACCATCGGCAAACATATCGAGACCAAATTTCATAAAGAATTCTTTCTGTTTCTGGATAGCTTTGCAAAATGGTAGTACATCCTGATTATTATACCAAATCAGTAGATCGCGTATGGTTTGCATGTTGTATCGTTCCCAAACAAATTGTAAACGTTTATAATCATCATCATCGATCTTTGTTTTCTTCATTTTGCTATCAAATGCTGATTGAGGCGGTAGCTTAGTCTCGTTTAAGACTTCAAAACTGGTTAGATATTCATATGGGAAGTGACCTTTTGTTAATCCGCAGGTGCATTGAATTTTATCATCACACTTGCATCCACCGAGAAATGTAGATAGATAACTATCAAGCGATGTTCCAGCCGGACAGTAATTCATAATATCCAACATCTTAAAGTTCTTTGTTGAAATACACATATAAGAAGGATTTTTAATAACGTTCTGGATTCTAGTATTGAGAGCTGCAAACAGCTCATGCTTGTTTAAATTAATGTCATATCCGCCGCTGTTGAAACCAAGAATAGGGGTTTGCATCAGTTGCTTTCTAAGTTTTATTATGTCTCCATCTTTACTTTTCTTGTTATCCCCTTCACCGACTTCGATTTTATATTCCTCCTCAAAATCGCCGTAATTTAAGATATAATCCTCTAAATCAAGATAATCAGGTTCCTCCGCGACCTCCTTTTGAAGTTCTTCAAGGTATTTTTCACCTTTTTGAATGGCAATCATCTCTACAAATTCATAACAAAATTTCGTGATATTGTATCGCTGGATTTTCTTTACGGCGATCTCAAACTGCTCAATCATTCGTTTGATGAGATTTGCAGGCGATTCATCTATTATACAAATTGCTTTGCTGCTGTAGCTGGTTCCAATACTAACTGAAATAGGAATGTGGACATTCACTAAGTGTGTGTTTGCACCATATTCTTCATTAACAGGTTTCAAAACAGATTCAAAGTCGTACACAATGAAATGATCAGAAATGTAATCAATATCATCCTTGTATGCGTGACTTCGATACTTTCTAATGATCTTCTTGACTGGATTTTCTTGCGGTATGTACATCGTAGGCTCCTTAACGAAGCTGGTGATATAGAGCTCATTACAGCGATTTTTCTTGTGATTATTACGTTCATCAGCTGTTTTAAATATCATTTCACACTTCGGACACTGGAAATTCTTTTCAAACATGTCATGATTCGTGATATACATTGCATGATTCTCGTGTGAAAGGATGTTAAGAATGCTGTCATATCCTTCGCTTGCTTCACGCGTGATATCAACATTTCCGGTTTCAGTATCCATCGTAAAAACGTTAATACCAACTTTGAAACATTTTTCAATATCATTACACTGCATTAGATCAATTGGCTTAAAGTTCTTGTATAGCTTGGTTGTGTAATCAATGCCTTTGAATTTACAATACTTCTTGAATGTATCCTTCGTATCTGTTTGCATGCGGCTATAGTGTTTGTTAGGAGTTGTACTTTGATGGTATGCGACGAAAAAGAATACGCATTTGTTGCTCGTTTTAGGGAAATTTACTACATGACGATTATTTTTTATGATATCAGGGATCAATGCATCGCTATCACCTATTCGGTGATTGCGGAAGTAAATAAACACTTTGAAGGCTGTTATTTCCTCTAGCTGATAGTGGCTCGATGGATATTTTAACTTGTCTGCAAGTTCCAAGGTCCTAATTTCGCTAATAGCTCGCGGTATATCTTCTTTTTTACTTACATGCAAACGGCATGTCGAAAACGGCAGTATTACCAATTCGCGGGTGCCAATATGGACGATCATTTGGATCAGTCTTCGACTGTAAGCGATAACCAAGTGCAACGTTGAATTTAAACACTCTCTTCTGCGAAAATAGGATCTGCTCTAGTCTTTCATAACATTCTCCAGCTGAAATATGCTCATAACGGTGAGATTCACCGTGACTTATCTTATGACCATCACGCGAAAAGTGATAAATATGATCCTCCTTGAAGTTGGCGGATAGATCATTTTCGAGATGTTTCATCGATACGTTGTACTGCTTCGCAACTAATTCTCTGTTACTCTTTTTGCTTAAGTCTCCGACGTAAACCATTCTACCAGTCCTACCACGAACCTTAACTCGCGCGTTACCGGACCATCTCTTGAATCGAATACCTAGTCGTCTGAGACCTTCGATTTCGTATCCAAACATGTTCGTCGTATATCCGCTGTACTATATTTAATAATATTTTAATTCTCAAAATAGTATGCTTTATATATGAATAAACATAAAAAACAAAAATTATAAATTAAATTATTTTTACTTTTTCGTTTATTTTGTGATTTCAGAGTCTACACTGTTTGAAATCTTAATTCTCGCAGCGTTTTTTCGTCTTTGTTTCTTTCTTTCTTCTTTCGTTCGTTGATAATACTCTTTACCTCGTTTACTGATTTCTTCCTTGTGTAAAGCATTATGCGCGTTCTGTTTCGCGAGACGTTCCTCTCTATTCTTCTGATAGTATCGCTTTTGAGCGGCTCTAATTGCTTCTTTGTTGAGCTCATAATTTTCGCGGACGTAAACCATTTTAATAATTATTGTATTAAATATCAATGATTGTGTTATATATTATGAATTATTGTGCATCAGAAATGAAATTAATTAATTAATTTTAATCCAGCCAAAAAAGCATTGATTTAACGATTCATTTCATTTAATGTTGCAACACTTAGGACATTTATATTCAATTATATTTTTATAACAACAGCTTTGATCTGATAAACACCATGTTCTACTACATGAGTTATATATAGTTTCTTTCATTATAGCTTGATATTTTACACAGCAACCACAAGGTCCGAATCTACTAACAAGTTTCTTATATTCTTCTCGTTCATGAAACCAAGACTGTCTCATCAACCAGCGGCAGTACGATAAATCCTGTAACATCTCCCAGAATGAACTATACTTGGAGTTGAATGATAATCTTTCCCAACGTAGAGCGAATTCCTCACAATCCATGGTCCAGGATATACCTTTCTTGGGAGGAGGCATTTGCATCAACCAGCGCTTGTGTTGCCCCTCCTTGAAATGTGATGCAAATACATGAACTCTATGAATGGTTTTAAAACCACATGGACATAAACCATCTTTAGGATTGAGTCCTTTTAGAATAGGTCTAAGCATGTCTTCAGCTTTTCAACATCTAAAATAACATTTGGAAACTTCTCAAAAGGATGCAAATGGCATCTATCTCTGGTTTTAGACTTTAAACATTGTTTTCCACTATTCAAAATGAAGTTGCACATTGTTGGTTGGTTTGCTATCGTAGGATATGTTGTTATTATGCGTTTATATTTCTTATATCAGGATCAACTCAGTTTTATATATCCAAAAATTAAATCTGGTACGATAATATTGTAAATTGGTTTTGCACAGGGTAGTGGCGACCAAAAAAATATTGCTGATGGATCGTCTAATTAGCATCCCATAGCTGTGAAGAATTTTTCGATATCATCAAACTGATTCATTTGATTTTGGATACGGCAAGGATGCATCACGGTTGCGATTAGTTCTTCGGCAATATGGGACTTGAAAATTTTCTTAGTGTTGTGGCGAGTTGTAATTAGTTCGGCATGTGGCTTAAGAGATTGAAGCATTTGAATATAGTAGAATACATCCTCTTCAGATACTTCATCAAAATCTAAGTCTACTCGCATGTCTACAATGCGATCAATGGCATCGTGGATATATTCTTCTTCAAAATCAATTACATCATCGATACTTACATAATGTTCTTCCCAAACGTTATATTCAAGATCGGCGTTCATCGTTGTTGTTGGTTGGTTGGTTATCGTAGGATATGTTGTTATTATACTTTTATATTTCTTATATCAGGATCAACTCAGTTTTATATATCCAAAAAATGAAACTGGTATGACAATATTGTAAGTTGGTTTTCTGAAGGGTAGTCCCTTGACGATATTGTAAGTTGAATTTCTGTCCCTTGACGATATTGTAAGTTGAATTTCTGTCCCTTGATGATATTGTAGGTTGATTTTCTGAAGGTACCTACCTTGGATGTGAAATTTAGTACACTTCCTATAGATATTAGAGCTTGAACGTGTCTAGGCTTGGGGTCATTTTAGGTAAGAGTTCTAGACCTTAATTTCTATAAAGAAGGCTATTTTAGCTTCTTTTAATTAGAGAGATTAAAAATACTTGTAGATTTCGTTACATTTTCTGAAAAGTGTGAATTTTCAAAAAGTGCTTGAGAAGTCTTCCATACCTTGCTGCTATGCTCATCTAAAATTGCCGCTGGCTAAACTATTTAACCAGCAGCACTCATTGTCCATTTATGTCACACAAAGCAAAGCCACTTCAACCTCACCTACGACGCTGTCCTGCGATGCCGACCAAGTCCACCAAAGCTGCTCGGCACGCCCACGCCCCCTTGGGCAAGCCTAGCATAACCCACCTCGCTACCAATACCCTTTGCCAATCCACGCGGGCCGCCCATCGTGCGGAAGGTGATATTGGCGACACAAGCGCACCCCTGTATGCAGACCGAGCAAAAAAAAGGAAAGAAGATGAAGAAGAAGAACAACCCCTTTAGCGAGAAGTGGTCGTTGTTGGCGCGCTACCGACACTTGAAGAAGCCTGTCCGCGACTCTGTCGCGGTTTATAATTGCCGTTCAATAAGAACCTTCCATCTGAAAGACATGAAGCTCGCCGCCTTTGGGGCCAAGTTCCAGTCCCCTTCCTCCAGACCCCATCCTCAATGAGGCCCTGAACTATATCCAATCGATCTGACGGCGGATGAGGATGACCCCGCGCACAAAACCAGCAAGTCTATTGAGCGAGGCAGATGCAATGATTCCTGTAGCCATCTCCGACCACGTTTGGCCTGATGGCTCTCGCAAGCTATCTGAAAACGAAAACCCTGGTTTCCGGACTATGGTGACCTCGACCCGTGTGACTGCAGTCGTGATTGTTTTTGCGACGTGTGCGACAATGCTGGCGCTGGCATTTATTGTACAGCCGACAATTGTGTTGCTGGCGGGCGCTGCTCCAACAACGTATGCGACTGTCAAGATGTGGAGGTCGTGTCGACTTCACTAGGCTATGGAGATGCGAGCGACGGGTTTTATTCCTGTGGACACTGTCATTGGCGAATACACTGGTATTCTCACCACTCATGACTACGATAAGGACAAGGACGTGACTAGTGAATACTGTATGTAATGAAGCTGCAGACAAGGGCGTCACGCAAGAAGGTTTACATCGACGCTAAGGAAGGTGGAGGGCTGACGCGATTTATTAATCACTCGTGTGCGCCAAACTGCGTCTTCGCAGAAGCCCGCAACAGGAGAAGCACTAAAGTGCTTGTCATCGTCGTAAGACCGATTCGTGCTGACGCTGATGTCACGGTGAGCTACGGTGACGAGCTATGGTTTACTTGCGCATGCGGGGAAGGTAATTACCAGACTAAGATAACCGCTCTAGCCTAGGAGGTTACTATTGGTTACATAAATTTGATTGGCTAAAATACTGGGGTGTGGCAAGGATTTGGCGTAATAATACCGGGATAATATGCCGACTTGGCATTATTGTGCCGACTTGGCATTATTGTGCCGATTTGACAAAACTATACCATCGGCTGCTGTCCATACATTTTATTCAGAGATCGACCGGCAGAATTGTGCCACTGGTAGATTTAAACTCTATGCCGACTGCGTCCGGACGTTTGACCTCCCATGCGTGCACACAACGCTCTGTGGCAACAATGGCGACATGACTTCGTTGCTACATGCCGTGGTTGCAGCTATCCAGCACACACTTCTGCTCGCGAGGTCCGAAGGGCGCGCATCAACAGCTGAAGAAACATATGTAGCAGCTACAGCTCGTTTAACGGACGTGTTTGCCGTAGCAATCAGAGTGACCAAGTTCGACCCAAACCCAGCGGCCGAGACCGAGAGACCAAGCGCCGAGTTTGCTGAAGCCAAGATCAGCAAAGTTGAAGAGCAGTATAGATCCGCTGTTCAAGATGCTTATCAACTATGAGCAAATGACAACCGTGACGAAGACCCTGACGCCCCTCTTCTGGAGCCAGATCATGCGTATTTTGGCAAGCCCTCGGGTATACCACCTCATACCAACTTCTTTGCGGCCGTCTAGATAGCTTAGCCCATCAAAACCGGTTAACGAGTCCACGGCGTGCCAATACGTGGATTCGATTTTCTCGCACAACGCGCACGTGTTAATCTACATGAATTCGAAAGCCTTCTTTAGGATTCCCTCTCTTCCGTAGCGCTGATGCGAGATAACGTAGTATGCGACGTCAAACCCAGTCATTGTCAAACCCAACATACTGGAGAAAAGCCCTGCTTGCTGCAAGTCCAGTGAGCTACTTCTTAGCCCATGAATCCCAATATTGGCGATGCGACTCTTTAACAAAGATTAAATCTTTGCTAATGAGGAAGCGAATCATGCAAATGGACTATTGCAGCGACAGCGCTGGGCCATTAATGCGGGGGCGTCCCGCGATGGCTTTTCCTCTTGTGATTCGGCGGTTAGCCATCATACGCTTACCGTTCGGACCCACGTAGTTGCGTTGGCTCAGCGCAAACAACAAATGAACGCAAGCGCCAAACTTCTGATGGTACTTGCACGGACACCACCTGAGGGCAATGTTGACCTCCCAGCCGTTGACGGGCTGTCCCAGGACCTCCATCCTTGCGCAGTTACTTCCCATCTGCGCCGTGATAGCCAGGTATTCTTCTCTGCGCTGTCTACTCTCCACATAAATTCTTGGGGGGGGGGCTGAGAAAACGTTTACAACCGCTTCGCGCTGTAGTTCCGCCAAAAACGACGGAGCCGTAGTGTGGACATTGTCTTCGAAGAGTAGATTGTCCTGCGCCATTTGCCGAGCACGTCGAGTGAGACGGTCCGTCACCTTAACGGTCTTGTGAAAAGGACGCTGGCTCATCGATTCGTCCGTGCAACAGTCAGGGAGCAGACGTAGTAGCATCCCAAGTTTGGTTCTTGTGTGCAGCGTGTAGTCGCGCTTGATCACTTTGTTGTACTGCTCAACAGGATTGTTTGTAGTCGTGTTACCACTAAGCGTGTGATACACATACCAGTTGGTATACCTATCATTCAACCACTGCTTTTCGAAGTAGCCGGAAAACGCTTGCGTGCGCGGGTCATCTCTCCATCTCATCGGGGCCGTGTCTCAGTGGCGCAGGAACTCGACTTCACTGTTACTAAAATGGATGTCGTAAATGATCTTCAGCACTTCACTCCTGCAGTTAGCAGATATCTTCTTTTGGACATTTTGCAGCATATGGAAGAAGCACATCAGGTACGTGTAGCTGGAGTCCCGAGCTAAAACGTCCGCAAACGCGCTGAATTGGGCATCCTCTGCATCGCCCATGAAAAAACGAAAAAGGGGACTCTTTCCGGTGACAGCCGTATAAAATCGTCGGAGTGACGCAAGCGCGAGAGTGTAAATGCTTGTCAAACGCCGGGAAACCACGAAAACAGCAACCAGGTGGAAACAGGCCGCTCGATCCGATATACCCACCACAAAACCCGGGTAATTAACTAGACTGAACGTCGCGTCCATGTGTAATATGAAGTCGTCGGGAGATTGGTCCAGTCATTTGAGAAGCTGCTTCGTTGAAATGCCGACGAAAAATGGCTCAGCGTCTCCTCCATCGCCGACATAAGATCGGCCGTCATTGTCTACGGGCCACGTAAATGTGAACGGTTTGGTTTCCTCCTCATATCCGGTAAAGAATTGCTCTCGAACGAACGCAGTGATGTCGTCGTAGAAGTCGTTGTTTCCAAGTGTCTTTCTAGCGTGGTAATTGACGCAATTTTGCACAGCTCGTAGCGGTAGCATGACTTCGGCTGATAGATTGAACTGATGACGCATCAAACTGTGACTCCGCTTTGGCTTCAGTCGCTGTTGAGTGAGGGACTTGCAGAACTCCTTCTGGCGACTTGTCATCGATGAACGCTTGGGGAACGACGCAGACGTATGATGCTTCCCAAACTCAAACAGAGACGCCACCTTATGCTTTGCGGACGTAATCAGCTTACCCCGCCAGGTGCAATCCAAGTAGGGTACGGCATGCGCGCAGGTTTTGGACTTGCACTTGAAAAGCCGATAGGTCATCAGATGCGGGTACGGATCCGCGCAAACAACGCAGGTCATTGACTGGCACTTTGTGGTTTTATACGACTTTAACCGCTCCAATTCAATGGCAGCAGGTTCGGGCGGAAGTGCTTTCGCCAGCTCTCCCCAGTCGATGATTTTACCCATCTTTGAGTGAGGAATAATCTTGGTTTGAGGGTAAATAAAGCCTTTATGGACATTCCAGCCACTGGCTGCAATGTCCAGTAGCTACATTCTCCACCGGTGGAAATGGCTGTGAGCACTACGATACTGGTAGGGTCTCATTGGCTTATAAACGAGTATGGTTGGGGCAATGTCTTGTAGTGTGCTTGCGCACGCAGGACTGTGTCTATGCAGCGCGAACGACGACACTGCCCTTCTGTAATGTGTTTTTCAGGCATTTAGGACATTAAAGCACAAAGATTGTGCGATTCTGCGGATATTTGTGATTGTGGTCTTGATCGCCGATCCCGCGTGATAATCTTGATCGGCGATCCCGCTTGGTGATCTCGATCGGTGGATAGGTTAATCGTGCCGATCCGTGAGTATCATGCCTTTGGCTTGGGTATATCTCGGTCTTCGCTCCCTGCCGTCATTGACCAGCGGTCTAAGGTCTCCCCAAGCCGCCCTGACATCACATAAAACCATCTTCCATTATCGGTTTAATTCCATCTTCGACCTGTCGCCAACCTCCATATACACGTCGACGATTTCACACGACACTTCTGCATGCCGTGGACTACCGATCCGGCTCGATCTGCGTCAGCTTCCTCGATTCTACCTGATTTGGGGTGCTGGTGTCATCCCGCATGCCCCGGATTGGTCGGAACGCGCCATGTATATCCACATTTTCACTTTGCGATCTGTCCCCGAAATTTCTTGTGTGCTTCACCACAATACTGATAGTTAAGCTGGTGGACAAGCGTGTAGCTTGCCCATCCACATGGTGTAGGACTTGCCGTTGCCCTTTCGAGACCACCACCAGACTTTGCAGCGGGGGTCATCGCACTTGAAATGTTGTGTACACACGCCGATTTTCCTGGTAGTGCAACGGTACGTTGTACGAACAGCCCAATATGGATTAATTCGCTCCAGGCCAAGTAGGTATCGATTCGATACAAATTTCAAATGAAAGGGTCTTATAAATGCTACATTTTGTATAAGGTATTGAATTTTTGGAAAGGATAACATGTCATATGATATAGCAGGTGGAAGTGGAGGCTTAAATGGAATCATACGTTAAGCTGGATGAGGTTTAAGTTTCACACATGCACTATTCCGAAGATGTACGTTGCAGTGACAGTATACATGTGCATTAAAACGATAATATACGTTATATTGCAAACTATGTAAAAGCGATCGCTCCGTCACGACACTCTGTGCTTGCAAAACCGAGATCCCAGCTGAGTCAGTTGGCGCTGGAGTTTCAGTCACACGTGCAGCTTCTTCTCCGACTTCTGGCCCCCCTCGCCAAATAGCAATGCGGTAAAGTTCATAGTGCAGATGAGAAATGATAAGTATACGTTGCATATTGGCTTGCTCGGCGCCGTGGCAGCTCAATATAGGGCCCCGCAGGGTCGGGTGGCTGCCACGACGCTCGAGTTCGCCTGTAGGAGTATGGCACGTGATGAGTAGATACGTTAGTAGCGTGTTCAGAAGAGTATACGTTGCAAATTGGCTCGCTCGGCGCCGTGGCAGCTCAATATAGGGCCCCGCAGGGTCGGGTGGCTGCCACGACGCTCGAGTTCGCCTGTATGAGTATGGCGCGAGTATGAGTAGATACGTTTCTAGCGTGTTCGGATGAGCCTTTTCGAATATGTTTGTGAGTTGGCACGAGCCGATTGACAGCCTGTCATTGACAATGTCAATGACAGGTACCGACCGAATCTGTTTCTATCACACCCACGATACTCAGTACGCCGCAATCGTACCTATGAAAGCACTACATTTAACCTGGGTCAACATTCGTATAACATTAGAAAATAAAACGCGCGCAAATACTGCGGCTGCGAAGCAGGCGCAGGAGATGCGCGATTTCATGAATGCTAACGTTATACACAGTCTTCTGCTTCGATAAATAACGCTGAGCAAATACATGTACATGTAATATCCTTTAGGATTGTATTTAAGCGGTTGTGAATCCAGTGGATTCAATCCACTGTGTAATAGGACCTCTCATCTAAAATGAACCTTTAAAATGTGTTCTTTGTTGAAGCAGAAGTCTGTAACTGTACGACCAGCACTACCAGCCCAACCCTCGAGTTCTAATGCGGTCATTAATTTGAAAGGTGGGGTGGTATTGCAGCCGCCATCCCTCCATTATACATCCCTCCGCTTGTCTTGATCTGTGCGATGATTAGCAACCATTGACCCTATTATCAGCCAATCATAACGCTTAATTATCACTTTTATCCAATGGTGCAACAAAGGACAACAATTTTCAAAAAGATGAAGATTGAGCAGCCAGCAATAGTGGGAGTGGAGCGCATAAAGACGAAGGTGATGTAAATGGCGGAGTAAATGATGATGAAGATAATATCGCTTGCTGAAAATATTCTTGATAAACCGACTATTGCTTGCAGAAAATATGAAAATGTGTCGCGTGATGAGGATGTTTCAAAGAAATTTAAACTCCCAATCTTGGTATACGAAACAACATTTTTTTCTGTGATTGTGAACGTAATGCTGGTGGCAATAGAAATGTTGACGGAGACGGAAGAAATTATACAAGTGGTTGTGCGAGTGATTCAGAATATAGTATTCCAACACTTATGAGACGAATGCATCCACGTGCCCGTCAAACCAGAAAAAAATATTAGGCAGTGGTCTCCTAAGAGGTCGGGTGGTGATAGAGTGTTCAGGCGAAGACAATGATATTTGGCGAGGCGGGTGAACGCTTTCCTGCCGCCCAGGTGTATAGCGCTGTGCTCCAGAGTCTGGAAGGCACTTCCGTACAGGAGGTCCCCCACTCGGAACGCCTGAACGTAAACGTCCAGGTAGCGTGTGCTCCTTGTAGTAACCCCTCTAGGTTCGTTTGTCTTCGAACCGGGAGATGCACCGCGGGGATAGGTTGTTTTGTATACCAATATCGGTCTTTGGAGAAGAGCGTAGCGTCACCAACTTAGACGTAGCTTCAACAACCAAGATAACCAAAATCACTACAGAGTTATACACACAAATATACAACCGTTCTTATTCTTAGACCCTTGAACGGTGGGTCGTACACCAGTCAACTTAGCTGCACTTCCAGGACACTGGTCAGTCCCGGCCAGCTTTCACAAACCCGCACCACCCCAGAAGCACTGAGGAACGGTTCAATACAGTTTCACTACCTAAACTGTCCTTCGATCACGATCCTGGATGGGACCTCCTTCCGATCTTTCCAGGGTGTATATAAGATATGAAATGTAGGATCACCTAAACGCACACTACAATTGGGATATGAAATAGGGCAGATTTACCACAGGCTCCACACCCGCTACTCACCCTAACTTAAACTTGGAGTACTTGGGGAGTGGAGTCCACACCTCTGGATGTCCTTCCTCAGAGGGCCTTTCGCCTTCAGCACTTGATCGGGGCCGCCGGTATTCGTCCGGCCGAAGCTGTCCGAGCGCTTGCGGGTTACACGGATAATTGAACTCTGTTTGGTTTTTATCTTTGTGGCTATCTTCCTGCAATAGACACACATTCAGCTTTTGGCTTCCTTTTAGTATACCTTGTGGGGGGCATTGTGGCGAAGTGGTTCCGCGAAATTTGCAGATCGCGGTGGTCCTCTTGCACACGGCGCCCGGACTGGTCGGTATGTGACCTTCCCTCGCCTTTTCCTTGCTTGCCGCTTCCTTTAGCGGCGGGTCGTAGTGAGAGTTGACGGACGCTAGGCCAAGCGTTCCTGGCGTCCGAAGTAATTCGATCTCGAAGGGATCCGTTGACTTGCGTAGCGTCGGGTGGGCCAAAGTATATCCCGTCCCCGGTAGCGCGAAGGTGAAGACCACTTGTGATGTAGAAGGAAAGTTTGACTCTGTTTAATGTGTTAGCCATTGCCTACAACATGTCTTACCATTCTCCTGTGCTCCTCGTGTCCACCAAGTACTCTCCCGGCCTTGGCGCGTCCTCATTGGTTCCCTTGGTCGTCTGCCGCCTTGCCGACTCTCTGCCGGATGTTTGCAGCGCACGTGCCGCCGAGATTCAGTGTCAATCTTCAAGATTGGCATAATCCCTGCCAAGACCAATATTGCTGATCGGTATCGAGTATCACCGGAGTTGGTCCCTTGGTTCACTGATATTACCGTGGTGGCCATGACAGTCTTGCGAAACGTCTCTGGCACTCGCGCGAGGGGTCATAACCGTTGGCCCGAGTGATAGATCGAGACGTGCCGAAATTTCTTGTCCCGCTGCACCACAGCATCATCATTTTAGGCATACTTGATCCCATCGTGATGTCGTGGGTACAGGCGTAGGGCTTCAATGTTCCACGGAATCTTCCTGGAACCTAGTTGGTCGTTCTGGTCGGTAGGGTATCATTTGGCTTGGTTATACCTTGGTCCTCTCGTCCAGGGTGTCCATTGTTCTTCGGTGTTCCTGGGTGTTCTTCGCCACGTCCAGCCATGTCAAGACGGACAGCCACCAGTCTAATGTAAACTGGGGCCCTTGGTCGCCTTCGTAGGCTTGACCCGTCATCCGGCAGTTGGTCCATCCAGACTCATTACGTCTAGAGCACTCAACCCGATCCATAGCTGGACGTGAAAACACCGCGTCCCGCAGATATCATCATGTCCCAACTCCATATCCACTGATATATAGGACTTTTCAACCAATCACCACACTTCACAGTAAAATATCTTGATTCCCATCGTGTCAGCTATGTGCCTTTTTCACGACAATCTGATCAGTGTTCTTTCAAACTGATTTCCGAAAGAAACGGCTCTTGACGATTTCGATCATCATATATGAATCCTCACGCCTGGCGTTTAATGACCGAACTTTATCGATCCATTGAGCCTGTGATATTTGGGGAATTCAACTGAACCACCTATCCGTATGTCATTTTATTCTCTCTGCGGCCAAACACCACATTATTTGTGGAGAAGCAAGATCGAAGAATTTGGAGATCGAAGTTGACTGGCAAGTGAGAGATTGGGACCCGGCCAGTCACTAATTCGAGACACTGACCTAACGGGATCTACGCGAAGGAAGCAGCAGCGCACCACAGGGAGACGGCGTACGAGTGTCACAGGACTAGAACGGGCGGGGGTCAAGCGGTGGCTGCCCAGATGGAGAGGTCTGGGAGGGCTGGAGAGATTTGGATCTAGAGCCCAGATCGGGATCAGAATCTGATACCCCGGATCCAGATCCAGTATTGCGGATCCGGTGATGACGACACGCCAAAGGCTTGGATGACGCCATAAGGGAGGTAAAGGGAGGCTACAGAGCCAGTAGGTATCGATGGGATTGTAGCTGGATGGAAAGATAGGTAGATAGGATGGGATCGGACTTAAGCATAAATCAGTATCGAGTTTGCCTTGGACATCGCAACCACCTTCGCCTTCGCCTGGAAACGGGAACTACATTGGCCCTACAGTAAGAAGAAGATGTAGCGGTAAGAGATCTAGTGTTGGTTAAGTCTGGATAATATACTGGCCAGATTTAGACTTTCCTAGTGATCTACCCTCAAGTGCGGATCCCAGATCCACCGGAGTTCACAGCTTGGCCGGGCGGGTCTTCGACGCTCAACAACCACAGATCCCGCCATAGGAAGCGACAAGCATCGCAAGGAAAGCAACGTAAAGGCCAAGAGCCCCGCAATGGCAACCCCACGGCCGGATCCAGATCCAGACCGCCAGATCCAAGTGCAAGACCACTCGATCTGGGAGTACAACTGTGAGCTGTGTGAAGATTTCCACGCCGCTCCACCCCATCCCCGCGTTTCACCAAGACTGTCTCGACATCAAGGCTTTGACACTTCGGAAGACACCAGAAGAGCAAGATCCAGCCTTACCGATGGGTACACAAGGTGACCCAGTTCAGCACACATCACGGCAGATCGGAGTACCCCTCCGTTAGTCGGTGTTCGGGCGCAGTTGGGAAGTTGGATTAGCGATCTCGCAGATTTTGCTGATTCCGCTACACCACAATGGTGCGCGTGCCCCAATCTTCAGGTGACTCGGGATTTCACCGTGAGTCCCAAGAAGAAGTTAAAATGAAGATAGAGCAAAGGGACCAGGCGTCATCGGACCTCGGATCGACGACGACGCCGCTGAATGAAGCAAGACCCGCAGATTGACATAGTGCTGGGAGGAACTCTATCGACGGAAAGGAGGCCGATCCGGATCCGGATCTGGAAGATAAACCTCAACCTCCTCCTAGGTCCCTTCGGGGACCCCAGTGGGTCTCGAATCACATCGATACCCACTAACAAAACAAACTAAAGCCGGTCAGAACCGGTATGCGTTCGCTGACTCACCCGTCAAGCTTTCGCCACGGGATCCTACCCTCCCCCTGATGTCCCGATGGGAATGGGAGGGTAAGGTGCCCGCCAAGTGGACGGCGCTCAAGGCCCCGGATCTGAGGAATGAGCCCAAGGAGAGACAAGTTCCAGCGGGGATCAAGACAGAGACGTCGACCCCGACGTGGAACGAAGCAGACCTGGAGTTCAGATACTTCCGGAAGGAGCTCCAAGACTTCATGACGCACAACCCGATCATGCGGACCCTACAACCGACGCAGATCGGCGATCAGACCGGACCAGTGACGACACCAGCTACGGCAGGCAATAAGCTGGAGGCGATCAAGATCCTCATGAACTACTACAGGAAGCGGGTCGGTGGCTGGAGCGTTCGACGCAGAAGACCTGTTCCGCCCAGATCTACGGATATTCCAATTGTCGACGAAGGAACTCTTCGACAAGTTGAAGGTGATAGTAGGAGAGAAGGTGACGGACCCAAGTACGATGGCGGTACCAGTGGGGCCCAACGACATCCGTCGTGGTTCCGACGACGCGTCCGAATCCGCTTCAGCTGCTGGCACGAAGGGTGAGGAAGCCCGGTCACCTGTGGAGCCGATTTGCGTCGGCGAGTCCGGGCTGGAGGTGCTGCAAGCCAAATCCAAAGTGTCGCGACAGAAATCTACCCGAGCTAAAGCTAAGAAGACATCAGGAGCGGTGAGCAAGCCGACGACCTCTCCTCCCCATCTCGTGATTACGACCGACAACGCTACGACCTCGGCAGACAAGATGGAATCTTACTTCCAAGCGGCCATCAGTCGCTTTCTTCGCGAACAGCAGATCTCCATGCCAAACCTGGCAGCCAGGACTCTCACGAATCCAGGAACCAAAGATGTGCAGATGGAGTCCGCCGGATCGGATGAATTGGAGAGGCTACAGTGGAAATACGACCCAGATGACTTGGATCTTCCCACATCAGCCCCAGCCGCGGTAGCGACTGCAGCAGTCGGATCCTCGGAGTCGACACTGATCCAACGAGTCCGGATCTCTGTCATATCCGAATTGAAAGAATTCACCGGGAAGGATCAGGACGAGGACAGAGCGAGGGCTTGGATCAGTAAGGTTAAGTCTTCCTTCATGCGAGACCAAGCGTCCGATGAAGAGAAGTGCTTGACTCTCGCAGATCTGCTATCAGGACCGGCGAAGAACTGGTACCGGCAGCTACCGAGATCCAGGCGCAACAAGTGGACCGAACTGCTTAAGAGCTTCCAGGTCCAGTATTGCGGGTTTGGGCTTTCAGTGGATCGCCAGTATTACCAAGCGCGGAAGCCCTCGGACGAGTCTGCGCTAGAATACCTGCACAGGCTCAACGTGGCGGGTCTACGAGCACGACTGAAGGTCAAGGACGGTGGTACCAAGGAACGGAAGGAACATGTGGACCATTTCATTGAGAAATTGGGAGACGTCGAGCTGGCCGACAGGCTGACGTTGCTACGACTATCGAACGCAGATGATTTGGAGGAAGTGCTGCGGGCCCTAGACAGGGCGAAGAACCGTCAGAAGAAGACGACCGCTGGATCCAGCCGGTACCGGCAGAAAGCAGCCCCATCGCCAGCGCCAGCTGCATCGGCCAAACAAGTACATGCGATACAGATCCAAGCACCGGACTCAGAGTCGGACTCCAATTCGGACGGATCGGACTCGGACCGGGAAGAGCATCGCCGGATCTACTCGCAGCAAGTGACGAACACCCTCCGCCAGGAGAGGAACAGAAGACCTTGGATCGTGAACAGGCGGATCGTCGCGCTCCGGATCCCCAACCCGGAGATCCAAGACCACGATATCAAGCGGATGGCATGGACCGGAGCCGGTGCTCTCACTGTCGCTCCAAGAAGCACACCGATCTGGGATGCTGGAGGCGTCTAACCTGCAAGAAGTGTGGAAAGAGAGGTCACCCGGACGATCACTGTCTGTTCGTGTGCCGAGGATGTGGAGAACTGCATGACATGTGGAAGTGCCCGATGGAGGAGTTCTACAACCAGATCCGCCAGTGGTTTGACCCCGTCAAGCATGCGGGAATGCTGCCAGAGATGGCGGAGAAGATGTTAAACTGGGACGCTCGCCGGGATGGAATCCGGTACGAGCCGAGCGCTCTAGGTATTGCATCTATGTATACGTGAACAAGCCATCAATAGATCACGCTAGCAGAAGGCCCGATCTATGTGATAATGTATTCGATCTACATGGGAAACGCACTGCCGCCATATCCAGGCTTTGCCCAGCCAACGACTTCGACAGATCTGACGCCGCCGAAGTGATGAATCTCAACCCTGGTACTTCGCGTGGCTACTGGAAACAGCAAGATCCGGATCTCTGGTTCTCACCTACTGAAGGGGAAAACACTTTCCTGAATCATCAGCCTAGTCTCGTGGCTGAATGTAAGCGAGCTGGAGATCCGAGTCATTCGGACCTGTTGCCCGGAGAATCGAGGGGATATTGGAAACATCACGCGCCGGGGAAGTGGTTTCGGCAGGCTAAGATCACCGGCAAAATTAATAACGAGAAGGCGATCATGCTCCTGGACACCAGCGCTGAAGTGTCTATCGTGGATACCAAGTTCGCTCAGCGAATGGGATGCTACGTGGACAGGAGCCAAAGCCAAGACTGTGTGGGCATCGGAGACACCGTATACTCAACCGCCGGAAGGACGCGAATCACGATCACGCTGGCAGGATATCTGGTATACCTGTTCGATATCTAGGTCGGTGATTTATCCGGCCAAGAATCCATCTTGGTAATGGACTTCATGGTACCAGCAGGGATCCACCTGGATCTGGCTGATGGGTCACTGTGTCACCCGGATGAGGTGCTGATACAGCTCAGTGGGAGACGTCAACTATATAACGACAAGGCAATGATCGTCCGGCTGGATCAGCATTTGCATTCCGACGTAGGGGACTCAATGGAGGTACCCATGCGGAGGCAAACCTCAGATCAAGACACATTGTGGGTGACCAGAGGAAGCAGATGGGTGCCGACAGTGAGTCGAGGACCAAGTAAGGCGCTATAGTTGACGATTACGAACATCGGAGAGAAGAAGCTGATCCTACAAGGGGACGAGAGGATCGCGATGTGGCTAGCCGGAGACCGAGTACCACGGTTGCAAGGTTTTGTGACGGCCGGATCTCGCCGCTATTTAGAGTGGCAGAATCTGGCATTACAGGCAACCACAGACGCCAAGGTGTCGGAGAAGTATCGGCGCCCAGAACAGCCAAATCTACCTGCAGTAGAGCGGCCGATCTATCCTACTCCGCGAGCCATATTACGCAAGCCCGACTAAAGCGGCGACCCGAGACCTGGGGAACGAAGATTCGTCTTACCCGTGCAAGTAGCCACTGACGGACAGGATCCGGAAGCCGGGTCGGATGACCTAGCTCCGACCTTCCAGTCGGATGATCTCAAATTAGCTCCCAGCTCGGATCTAGATGGGTCGGTCGAGGAGAAGGCGGCCGATGAGTTGGGAAGCCAGGGAGCCACGAAAGGTACAGGCACTACACCGGAAGATCAGAATGAGGTAGAAAAACCAGCCCCTGAGGTGACGCCGTCGGATCCGACCCATGAAGGGGCGGCAACGGAAACCACCGTCCATGCGGAAGATGAACAGGTGTGCTATCATGAGGTAGGCGACCGCAGAGCCGAAGAAGTGGACATCGAGATGGCTGTACTACCTGAAGTGACGCAATCGACAGAATATGTGACGCTGGAGGACATCCAAGTGGGGGATCCGGCAGTCAATACAGCTGAGGAGATAGACCGGCTCCGACGATTGATCTGGAGGCGTCGGCATCTGCTCATCGGGAAGGACGACGCGCTGCCCCCTGCCGCGAGGGGAATTATTTGTGACATCGATGGGGGAAGCGCTAAGTCCATTGCACAACGGGTACACAAGGTAGGCCCTCAGGTCCGTGAGAAGCTCTCAGATCTAATCAAGGGGTTGCTCGGAGCTCGGATCATAAAGATGTCGGCCTCGCCCTGGGCCTCGCCAATCGTGGTGATCATCAAGAAGAATGGGATCGATATCAGGCTCTGTATTGACTACCGCTAGTTAACAGTCTGGCGAGGCTGATAATCTACTTGATGCCTCTGATCAACGACTTACTAGAGGATCTGGATAAGGTGCTATGGAACTGCTCGCTGGACATGGCGAGTGGGTTCTAGGTAGTGACCATGACGGACCGCGCACGCGCGATCTCGGCCTCCATCACCCCTTTCGGACTGTTCGAGTGGAACCGGATGCCTTTCGGCTTAAAGAACGCCCCCAGATCTACCAACGGATGCTGGATAACGCGCTGTACGGCTTCACACAGATCCCGAGACTGGAGGGAGACCCAGTGTCGAAACGGCCGGATCCGGAGACGAGCCCAAACCTGATACCTACAGAGCCCAAGGATGACGGAAAGAAGTCAGTGCAGGGACGCAGATCTTACATCGACGATATCCTAATCACTGCTGAATCCTGGGATCACCTCTGCGGTAGGGTCGAGGGTCTGTTGGACGTATGCGACGAGTGGAACCTGTCCATTATCGTGGTGAAGAGCTTCTGGGGTAAAAGTCAAGTGGAGTATCTCGGGCATAAAGTGTCCACCCGTGTACTGGAGGCGAATCCGAAGGATCTGTCGGCTTTGACGGATCTGCCTTTCCCCGGGCTCGCTCCGGGCGATGCAATCCTATTTGAGGAGCCTCAAATATTACAGTAAGTTCATTGAGGATTACGCCATCTACGCTGCAGTGTTGTACGAGCTGCGAGAGGTGGATTTTGCAGGCCCGAGCATAGGTCTCGAGTCCAAGATCTAGCAGTGGTAGCAGGCGATGACCTGGAAGGGGCAAGAGATCCTGCTGACGCTCACTTGCGCTGGATCCGAGCTCACAAGTCGTTCGCTAAGCTGAAGGAGAAGGTGTCGTCTACACCGATTCTACGTCACTTCCAGCCAGTGCTGCAACCAGTGGTGGTCGTTTACGCTAACGATTGGGCGATCTCAGCGGCCCTGATGCAAGAGCACGATACCGTGTTCCACCCGGTGATGTTCGCGAGCCGCACGTTGAAGTCGAACGAGCTGAATTATGGGATCGTGGAGAAGGAGGTGTTAGCCTTACTCCGTGTCTTGGATCTGAGACATAACCTTTTGGTAGGACGGGGGATCAAGGTGCTTGCCCGCTACTCAACCCTAGCCTGGTTGTTCAGATCCTCTGGTCTACAAGGCAGGCTCGGACAGTGGGCAGCTTTGCTATCCCCGTGGGCCCTCGAAATCGTGAAGTGCACGAAAGGAGAAGACGAGATCCTGGGGGCGATAGCAGCTACCATTACCTCCAGAGCCGAGGTAGATCAAACATTGATCGCCATCGCACCACGAAAGGAATCTCGGCGCAAGATCCAGGCCCCGATCCCTACTGTTTACCCCGGGGAAAGTCTGTGGGTGGTCAGCTTTGACGGATCTGCCCGTGTCAAGCGTGGTGGAGGCGCTTATAGTGCGATTCTGTGGAAATTACCCGAATGGGCAGTAGTAAGGGCCCGATCGGAGTACGCGGATGGCCTGACGGTCAACGAAGCCGAATACCGAGGTTTATAGCTGGTTAAAAAAATACTGAAGGGAGGGGCCTAACAGCGTTTGGTGGTCTGCGGCGACTCTAATTTAGTTATCAGACAAGTACGAGGTGGAATCGACTGCAAGGCTCCCGGCCTGACGTTATTAAGACAGAAGGCGTTGGATCGGCTGTTGGCGTGGCCGGATCACGAGCTGCTCCATGTCAAACGAGAATGGAACGGGAGCGCAGATAGCCTAGCGGGTGCTGCCTTACAACGCCAAACTGGAGTCGAAGTAGAGGAGGACTCCGACTTTGAGAATCTGGTAACGCTGAATCGTCTTGAGATGATCCTGGCGGTAAAGGAGGTGGAAGGGCACCCCGCAGCGAACATCTGCCCAGTAGCTACGAGAGCAGCCGGCGGATCCAGATCCCGTCCTGTGATACTCCAGGAAGAAGTAGTAAGGAGCCTGCGGATCGAGTGGATTAAGCAAGCCCAAGATGAAGAAGTGTGGATTGTCGACTTGAAGAAGTACCTGATCGGGGCCGTGCATGAACTGTCCTCGGAAGATATTAGATCCGATAACGCCGTCGGATCCGACTATGAGGTAGATCTGGATGATCTGCTGTTTTACTGCTCGCCCGCCAAACGAACGACAGAAGAACGAGATGGGCTGATGCGGCTGGTGGTTCCAGAAACGTTGCAGCAGGACGTGCTACATCACTACCACTCCAGTCTTAAAGGAGGACACCAGGGGATCGGGCGAACATACCAGCGGATCCGAGATCGTTTCCATTGAAGAGGGCTCTATCGCAGCGTACAGCGCTATGTAGGGGTATGCGTGGACTGTGAGACGGGAAAAGGGCGGCCCACGCTCCAAGGAGACTCGCCGGGTAACATCCAAGCAACATACCCATTCCAGATCATCGCTATGGACCACGTTCCCTCGCTGCCCAAGTCACACAAAGGTAACACCGAGTTACTGATTTGGGTGGATCTGTTTACGGGGTACGTGATCGCGAAGGCGAGCGCGTCGAGGACGGCGCAAACGATCGCGAAATCCTATGAGGAGTGCGTGTTCCGAAGATTTGGGACCAGCGAAGTGATCCGGCACGATCGTGAGCCCGGATTTATGGCTGATTTTTTTAGATCCTTCAACAAAATCCTGGGTCAACGACAACGGGCTACGATGGCCTACCGGCCCCAAGCGAATGGGACGGCCGAACGCATGGTGCAGACTACCACTCGCGCACTCAAGGTGTATGTACAAGAGTTGGATCAACGCGATTGGGATGAATATGCAGAAAGACTCACGTTCGCGATCAACACGGCTCAGGATCGAATCCGCGAAGAAACCCCATTTTATTTGGTGCATGGTTGGGACGCCAGATCTACACTGAAGGCGACTCTACCCGTAGGTAGTAATGCACGTCGAGATCGAGAGCCCAGGAGGTGGAGGTACCAGATCCAACGATATTATCAACATGCGAGATCACAGGTTGGTGAGCGGATCGGAGAAGCCATCGCGGATCGGGCAGTCCGACACAACGAGGAAGTCCGACCACATGAAATCGAAATCGGATCCCGAGTATGGCTATACTCGGATCGGGTAAAGGAAGGTTACGCGAGGAAGCTAGCACATCTATGGCATGGACCGTTCCGTGTAGCAGGGAAGGTCGGAGAACACGCAGTTAAAATCGAGACTGCCGGCACAGAATACCGGCTGTTTCCAGTGGTACATATCTCAAAGCTGAAGCCGGTGAGGACATTCCCGGACAGGCCTCCGACTCGTCTGACTGGCGAGGGATCGAATCGGGTAGATCTGGACGAAGCCCTCCTACCCGAAGATAGCTGGACCCGAGATCTAGACGAATATGAATATGAAGTAGACAAGATCACGGATATGAGAACAGGGAAACGGACTCGGTACGGCCGGATCTATCGGGAGTTCTTAGTCCACTGGCGGGGGTACGAAGATCCTTCATGGATCGACGAGGCAGATCTCAACTGTGGAGCTCTACTACACGAATTCATCAGGGATCACACCAATCGGAATCGATTCGGAGTGATGCAGTCCCACGAGGAGTAGTCTCCCGAGGAGTAGTGAGGCGAAAAGGCTCGGAAACGAGTTGATCGTTTTCGAGTGAGTGGAGAGGAAGGATCTGCAGGAAGGGTGCAGATCGGGGGAAAGGGAATTGGATGTTTACATATGAAAAACAGGAGGCGAGACTACTGGATTTGAAGTCCAGATCGCACTTGGAGTCGGCGGATGCCGATCCAGGAGGCAGAGACCAAACCAGACGACAGACAATACGCAAAGGGGTGGAATTGACGCTTACAGAGACTATGAGAAAGATATGCAACCGAAGAACCAGGAGCCGATCCGAAGATTACTCGGTGCCTTGAGCCTGAACCCTGAAGAATTTGCTTTCGAGGCGAGCGATGGAGCGAGTCGGATGTTGGTCAGGCGTATCACGAAAGTGATTGCGCCACGGATCTGCCGAATTGGCTTCATCCAAAGCTTCGAGAAGATCAGTAGGCTCGGCTCGGTGAAGGTTGGGGTCTCGAAGGTTGGCTTGATGCGACACTAACCCCGCATGCCACGTCACGGTCTCGGATCGTTTCGGGAAGTGGAGGAAAAATGGATCCAACAACAGATCCAGATCACACCGGCCATCTCGCATCGCTAGGATGAAGATCTCCAGAAACGCCTTCCAGTGAGCGCCGGCGTGCGAACGACGATTGTTGCGCTCTTTCTTGTAGACGCCGAGCCATGGGTGGCGCGTTACCATTGCCGGCGTGATAACGAAAGAGTGCGTATCCTCCCAGTACGACTGCAGACAGTCGGGCTCGTGGGTCTGGTACCGCTGGATCGCGACCCCGTGTCGTCCTCCCACGTCTTCCTCGAAAGAGAGTGCGTCGGCCTCGTTAACTCGCTCCAAAACCTCCCAAGGTCGGGTGTCCAGCAGGGCTCGCACGTTGTCCTCCGTGATCAAATCCACGCATTAATCTCGAGGCGTGTATTGACGCCGAGCCGTAGGGGCGATCCGGGGGAACAACCAGCCGCGACGAGTCGGGAGAGCGGGAAACAACACGTTGATCAACATTGTAACCATAGCCACATCCGAGATCTGGTCGGCCAACCACGGATGCACTTCACGTTGGATCATGGCACGCGCTTGAGCCCGCCCCGGGACGCAAAGCTTCTCTGGGCCGAACGGCGCCACGGGCTTCATCGGATCTGGAGTGGAGGATCCAGCAAGTCGAGGGCGAGGCGAGGCCGGTGCGACCCCTGCAGAGTCGGCGTTGGGGGAACATCGGGGAGCTGAACCAGCGTCGGAGTCGGAGCCATCCGATCCATCAGGCCACGACGAGGAGATGCCTGCTGCCACCGTCGCTCAGCGGAGCGCGATTGGGAAGAGCTTGCAAAGTCTGGGCCTCGAGGATATCGTTAGCAACCTCGGCGGCATCCTCATCCTCCTCTTCATCGCTACCGGATTCAGCATCTGTATCTTTCTGGCTGTGAGAGTCGTTCGAAGCGTGAGATCCAGGGCTAGCGCCTGAATCCTCGTCACTAGCGTCAACCAAATCTCGATCGTCATCCGGGACATGGCCGCCATCCGGAGTCAGATCGACGGGGTTCGAGCCACTTTTCCCCGCCGAAGACTTTGATCTTCCGTCTGCATCACTATCCGGAGAGAGAGGAGCCACGCGACGCTTGGCGGGAGGCGCAGGACTGGACTCGGACGAAGCTGGTGAACTGGGAGAACGCTTGGGCCGTGGAGGCGAAGTGGCCGAGTTAGACTCCGACGAGACCCGACCTTGTGGGCCCACAGTTGAGCCTGGAGTTGAAGGGTCAACTGGCAGATCGCGCAGCGAATGTAGCACGGCGGCTGGACCAGACGTGCCCGCATATACGGTCGAGGTCGGCCCCATGGCCGCGGCCACTGCCGCTAGCTTCTGACGTGCGGCGTCAAGATCCCGTTGGAACGCGTCACGCTCTTGCCGAATCTGGTCACGAGCGTCACGAGCGGCTTCTCGCTCACGTTGTAGCACCCGGACCGAATGCTCCAGATCCGGGAGGCGGCGTTTCGCGTCCGCGAGTTCCTTGGAAGGGACGCCCTGCGTTTCCTTGGCGGCGGCCAGCTTGGTGTCTGGACGGAATATCAAAGGGACCATATAGAGCGGGTCAGTAAGAGAAGCAGAACTCGGAAAAGGGAAGAGGAGACGTACCGAGATCCGAGACGGTTTCACGGAGGTGGTCAGAATCGGCTCGCGCGGTGTCACGCTCCCTAACCATGCGAATCAGGTCGTCCGTCGAAACTGTTTGGAGGGCTCGAAGGCGATTCAATTCCGCCGAAGACTCATGGTATGAACGCCGGTATCCCTGAAGATCTTCTCGCGCTGCATCTCGCTCTTGGGTTAGGCGATCCAGATCTGGAGAAGCCTCGTCCGAGGTATCGACGGGTCTCGCGGCCTGAGACTCGGCCTGTTGCAGCGCTTCCGTGGCTCGGGCCAGACTAGTCTCCGTGAGGAGCAACTCGTACTCGGCATTCTCGCGTGCGCGACCCAGGTCATTCCGATCCTCCTGGACAAATGGTCGCTTTAATCCTGGAGAACGTCGCGTTCGGAGACCGCTTGATCGAAGCGCGCCTCGAGGTTGCGAAAATCCGCTTCCCGCTGCCGGAGGCGAGACTCTAGGCAAGCGACGCGTGGGTCGACACCAGTATTCGGATCTTCCGGCTCCTGGAACGCCGCGATCTCAGCTCAAAGACGTCCTATCTCGTCTTGTCGTGTTCTGTAGAGATCTTCCAGAACCCGGAGCTCGTGAGTCTGGCGGAGCAGGGTGCGAGAAAGTCGATGTTGCTCGTCGGCCGTCACACTGCGGGAGGATGCAACTTTTGGAGCTTGGCGTTGGCGTGCGCGAGACGTCCTTGTAGCAGAGTATTGAGACGGCGGAGTTCGTCAGAGCTGGCCTCAGTCAGAGGAGACCGGTTCGGCGATCCAGGGGAAGACGGGGACGACATCGAGAAACGTGGAGGTACGGGTCTAAAAGACGGTGTTCGCGAACGAGAAAGATGTGACTTCAGAGTCGACACCCGAGTGATGGAAAGTGCTCGCAGTGATGTCAGTTGGGTAACAACGACTACGAGCAGGAGGCGACTGTGGAGAATCAAGATCGAAGAATTGGAGATCGAAGTTGACTGGCAAGTGAGAGATTGGGACTCGGCCAGTCACTAATTCGAGACACTGACCTAACGGGATCTACGCGAAGGAAGCAGCAGCGCACCACAGGGAGACGGCGTACGAGTGTCACAGGACTAGAACGGGCGGGGTCAAGCGGTGGCTGCCCAGATGGAGAGGTCTGGGAGGGCTGGAGAGATTTGGATCTAGAGCCCAGATCGGGATCAGAATCTGATACCCCGGATCCAGATCCAGTATTGCGGATCCGGTGATGACGACACGCCAAAGTCTTGGATGACACCATAAGGGAGGTAAAGGGAGGCTACAGATCCAGTAGGTATCGATGGGATGATAGCTGGATGGAAAGATAGGTAGATAGGATGGGATCGGACTTAAGCATAAATCAGTATCGAGTTTGCCTTGGACATCGCAACCACCTTCGCCTTCGCCTGGAAACGGGAACTACATTGGCCCTACAAGAAAAAGAAGAGGTAGCGGTAAGAGATCTAGTGTTGGTTAAGTCTGGATAATATATTGGCCAGATTTAGACTTTCCTAGTGATCTACCCTCAAGTGCGGATCCCAGATCCACCGGAGTTCACAGCTTGGCCGGGCGGGTCTTCGACGCTCAACAACCACAGATCCCGCTATAGGAAGCGGCAAGCATCACAAGGAAAGGAGCGTAAAGGACGAGAGCCCCGCAAAGCCAACCCCACGTCCGGATCCAGATCCAGACCGCCAGATCCAAGTGCAAGACCACTCGATCTGGGAGTACAACTGTGAGCTGTGTGAAGATTTCCACGCCGCTCCACCCCATCCCCGCGTCTCGCCAAGACTGTCTCGAGTTCAAGGCTTTGACACTTCGGAAGACACCAGAAGAGCAAGATCCAGCCCTACCGACGGGTACACAAGGTGACCCAGTTCAGCGCACATCACGGCAGATTGGAGTACCCCCTCCGTTAGTCGGTGTTCGGGCGCAGTTGGGAAGTTGCATTAGAGATCTCGCAGATTTTGCTGATCCCGCTACACCACATATTCTCATCATGGAAAGTGCCATGCAAAATATCCCAGCTGCAATGTTCCACATCTACTGCTGATGATCCTGCTTATGTGGCCCATACGATGACATGGTATCGCGCGCAAGAAATGAAGTATGCGGGTATAACACCTATAGCAGGGGTATTTCTAATATCAAACTACACCAAGCAAACTGCTTCACTATGGACTGCACGTACAACACTAGATATATAAAATTGACAACGCCAATTTGAATCTAAATGCGAAGTCTACTACGACGATGCCTACGATCAATAAAAATTAAGCGGTGTGGGCGTCAGAAAATCCACCGGCGGTTCCGCGGCGATGTATCGCGATGTGATGTACCATACGATTAGAAAGGCATGCGCTGCATGCATACCAAAACAAAGTTTTGGCCATGTCTCACATCGGTTATTATAGGTTGAAACCACCGATCCTTGGTATCATAATCCATGTTGACAATTTGACCCATCCAAAATTTGACCCAACTAGTTGACCCCAAAAACGGGTTGAGCCTTTTTTTACCTTCACCAAATTTGATAAAAAAGAATCGACAATTCGTTTTTTTTGGGGGGGGGGTATGTGTATCGCCATTTAAACTCCGTATATTTGCAATCGACCACATGGCTAAGGATGGGCTTGGATGAGCTCGTGTCTGGCAACACTAAGCGTGTCAAATACACTGTAAGCGACTTTATGACATTTTTTAAAAGCGAATATGTTACGTTTCACTATGTTACGAACATGCTGAGTTTGGTTGTGTTAAAAGATACATTGCACAAGACGCTTAACGTAAATGTTTGTGTCTGGCTTGGACATGCTTGGGATATATATTGCATATAATGCGGGTATAAAGGGTCACTGTTGGATACTAAAATATGCTCAAACTGAAAACGCCAGACACTTGCCCGGAGCACTGCGATACAATATCGCAGACAAAGCAAAATGTGGCCGTTCCAGCTTTCCCTGTGCACCGACATATTGCCGAAGCAACGTTTCTTAGCATTCGACAACTTCTGTTTGAAAAGCGATGGAAAGTTAGTCAACAAATCACCACTTAAAAAAGATAGTTATATTTTATATAAATTCATGCTCCTCTAGTGACTACAATGACGCTGCGTTACTGCGTCTGTTATGGTACCTGTTTACGCGAGCGTCTAAGCGTCTGTTAGCAGAACCTCTCAGATGCCACCACCGAAGTGTTCCTCGTGCGCTTGATCCAGGCATGTAGACGTCCGAGGTGCAAGAGCTATCGCTGCTGTCCATTCCACGTCATCGCCATGGCGCTTATCACCCAGATCACCTTATTCGACGTCTAGATGGACAACTTGCCGGAACGCCCGGTCGAGGCTGCTGTCACGCTGACGCCTTCGACACCACTGGTGGAGGTACCGGACCACCCGACGTGTTTACTGGACTTTCCACCGCCGCTTCAAAACTCGTTTCTGCCAAATCAAAGTCCTCTGCCTCCTTTCAGCTACGTTAACCGCCTACATGATCTCGTCGCGCTCTTAGCTGGAGCCTAACCTCGGATTCATTCCAGCGGGGCAGTGCGCAGCATGTAAACGGCAACCATGGGTTGACGCATCGCTAGACCTTCGACTGAGGCGACTGAAACATGAGCACGACGAGCAAGGGCTTCAACTACATCGCAGAGAAGGTCACAGGGTTAGTAAGGCCGTTAGCGGCAACAGCACAGAGGTCGAGGTAAAGGTGGTGGACTTGATGGCGGTTCACGCGGAGACGAGGGGGAAGATCAATGCTGTACAGTGCTCACTGTTTACGACCTGGAACAAGATTGAGGACTTCATGTACATCTGAGTCAGTAAAAAGCCGATAATATCACAGCTTACCTCATTTTGTACTGCCCTCGGACGCCTGAGCTCCAAGCCGATGTTATTGCTGTCAAACACCTGGCGGCTGCTGTTGTTATAGCTTTTCCCAGACTGAGTAGCGATTTGCCACATTCGTCTCAAAACAAGTCGCTGTCGCAAAACGAGTAGTTACCTCACATATACCTCCATCGGCGTCTTAGGAAGCTGGTACTATATATACACAATGCTGGACAGCCGAAACAGTATTCTTGCTTTTGGTCTGCTTCACACAGCACGAAACTTCTTGCTCTCAGCTCGCCATCCTGATATAATGGCGCAGACTCGTGCTCTCATGGACCTTGTCGGTGAATACGGCACGTCCGAGTTGACAATGGGTCAGCGCTTCAGCTCGGGTACAAGCGCAACATACTTCATTCAGGACTACACGTATAACGCCAACACGCGCTGTCGTGTGAAAAGCAGTAGTACAATGAAGAAATACACTTGCAGTGGCGCCGCCCCTAAAAAGGGCAAGAATTCTGGATCATGTAGCAGCCGGCAAGACAGCGGCTCCACAGCAGCAAATGAAGACAGTTGCTTGCGCAATGCATGTGGTTGGGAGGTTCGCGTCTCAAATAAAAGAGAGCGTGACGCCTCTAAACGGTTTTCGGTCTCGTTCATAAACGACGTGCATAGTGACTTGTGCAAGTCTACAGTCAAACCTACTCAGCGTCAGCTCATGAAACTAGCTACGCCTCGAGCTGCTGTATTGGGTGATTGCAGCGTCAAACGCAAGACGATGGTGTGACGCGAGGCAACTGGAAGTTTTCCAGAATGGCCAGTTCGCAGCTGCCCAGAGCCCAGAGCCGGGGAATTTTGAGTGGAGATCTGGATTCAGAAGGGCGCAAGAGCAGGGCACCCAAAAGTGTTGACTGGTTGAAGATCGCGAGGACTGATACTCGGACCACGTATAGGCTCACAGGCACGGAGGCGTCCCACCCGAAAACAAAGATAATTCGGGATGGAGTTATAGCGCCCAGTCCGGCCGCCGACTTCACCTTTGTGGCAGGTACCCATCGAAAGGGGCCAACCGCTTCCGGTAGAAGGTATCCCGGTATTTACAAGCCGAGCTATCACCCAGTGCCTCAAGATTGAGACACCCTGAATGACACCGCGGTAACCCTGAAGGACTACAACCACCACAGCCCAGATGAATACCACTGTGTCGAGTCCCAAGAGGAACAGACTGCCCACGTTCGAGTGGGACATGGAGTATGACCTGAAGACCACGAACGAATTGAAGTCCAGACAAAGTACATCCCGCAAATCCTGAGCGATTAAGGACAACCCGAATGACCAAGATGCCACTCCGGATGAATGTCACCCCGGATGGCCAGTGTACCCAAGTATGAGCTGACCAATCAGTGACGATCCAGGGGTGTGCCAAATCAGGCACCCGTGCGAACCTGAGGCCAAGGTCCAGATAGTGCCACGCCTAAGCCATGGATCTTGGAGACAAGCCAATCAAGTTGCGACAGCGCGCCAGCGCAGAAGTGCGATCGCTCCAGACCGCCGCCAGTGCATGATGATTGAGCGGCCCTCCATGAGTTCAACATGACCCCAAGTATAACGAAGCCCAGTCATCCGGGAGGAGTGCATGCGATTCGAGCAGAGGAGACCCGCCGAAACCCCAGATACCAAGAAAGAAAGAAAGAAATGATAGCCAGAGAGAGAGAGAGAGAGAGAAGAGATAATCAGAGTTTGCTTTGCCTTCAAGAGCCCAAGTGGACTTCGTGTTGCTTAACAAGGGGTTCTGAGAGGTATATTCGCCGAGGACGACGACGCCACATATCTGCTACCCAAAGGAGAATCCAAAGGAAGGTCCGGGAGCCGCGTACACCAACGGACGTCCAAGGTCGTACAACCGCACAAGGAACTCTCAACTACACGCTCAAATCAAATTGGGTACCCAAAAAAGCTGCTTTCGGGTTGGTCTACCCATTTCATATCGTTTAATTGCCTGTGAATACTCGAGAGAGGACCCTTGCATTTCATATTCGATCTGCAGTTTCAGGAGATTGTAGCAATCACCCCCTGAGATCCGAGTTAGATTGCTTGTTTTAGGATTGTATATGTGGTTTCCCTCGACCATTCGAGGGTGGTGCGCGTTGGGCAACCCGGATTTTCCTGTATCCGGGTTGTAACTTAAGGTTGACAGGCTGCATATTGTGTATACAAATTCTGTATTGTTATTGGTTATTTTGATATTGGTAATTTGGAGAAATGTCTTTGCTCGTAAACTTGCCTCCATTCGGGATCTCCCAGTTGAGAAGAACTTAAAAGTTCTTTGTATTCTTGTATCTAATTAATTGTTACATTTCCGGTTGAAAGACGGTCCGCCGAATTAATCGACATTGCACAAGGTCACACGCCGACTCGAGTCATTCTATTGTGTGTTTCGATTTAACTGGGGCTGGTCCATTCTGGAATACCAGTTATCCAACCCCTGGGGGGCGCTATACATCCTGGACAATAAAAGCGTTCACCCGCCTCGTCTCAGGTGGCCATGCTTCAGGCTCGAGATGGCGTTAATCTGCAGTTCAGCAGATCAATGCTGTACCGAGCAAAGGACGCCATTGTGGCGTCTGCCGACGGAGATTGGGACGAGTCATTTCGTCGTCTTCCTTTTTTGCTCTCACACACTCGTGACTCGAACCCTGGAACAACTGTACAACTCGATATCGATCAACACCAAAGATTCCTTAGGGGATTCATTACTTTTGGTGTGACCGTACAGTGCTAGTCAGGGCTGTTGCCATTGCTAGGCTTTGATGGTGCTCATTCCAGGCATTCCAAGTACGACGGAGTTGTACTTTCGCTTCTGGGACGTGACGGTAACAACCAGAACATTACATTGGCTACGGCATTGGTAAATGTTGAAAGTGAGGCAAACATTTTATGGTTTTTGGAGCGGTGTCATGGCGCTGGGATCCAGCTCGGTGATCGCGCTACTTTTTGTGATCGGAGAAGATAATTGAGGCAGCACCACGTTTTTTCTTAAGTTCAGGTGTTTTTTATACCTCCGGTATTGAACCCTTCACATACTTCGCAACATGCGCAAAACGTTTAAGAAAAATGGACAGACTTTTGACAACGCGGTATGGGCAATCCAAAGTGCTGAGACCCATGACAAACACTCTACGGCTCCTAATAAGATAAAAAAATGAATTTGGCGATGCGGTCGGGGAGTATCTGCAGGAGATCGGCCCAGTTGCTTGGACCGTTCATGCGAACATGTGCACATATACTTCGTGCATTATAGATTCAGGAAGCAATCTCGATACTGGGGTAGGATTGTAAATGGTGCACACTGTGTAGAAGGCATCGAATACGATAATTGTAAATGTTGTGGTGAACTAGATGGAGTAGACATGGCGAATGCAGCCGGTGCCGGGAGTGCTTCTCTTAACGACGGCGAATTAGAATCGGACCCCGGCGATGATGAGTGTGAGTGCTGCCAATTTTCGGCAACACGTGCTGTCCCTATGTTCAAATGGCGTACATCAAACTTCGTCGAAAGCGATAACAACGCGTTGATACAGAATGGTGTCCGCAAATCGGATCCTTGTAGCGCCTTTTATAAGCTGACAGCCGATGCAATGAACAAGCTTTGTGAGCGTCACGATGCTGCCGATAAGTGGCAGAAAGCAGGCAGCGATCTTACTCCGTATGCGAAGAAGCTCTCGTTAAAAGAGAAGAATCGCGTCGTTGAGTACTTGGTGGTAAAAACGATCAAGTCCGTGTCGTACGTCTCTCACGCTGGTGATACGACTCACAGCCGAAAAGTGAATGTGGACTTGCCGTCTTGCACTTGTGCAACGTTTGACCAAGTTCGAATAGCATGTCGCCACATTATTGCTGCACATCGTAATCGGGGGATGGAGAAGCAGTTTATTCGAGCATTCCACCCTGCGTATTTGGTCAAAACGTACACTGAAATCTTTAATAACAAGAGTATAGCTCTTCCCGTTCGCGACATACCTCCTGGATCATGCAAAGTTCGCCCATCGCCGTTCTACAAACAAGCGGGCCGTCACGTTACGCGCCGGATTGCAAGCTCTGGAAAAACTGGTGCAAGATCTACGTACGTCTGCAAAACGTGCCGGGAAAATGGACACAATCGTCGGACCTGTCGACGTCATGCCAATAAGTGTGATGAAGTAAACCCCGACCTCGCTTCGATCTTCCTTCCATTCAAAGCTACCCCGAATCAAATTCAACGGGGGATGATTCATATCCGTCGGCTAGTCATAATGATGTAGTGTATCGCGCTCCAGCTGACGGATGAGCATCCGAAGTGAACAGAGCGGTGACTGATCGTATTCAGATGAGCGCGCCTCGCGGTGACACACTTAGTGCGGGACAGCAGCGAGAACTTGATCGCACCTGCAGTGAACCTGGAATGTACCCAGCGCCACACAATACCCGAGTAGACATGCCTCCAGTCAGTAATGACGAGTCTCACGACAACGATACCGAGTCCAGACCGAGAGTCGAATGTCAATGCACTTCCTGTAAGAAAAGTAGGTTGGTCGTTAGCACTGGATTGATACACTATCAACACACATAGTACATTAGACGGATCATTTCCGTCGAGGTTGATATTATTTTCGACAAAATATCCTTCCGACGCACGCCTCGCTGTCCTTCTCCCAGTAGGCGTGCTTCTCTAACATTCCAGTGCTCTTGTCTAAGCGTGCCGTGCTAAGAAGTCGAAAAAAAACTCGAGCAACTCATCCTTGCCCTCGTCCTCGAACTGCGTGTTCTCGAACGGAGGGTCTTGTACCCCCTTGCAGTTCAAGTAGGAGACCACAACCTCGACCTTCTCAGTCGTGTTTCCACCACACCGTTCGCGCCCGCGAAAAACTCCACGTCCGGGATGATTGAGCCGTGTCCTTTGTGGCGAGGCGGGTGAACGCCTTTTGACCGCCCAGGTGTATAGTGCTGTGCTCCAGACTCTGGAAGAAGGTGCTTCCGGTCAGGAAGTCCTCCACTGGGAACGCCTGAACGTAAACGTCCAGGTAGCGTGTGCTCCTTGTGGTAACCCCTCTAGGTTCGTTTGTCTTCGAACCGGGAGATGCACCGCGGGGATAGGTTGTTTTGTATACCAATATCGGTCTTTGGAG
Organism: Phytophthora fragariae; assembly: GCA_009729435.1. NCBI lineage: Eukaryota > Oomycota > Peronosporomycetes > Peronosporales > Peronosporaceae > Phytophthora > Phytophthora fragariae. The sequence continues at coordinate 114,517 of QQOI01000063.1, forward strand.
AAGAGCGTAGCGTCACCAACTTAGACGTAGCTTCAACAACCAAGATAACCAAAATCACTACAGAGTTATACACACAAATATACAACCGTTCTTATTCTTAGACCCTTGAACGGTGGGTCGTACACCAGTCAACTTAGCTGCACTTCCAGGACACTGGTCAGTCCCGGCCAGCTTTCACAAACCCGCACCACCCCAGAAGTACTGGGGATAGTTCAATACAATCTCACTACCTATCACACAAGATGTCCTTCGATCACGATCCTGAATGGGACTTTCTCCCATTCTTTCCAGGATGTATATGGGATATGAAATGTAGGATCGCCTAAGCGCACACTACAATTGGGATATGAAATAGGGCAGATTTACCACGGGCTCCACACCCGCTACTCACCCTAACTTAAACTTGGAGTACTTGGGGAGTGGAGTCCACATCTCTGGATGTCCTTCCTCAGAGGGCCTTTCGCCTTCAGCACTTGATCGGGGCCGCTGGTATTTTGTCCGGCCGAAGCTGTCCGAGCGCTTGCGGGTTACACGGAATATTGAACTCTGTTTGGTTTTATCTTTTGTGGCTATCTTCCTGCAATAGACACACATTCAGCTTTTGACTTCCTTTTAGTATACCTTGAGGGGGGCGTCATCATCTTAGGCATCCTTGATCTCATCGTGATGTCGTGGGTACAGGCGTAGTACTTCAAGGTTCCACGGAATCTTCCTGGAACCTGGTTGGTCGTCCTGGTCGGTCGGATGTCACTTGACTTGGTTATACCTTGATCCTCTCGTCCAGAGTGTCCATTGTTCTTCGGTGTTCTTTGGTGTTCTTTGCCGCGTCCAGCCATGTCAAGACGGACAGCCACCAGTCTAATGTAAACTGGGGCCCTTGATCGCTCCCGTAGGCTTGACCCGTCGTCCGGTAGTTGACCCATCCAGACTCATTACGTCTGGGGTACTCAACCCGATCCATGGCTGATCGTGAGAACGCCACGTCCCGCAGACAACACCAAGTCACGATTCCATACCCACTGATGTGTCAGCTTTTCGGCCAATCACCATACTTCTCAGTAGAAAATCTCGATTCCCATCGTGTCAACCGACCCTCTAGTCTTGGCCCATCACTGAGGTCATTTGCCGAATTGGTCGAACATGACTAGATCACACGATCCACGGTTGTCTAGACGGAGCAGTTGTCTGGCCGTCCAACCCGTTGAGAATCTTCCTGCTCTGGCGACCGTTCTGTGTGCCCTTTCCCAGCCGGGTCCCAGACCTTCTCTTTCGCTTTCAGGATCACGACAGTACGCCTTCAGTTCACAACGCAATCTTCCTCCACGTGCGCGCAAGATGAGCACACCACTCTCCGCCGGTGCTAGTAACAGCGGTCAACATGCCACTCCACGCGCTCTCGACATCGACGACGGCGGCGGGAGCCACGCCGGCTCTACTCCTCCAGGCGCCGACGTCCCAAGTGGGGCACAGTCTCCAACTCCGGTCGACACACCTCAGGACTCTCCGCCCCCCAACCAAGGCACAGGCGATGATGAGTCTTCCGGCGTCGGGCAAGATTCTGCTTCGCGTCCTGTGTCGCCGCAGCCAGTCATCTCTCGCACCAGGGTGCTCGACTTCGACGCAGTGGTGGGTCACGTTCGAGCTGGTGGGTTGCCCAGCCACGACCGGAGCTCGCCTGGGATGCAGAACACCCCGCCTACGCGGTTCACTCTTCCTCCACCCCGAAATCTGGTGGTGGAGTCCTTCATCGTTGGCATTCCTGTCCACGCCACGGCTTATCGTAATGGAGCATACATCCGGGAGGGTTATGGCGGCGTAGAAGCACTCATGTTGTTCGACGGCCTGTCCGAACCCGACATGCAAGACTTGTGCGTCCTGATTGGTAATCCAGCGGAGGTTCGCGAGATGGTGCTCCGCCCGTATCGAGACCAGCCGGCTCCCATCTTGGACTCCTTGGAGACCACTTTGGGATCCCTCCTGGCTCGTCGAGAATTTGCCTCGTTGGTGACCCATTTCTCCCCCTTCCAGCTCGCTCAACGGACATTCTATACAGTCTCCCTGCTGCATCGGGTATTGGCACGCGACCGGCAACGCGAGCACGTTCTTCAGGGCATGGACGAGAATTCCATCGCTCGGCGTCTCTTGCGACTCCAAGGTGAACATGACCGTCTCAAGGAGGACTTCGTCTTCTTGTACGGTTATCACGAGCAGGAAACTCGGTCCATCCGGGACGAAGCAAGTCACACTCAGGGTGTGCTCGAGGCTGATTTTGCCCGTCTCGCTCGGGAGAACCTGGAAGAAGCGGCCACTCTACGTGAGCGTAACGACGACCTGGAGTCCCAGCTGCGATATGCTCAGTCCCAGATATCTGCGTTGGAGCAGCGCGTCCGGGACAAACGCTTTGACGCGGACGGTCTGCTCGTTTTCTTGAATGCTGGCAGCAATGAGGTTCGGGGGAACTGGCCGAGATTTCGAAAACGCTTGGGCCAGTTTCAGCGCGGTGCCGCGGCTCCTCCCTTCTGGAAGACATGGATTACGGTGGAGGCGGCGGACAAGTCCTTCCGGATGATCCCGCCGTATCCTGGCCCAGCTCCTCCGGACAGTGACGAAAATGATGACGACGCGGAGCAAGAGGAGAAGTCTGAAGACAATCCTCCTTCTCCTGACCCCAAGCGAGATACTCCGCGGGGAAAGAAGCCTCGTGGGAAAGAACCTCGTAAATCTCAGTCAGGGTCCAAGCGCCAGGCGTCGTCTCAACACAATGTTGACATCGAGGTCCAGTGTCGCCCCACCGTCAATCCAGAATCTGACGTCGGTCCACGTTCTGCATCTGAGGCACTTCCTTTCACGATCAGGGATGCTTGCGCTCTTCTTCCAGAGTTTATCGCCTGGGAGGACTTGCGCCCGGATGTCCAGTGGGCTATGCGCACCGACTTGGGGTACGACGAGGCAGTGGAAGTGATGCTAGCCGCCGCCACCCAACATGCGCTTTTCCATCGTGATAGTCTGTGTGACATGCTAGCCACGATGATGTATCGTCACAAGTTGGACGACACACTTTGGGCGAAGTACGTGCCCACGGCCTACTACGTGATGGCTGAAGTGATCTTGGAGAGTTGGCTCGAACGAGGGGTAGTCCCGCCGGAGTGGCCGGAGTTGCACAACCTGACTGAAGATCTTCCAAGTGTGAGTGACAGCAGCTCTTCAGAGGAGGGGGACGACCCGGAGGATCTCGATTTCGCTGGCCCCTCTCCAAAAGAGGAAGAGGTGGACCCGCCCCAGGCAAGCCCAGATAATGCTGAGACTTCTCCGCCAGATAGCGACGCGTTGGTACTGCGTTCCAAGCGTAAGGTCCCCGTTCAACGAGTTTATTCTTCGTCGGACTCTTCTGGAAGCAGCGTCGAGGCTACAACCAAGACTCTCGTCTACACCCCATCTCCAGAACGTCCTCGTCATTCGCGTGCTGGCACAAAATCGGGCAAGAAATCGGGCGGTCTTCGGGCCAGGGCGCGTTCCAGTCTGGATCGCATACGCTCCTTCCTCGCTCGCAATTCATACGACGAGCTGAGCCCAACCGAGATGGCCATGATCGAGGTTCCGGACCCCAACATCTTGTCGTGGCGTCGCCGCGGAATCCTGACCCAGTACACGCCCCGGAAGGGTGATCACGAATATCAGACTCCTGGATTCCCCGACTATTCGCCTCAGAAGACCGAGATTCGGTACCTCGCCCAACGTTGGACCCCTTTCGAAGGCGCCTACATCGCGTTTCGGGCCAAGAAACCCTGGAAGACGATGTTTCGGAGCCGCGTCAAGGAGTTATACTTCCATCGACGCGCGGACCTGGACGCGAAGGTGTGGGAAATGTTGGACGAGTATTTGGAATACGTTCGGGACCACGCTGAGGCTTTCTGGGAGGTTCTTCACTGGTTCACGATCAAGTACAAACCTGGGCGGAATGAGGAGGACGATGATCTGGACAAGTATTCCGTCTCTACCAAGCTTTATCGTGAGCGAGCTGCCAGACACGAGAGTGTGGGCCGCTCGATGGAAGCGCGCATTCGGAAGTACACCTCGAAAGGGGTTCCAGCGTCGCTCTTTGAGGAACCGGGCGTCTGGAAATACTCTGTCAAGATCTGCCACCTTTATCTCGCCGACGAGTCCACTCTGAACGCGGCCGGGAAACCTTTCTCGTTGGAGGAGCAGATCACACTGGCGGAACAGGCGGAGCCCAGCCGGACCCAGTGGACGAAGTATTGTACGGACGCCGAGCGGATTGCTCATGTCGTCCCCAAGGAGCTTCAACAGAAACTGCTCCCTCCTGACGAACGCAAGAAAAACCCGGTCTCATTGACGCTGTGATCTTCTGCCCAGCAAGTCTATGTCCAGGAAAACTCCTTTGTAGGTGACATCTTCTCCATTTTAAGTAGCGTACCCCCATAATCACCTTCGAGCTTTTCACTCATCTCTTTCAGGTCGGTCTTCTTTGTATGTCCATCCAAACTTTCTGCACTCGGTGGATTAATCTCATCTTACACGGTTTTAGAATATCGTCGCATTCTCCTTCCAAATTCACATTCACTTGTTTTGTCACTTCACTCGGGCGGCGGTCTGTTGCATTTCAAGGGTGTCCAACTGGACTGCTAAACTCTCGGGTGGTCGTCCCCGGCTTGCATAGCCTGGAATCGAGCCCGAGCTTTCGCCCCTTGGTTAAACGCATACAACAACGCGCCGCAGCTTAGTTGTATCATTGGAAGCCATTCGGGTTCTTCGTATCCTTTCCATTTGATCAGATACTCACGAGCCCTCTTGGGTGTGCGTGTTCGTTTAGACCATCGAAGGTCCAAGATTTTCTCCACTTCGTACTCGTCATTGTCGGCTTCCCAACTATCCTCCGGCAGTAGTGCAGCGTCAAAGTCATCTTCATCTTCGACATCCAATTGGACGGAGGGTCTTTTGGGATGCAGAGCTCGTGGTTTCAGTCGGCTAACATGCACCCAGGGGTTGACTCGGTAAACCGTGTCTTCAATCTTGAGTTTCACTCTGAAGTCGTCATGCATCTCAGCGATCCTGAAGGGACCATGCCATAAGTGAGCCAACTTGCGACTCAACCCAGTCTGCACTTTGGGAATGTACAGCCAAACCGCATCTCCAACGTGAAAACCCGACTTGAGTCGATCAGACAATTCTTTCCACTTTTGAGTCTGTTCATCAGACCTGGCTCTCTTTGCTTTATTTTGAAGGTCTTCCGCGCAAGCCTGAGCGTAACTGTAGTCTCGTTGGAACTTCCTCCGCCATTCATACGCTGTACGTTCGGGGACGCTGGATGGTCTAGGGCCTAGCATGGCCGACACTGTCCCTTTAGCATCCCAACCGTGAACTAGGTAGAATGGAGTGTCTAGCCGAGTAGCGTCGTACGAAGTATTCAAGGCGAACATCAACCTCTCAGCGTGCTCATCCCAATCACTCTGGTCGGATTCTGCAACGTAAGCGCGTACACTCCAGATGACAGTCTGGACAGACCTTTCCTGTTGGCCATTCGCTTGGGGGCGGTAGGCCAAAGTAGCTCTTTGTCTGCTACCCAGGAGTTCCCGGAAACGGGTGAAGACTTCGCTCATGAAGCGAGGGTCCTGGTCGTGACGCAACAATGAGCTGGCCCCGAAACTTCGGAAAACTCTCTCCTCGTATGCTTCCGCGACATCTTGAGCGGTAGTTGAATCCATGGGCTGGCACATCACGTATCCTGAGAATGTGTCTTAAAAGAGAAGTAAGAACGTATTACCTCGTTCGGACCTCGGAAGGTGAGTGACGAAGTCCATCGAGACCACTTCGAAAGGGTATCTTTGTTCGATATTCCCCGGGGACGGTTCTGGATTGGGCGGTCGCCCTTTGCCACTTGCACAGTCCACACATTCCTTCACAAACGCTTCCACGTCGGCATACATGCCAGGCCAGTAGAATTTAGACCTCAACTTCTCGTGCGTCCGGGTTATCCCTTGGTGTCCGTCCTGAAAATATTCGTGAGCGTAGTGAAGGAGGTCCGGGCGGAGTGACTCTGGCACAACCAAGCGTAACTCGTCCGACATGTCTCGAGGACGATCTTTTGTAGATCGACTCAGTCGATAGAGCACGTCTCTCACGTCCAGGGCATACAATTCCGCTTGTTTAGATATCCTGCGTATCTGGCCACGAGAGAAACTGTCTAGGTCCCCTTTCAGAAACTTCTTGAGCTCCATGAGCTGGTCGTCACATTCCTGGTGGGCCTTGATCCTCCGCCATCGTTCCGCCTGGTACTCCAGTGGTCCCATCGGTTCTCCTTGTTCGGGTTGTTCTTGAGTGCGACTCCGAGTCACTGCAACCATGATCCTAGCGGCTGTAGACAATGGTGCAGATTCCGGTCCTGGACGTATGCCGGTTGGGGTCTCCACGGGTAGGCCTTCCTGGGGGGAAACATCTTGGGTGTTTTCATCCATGATCACGAGCGGCTTCATCAGTTTTTCGTGTATCTTGGATACCTGCACAAGGTGCTTCAGCTCCTCCGGGTCTTCAGTCTGCCAGGATGTCCCCAACGCTAACGTCTTAGAAGTAAGGTAATCTGCTGCCTGGTTGTATTCCCGTTTGACATGAACCAGCCGCATCGATGTGAACTTCTCCTTCAGTATCCCCACCTCGGACAGTCGTCGTTGCAAATTTGGTTGGTTGCAATTAATCAGCCCTTGCACCTGTTGGATGACTATGCGAGAGTCTCCGACCACTACCAGATCCTGAATCCCTCGTTCTGACGCGAGGGTGAGACCTTTCAGCAGTCCGTAATACTCAGCGTCGTTGACAGTAACATCTTCCAGGATGAAACCATATGCAGCCAGGATATTCCAGCCCGGTAACTCCCAGATGATACAACTACAACTACCTTGCCGCGTTGAAGTCTTAGCCGCTCTGTCGAAACTTAGGACGTAACCAGCAAAGTCTGCTTCCAACATCTCCATACTGATCACTGGCGGTGCTTTGACTCGCCCCTTGGCCGGGATGAGTGACTCAGCGACTTCGTCCAAATGTCCACGTGGGGTAGTGCCTGCTCCTAGAATGGCAGGTAGGCCATCTTCATCTTTCTGAATCTTGTGCACTTCTAAGTTCCAGTGTGACAATATGACTCCCTAACGGACACACCTCCCATCAGCCGTCTTGGACTTCAGCAACCAACTCAGAACGGAATGTCTAGTGAAAACCTTAACCAGGCAATTCTGGACAAGAGTCTGGAAAACGTCCAGAACTCTCATCACGGCCACCACTTCCTTCTCAGCGACATGGTATCGGAGTACCGCGTCATTCAGGACACGCCCCGTGAACCTGACCGGGTGTATTACGCCATCATATTCCTGACCGAGAACTGCACAAACAGCCCACTGGTTGGCATGAGGTATAACCACGAAAGGCCTGGTCCGGTCGGGATGCCTGAGCAGCGGGGTGGATACAATCTTCCTCTTCAAGATTTCGAAAGCCTCCTTTGCCTTGGACAGATCTCTCCCTGCACGTACTTGTTCGTCTGTGAGCTCGTATAGAACTGCACCCACCACAGGAAAATCTTCAATGAACTTGTGATAATAATTCAGACTTCCCAGGAAAGACTGGACTCCTTTCAGTGTCTTTGGGAAAGGGAGGTCCTGGACGCCCTTGGCAATCTTGGGCGTAGCTCGAAGTCCTTCCGCACTGATTTCATGAGATATATATGGGATGGACAATTTGCCGAATTCGCTCTTGGGGAGGCTGACTGAGATATTCCAATGGCGAAGTCTGAACAATAAGACATTCAGATCTTCACATAGCTGATCCCAGGTCGGCGCCCCATGAGCGATGTCATCGATGTACGAGCTGCGTCCAATCACCGGGCCCATCTGAGACGGTGCCGGAATATCACGCTTGAACGCGGTAATCTTGTCCGTCAGTATCGGCACATTCCGCTCAGCCTTCTCACGTTCGGACTCATCTCGTTCGAACGGGTCTAACCCGAGAAACTCCAGGACATCTTGATCTACCAGCTTTTCTTCTTCCGCAGGTAATCGGGCGAATCCCCACAGGCAATTTTTAATTACTGCCTGATACACGAGGTACCCACTGGAAATGTCCGAATGGACACACGAAAGCGGAGATCAGCTTCGCGCGTTCAGTCATCCGTATCGCCCAGAAACCACTTGCCATGTCGAGACTCATGAACCACATTGCACTCTCGAATCCAATCAATAGATCATCGATCAGAGGCAACGGGTAAGTTGAGAGTTGGATGAAACCATTCGCCACCCGGTAGTCAATACACATCCGGATGTCCACACCGTTCTTCTTTAAGACGATCACAATCGGGGATGCCCAAGCGGACACCGAGAATTCAATCAATTCTGTTTCCAACAGCTTCTTGAGTAGCTCATAGACCTTCAACATAATATGCGGGCAATGGACCTTGGACGTTGAGCTACTGGTTTAGCATCTCCCACGTCTAGGTCGCACACCACGCCCCTTGCTGGACCGGGCGCTGCATTACCATCACCCAAGAATATCTTCCGGTGATAAGTCAGGATAGACCGTAATTTCTTCTCTTCTGGAGCAGTAGTCCGATCTGGATCGCCGACGTCTGCTTTGGAGATGTCACATTCGGGGCTAAGGTCTTTCAACTCGGGCAACATGGCAAGTTCGTCACGTAACTGTGACAGTAGCTCACTGCCTTCCTGAAGGTAGTTGGCTGGCTCCAAATCCAGGTCTTCTTGACTGACTCTCATGCATCTGGCATACTCTTCCTCCAACCTTCGGATAGGGGTGGACGGCCACGCACAGCTTGGGAGATCCATCTCTTCAGCTTCCTGACCTTGGCATTCCTGAACCTCTGCGTCCGAAAAACTCGGATCAGAATCCGATTCTGCTTCACTAGGATTCGCTTCGATACTCTCCGGCACACTTGTGTTCAGTATTGTCACCTCCGTGATCTCTTGGGCAGCATCTGTCTGAGTACCAACGTCTGTCAGCTCTGTCGTTTGGGTAGCCACGTTGCATACAACTTTGATTGGGGGCTCCACATTCGTCGGGTGAACCTGCTTGGGCGGGTCTTGTAGTTGGACAATTCTAGCCACAGTCGCTCCCGGACGGGGTCGTAACATGATCTTGGAAGGCCATTCGTACTGGGGCGTGGAGACAGGAGGTGGTTCCTGTTCCTGTATGAGTTCATCAAGCTCGCGCTCGCGTTTCCTCATCTCAGGAGACGGGGTACTCTCGTAAGTGAGTTGTCTCCACTCCTTATACTTCTGGCATCCTGGGCGAACGAATCGTCCGGACTGAGGAAAGTTTCCAAACTCTACTATCCGCGCAAGCGGGGTTCGAGTGTCAATCCACACCATCTGCTCTGAAATATTGACCACTTTGACTGAGGTCGCCCATGATTGTGCCGTGTAAATGACTTGAGTCACCCAGCGATCGCCTCGTCCTGCCCAGACTACATCCCGCTGGGGGTTGCTTTGGCCATATTCAATACGAACCATCACATGTTCCCCTGGGCGTAGATACAGACTGCGCGTAGACAACACAGGCAGGTCTAACCCTATGTGTTGGCGCGACGCCCCTCCACTCATCAGGATAGTTTCCTCGTCTGGGAGTTGGACGAGCCCTTCGCGCACAGATAGTCGAACTCCAGCGGCGTACATGAAGTTCATTCCCAGAACTACTTCCACATCTTCACCAATGTTCGTCACCCAGACATTCATGACATAAATCACTCGTACTCCAAGCGTGGTCTTGACTCTCGCACTCGCAGTGATATACGTCGGGACTCCTCCTAGGCCGGACACCTTGATAGGTTCCGGTACCATCTGGAGCTTCAGCTTGAGCCTACGCGCAAGGTTCAAACTGACCATACTTCCAGACGCACCAGTGTCCAGCAGGATCTGTACCCGAAGATCATTCACCGCTCCATGTACTGACGCAACGTCGCGACTGTCTTCTTGTTCATGATCTGCCCACCAGCCGTAGTGCTGGCCGGGACCTAACTCGATCTCGGTCGGAGCGTCTTGGTCATTCAATCTTGGAGGAGTCCGTTCAGGGTCACATCCTCCGGACTCAGCGGTAGCATCTCGAATAGAAGTCATGCATTGTTGGTTATCGTTCAGCTTCCTTCTCAGCTATGGTCCGACATACACTAAGACACACAATCGTTGGGGATTCTTCAGCCTGACGCGTTCTTGACCCCTGTCCAGCGGGCTTACTCGTTTAACGACTTTCCACCCAACAAATTCTTGAGGATGTGAGCGGGCAGGTCTTTTAGCATGCCTTGACGAGCGAGAGTCTTCACGGCTTGGAGGGCTTCATGGTCTGCACACTGACCGTCACGGAAATCTCCACAATTCTTGCACGGAGGGACTCTGCACGCATGGGTCGGATGTCCTGTCCGTTTGCATTTGCCGCACTTCATATCACTCCAGCAGTTCTCTTCCTTGCGGCCGAATTTACTGCACTTCTCACAGAACTCGTTCTTGTTCGGGTTATCTGGCCGAGGAGACTTCCAGCCGGGGCGAGGTGACTGCCAGCCCGGGCGGGAGTCTGCCTGTGGAGGGGGCCTCCAACCAGAGTGCTCCATCACACGAAATACCGCTTTGCGAATCTCCTGCTCTGTTGTCACTTCTTGGGTAGGCACACTTTGAGTTGGAACTTCGAGGTTGGCAACTTCGGGCTTGCTTCGTCCTGAACTCCGGGGTTCTGGAGGGGCTTCGTCTGAATCCTCTTCTTCATCTTCAAAACGCACGCGCCCCTCGACTTCGCCTTCGGATTCCCCACCGCTTAGACCAATGTACGCTCGACCTTGGCGTCCCGGCTTGAAACGTCTGGGGGGGATGTTGTCCGCCCTGAAGTCTCTTGTCCGGTGTGTTGGGGTGTCGTATCCTCCGTCTAGACCCAGGTCTTCATCCTGTTGCAGGACATACTCGAGGTCGTCCAAATTGTGGAATCTCGTATTGCGCAGGATGGCCTTGAGCTGCTGGTCTCTCAGGTTCTTGATGAAGCGCTTGATGTGATGAGCGGAATCCTTCTTACCCTTCTTATAGCGAATGCCCGCCTTGACTGCTGCCTCGTTTAACCTGTAGAAGAACTCCATGGCACTCTCGTTCGACTTCTGACGCATAGTGTAATATCGCTCAGACTCGGACGTCCGGGCCTTCAAATACTTGCGCTTGAACTCTCCCGAGAGTCTTCTCCAGTTACTTTGTACATGCTTGGAGAGCTGGCCGCCCCAATTCCGTACAGCTGAGGACATCTTCATCTTAAGCTCACTGATCTTCATCTTGTCCATCCAGCCACCTTGAACCGACATGTTGACAAAACGCTCCCACCAGCTCCGGTGATCTCCCATGGAGGCCTTCTCGTCGAACTTCTCCAAAGTACTGGAGGAGACGTACGGCCGGAGTGTCAGGAGAGTCCCGCCAACTTGGTCGCATCCAAAGGGTCCACGCCTGTCGAAAAGTCTTCATCCAGGCTGTCCTCAGAGTCGCTTGAACTCGAGTCCGAGCTAGAGCTTGAACTTGAACTTGAACTTGATAAGGAGCTTGAGCTGTGACCAGACGGACTTCGTTGAGACTTCTTAGGGGGAGTCAGCTTTCTATCCGGCTTCTTGGGCACCGGTTGTCGCTCTGACCTCACGCCCTTCTTGGTATCTGCCTTGGGCACTTCTGTGCGGTTCCTCTGCGGCGCATTCGTCTTGAGCGTAGCAGCATTCGTGTCGGCCTTCCTCGGCGCTGGCACACTTCCTGCACGCTGAGTGACTAAGGCGTCTGGGAGTGCCGCCCTGATTTGCGCTAGTAGTCGTTCGGCAGTGTTCTTTGGTTCAGTCTGTGTCCGGTCGTCAGTGCCCCCTCCCATGATTACGCCACTCGTCTCAGTTGCTCGTTCAGGGTCAGACCTTTCAGACTTAACTTGAGTTGCTGAATTGGGAGATGATGTTGCACGTTCGACTTGAACTTGAGTGGATGTTGCTTGAAGGTTCCGGATTTTCTCAGCCTGATGCCGTTGCATATTCCTTGCTGTCACACGTTCATCTTCCAGTCGTCTTTCGAAAGCAGCTCGATATTCGTCCAGGTTCTTTTGAGCCTGTTGAAGCCAAGCGGCTTGCTCCGCCTCACGCCTCGCATCGACTTCTGTCTGCTGCTGCTGCAGGAGCTGTATGGCAGCGGCTTCCACGCGTTCACGTTCGGCATTGGCTGCTTGAAGACACGCCGCTTGAATGGCGGCCGCGATATCCTCGCGTTGCGCAATACCTCTGGTATCTTCGATGGAGACCCCAGCTAGGTGACGCTCAGCTTCCTGAGCACGCAGTTCAGCTTCGCGGGCGCGCACTTCGGCCTCTGCAAGCGCGTGTTGGACGTCCACTTCCGGTGTACTTGTCAGCTTTTGTGCTGCAAGTTGTTCCGTCAGCTTCGCCAGTTCTTCACGGACCTGCTGCGCCTCACGTAGCGCGCTCACAGCGGCTTCGGCCACTCCAGTTGACACTGACCATCCGGATCTACCCGATCGGTGTGAGCGACCTAAGTAACTCGAGCGTCGTGATGAGGAACGCTTCCTTGAAAACTTCTTAGACGAGCTTCGGCGACTTCGGGAGCTTCGACGGTGGCGACTACGGCCAGATTCCGACTCGGACTTGCTGGACGAGTGTCTCCGGTTGGAGACTCTGTCCGACCTACGCCTTCTTGACTCAAGCGCTCCACCGGGCTTCGTATTGACCGCGACCTCGGGGTCCGCCATGATGACGTCCTCCTGGTCGGGTAGGATTCTTCGCTCCGAGGTGATCGCTTTACTAGTCAAGTAGTATCCAAGGTCTCCGCCCCCAGGCATGCCTGAACCAGAAGTCCTAGCAGACATCACCATCGGGCCATACGCGGCGAGCGGCATGTGCGCCCCTCCACCAGTTTCAAATGACGTCGAAGAAGATCCCGGTGAGCTGTTTCTGGATACGAGCGACTCGGACGTCGTGCCTCGGGCAGCCCCATCAGTGGTGCCAACCAAGCTCGGGACAGGGTCCGAAATTGGCACTGTGGACAGGTCTTCCTGGTCAGACGTCGCAGTCGAAGAAAGTTCAGACGGCAAAGACGCAAGTGGATCCTCCGGCCTTGGTGGCCGGTGCTGCTGGCGCTTCGACGGAGGCTCTCCGACCGAAGAACTGGTTGTGCTCCGGGCGGGACGAAGACCGGTCATGCGCAGACGTAAAACGTAGCTTCGTCCAAGCAGGTTGACCTCGTAGTCGTTCATCAAAAATTCTCCGTCTTGGTCTTCGGCATGGTAGTCCATGAAAGGCGTATCTTCAACATCAGCTTCTCGTTCAAGTGCTGGATTCACCTTAAGTGTAGCTCCAACGCATAGCGTCCGCCACTCTGTCAACTCAGCAGCAAGGAGACGTTGGAGGTCTCCGACCAGACTTCGTACAAGGTCCGCTGCGATCTTGGACGCTCGCGTACTGAACCACACTGGGACCAAGTTGTCGAAGTGGAATCCCGCCTCGAAGAGCAACGTCTGCAGAACAGCGATACACTCTCTGGGCGAGAAGATGCCGACTGGAATCTCGGCGGCGACCACGTCTTGAGCTGTAGCCAAGTCACGGCGATCCAGGTTGAGCTCGACCACACACGCTTGGATGTCATCATCCAGAGTCGCGCGAGCAGCCATGTACTTGGACGTTGCAAGCGTAGCAATGAGCCACGGCAGAGAGTCCGGCCTAGAATCTGGCCAGACTTACTGCACCGAGTGTGGGAGAACTCGTTCGGACCGAACTTGTTCCCACCGGGAAACTTGCTTCGCCACATACGTCTTGGCCACATCTTCGCTCATCCGCTGCGAACTTGGAGCAGCAGTCGCTTGAACATCCGTCGAGAGTTGTAGGTTCGGCGGGGCCTTCTCTTCCACAAGCGCCAACGCTTCCGCGTCTTCGCCAGACACATCCTCCAGGACCGTCGACAGGAGCACATCTTAAGCAGGTGCTCGGACGTTCACATCTTGGCCGGGCAGAGGGGAGTCCGAAACTCGACCCTCCACATCGGCGCCTCCCACAGACGCCACTTCGGGTTCACCCAGACCGGGTTCACCCTGACCGGTCTCCAACTCGCCTCCAGCGTCACCGTCCGTCGACACTTAGTGCGCGTCGTCTTGGACGGGTGGCTTCGCAGCCGGCTGGTCTTGACTCAGAGACCGCTTCTTCTCCTCACGGGCTGCCTTGCGCTTTGCAGCGCCCGCCTTCCGAGCCGCCCGGACAACTTCCTCCAGACTCGCATGCTCCTCGGGCGGCAGCCCCTCCGCGCGCCGTGAACTCCGCGTCGCCTCTTCGCGCTCGCGACCCTCACGACTCGTGTCGCGCATGTCCTTCTTGCTTTTAGCCATAAGAACTAGTTTAGTGGGTTAGTACGCCTCCTCGTAATAAACCAATACAAAATATACAAACAACTTCGCGGTGAAATCCCTGGTTCGAATCCGGGCACGCGCACCAGCTGTGGCGAGTCGGGTGAACGCCTTTTGACCGCCCAGGTGTATAGTGCTGAGCTCCAGACTCTGGAAGGTGCTTCCGGTCAGGAAGTCCTCCACTGGGAACGCCTCAACGTAAACGTCCAGGTAGCGTGTGCTCCTTGTGGTAACCCCTCTAGGTTCGTTTGTCTTCGAACCGGGAGATGCACCGCGGGGATAGGTTGTTTTGTATACCAATATCGGTCTTTGGAGAAGAGCGTAGCGTCACCAACTTAGTCGTAGCTCCAACAACCAAGATAACACCAAGATAACCAAAATCACTACAGAGTTATACACACAAATATACAACCGTTCTTATTCTTAGACCCTTGAACAGTGGGTCGTACACCAGTCAACTTAGCTGCACTTCCAGGACACTGGTCAGTCCCAGTCAGCTTTCACAAACGCGCACCACCCCAGAAGTACTGGGGATAGTTCAATACAATCTCACTACCAATCACACAAGATGTCCTTCGATCACGATCCTGAATGGGACTTTCTTCCACTCTTTCCAGGATGTATATGGGATATGAAATGTAGGATCGCCTAAGCGCACACTACAACTAGGATATGAAATAGGGCAGATTTTCCACGGGCTCCACACCCGCTACTCACCCTAATTTGGACTTGGAGTGTTTTGGGGGTGGAGTCCACACCTCTGGATGTCCTTCTTCAGAGGGCCTTTCGCCTTCAGCACTTGATCGGGGCCGCCGGTATTTTGTCCGGCCGAAGCTGTCCGAGCGCTTGCGGGTTACACGGAATATTGAACTCTGTTTGGTTTTATCTTTTGTGGCTATCTTCCTGCAATAGACACACATTCAGCTTTTGACTTCCTTTTAGTATACCTTGAGGGGGGCGTCATCATCTTAGGCATCCTTGATCTCATCGTGATGTCGTGGGTACAGGCGTAGTACTTCAAGGTTCCACGGAATCTTCCTGGAACCTGGTTGGTCGTCCTGGTCGG
Organism: Phytophthora fragariae; assembly: GCA_009729435.1. NCBI lineage: Eukaryota > Oomycota > Peronosporomycetes > Peronosporales > Peronosporaceae > Phytophthora > Phytophthora fragariae. The sequence goes on from QQOI01000063.1 coordinate 129,992, forward strand.
TCGGATGTCACTTGACTTGGTTATACCTTGATCCTCTCGTCCAGAGTGTCCATTGTTCTTCGGTGTTCTTTGGTGTTCTTCGGTGTTCTTTGGTGTTCTTTGCCGCGTCCAGTCATGTCAAGACGGGCGGCCACCAGTCCACTTGTGAACTGGGGCTCTTGATCGCTCCCGTAGGCTTGACCCGTCGTCCGGTAGTTGACCCATCCAGACTCATTACGTCTGGGGTACTCAACCCGATCCATGGCTGATCGGGTTGAGTACCCCAGACGTAATGAGTCCATACCCACTGATGTGTCAGCTTTTCGGCCAATCACCATACTTCTCAGTAGAAAATCTCGATTCCCATCGTGTCACCTTGAGCCTGTGCATCAGACGCTAGTCAGAGTGACGGCATGATGCGCGCAGACGATGGGGTCCTACCTCTCCAGAGGTACCTGCTTCATGTTCTCCTCGAGCGCCTTGGTCATGTGGTGGAGCGGGCTCTCAGAAATTACTCTCTGGGGCTCGGTCGACATACAAGAACGCACTTTACACACTGTACGCCGCGTGTGGCGCGTAGAATTCCCGGGCTCTTGACTAGCGTGATTTCTTGGGATGGAATGGTCGGACTTCGTCGCAAGTGTTTTCAGCGGGTGACGTCTGCGTGGCAACCTTCACACGAACGTCGAGTCTTTTAAGTCGAAGCGTCTCTCCAATAGACGTGACTTCTTCTCCGAAGAGGGATGTTATACCTTGGTTGTTGTCTGGGACGACGCTATTCCTGCCCTTGCGGGACTTTGTTGCTATGCCTGCCCTTGCGGGACTTTGTCGCTATACCTGCCCTCGCGGGACTCCGTTTAACGTGCCTTCCTGTCAGACACGGGTTGCTGGGGTTGAGACCACGACAAGCCCTCTCCAATCCACTGAAGCGAAGCGAAGAAACACTTGGTGTCTAAGAAGGTTTATTGCCTTGCCTATGCTCTCGGGCGCTAATTCTTGACTGATCCTACAATCTTCCTATCCTTTACCCCTACTTCACCCCTACTTCAGGCTTACTTTTCGTTCACTCATCCGTTGACAGAGCGTCCTCTCCCTTGCGTTTCTTGTGGTGTTGCGATCTTGTATACGCTCGCGAGGATGCTTTCCTTGAAGTTCAACCGATGCTTGCTCATCACCCGCTGAATCGCTAGACCTCGAATCCCATAAGTCGATTCCCGAACATCGAACGTCGAACGTCGAGCATCGACCGTCGACTGCTGAATCCTGACCATCGGCTTGTGCCTCACCGCACCTCCCCGGCTGGGTACGAATTTGTTGCATGGATACATCCAGTTCGGTGTAGCGAAGGTCGCCCGAAGGGGCTCACGTCCCAACGATTCACGCTGCTTTCCTGCCAAAGTTCCAGAAAGGCACTATACCACAGCCGCCCCCATCCGCGTGAAGCATACTCCCCAGGTAGGCTTCGGTGCTGATGTGTGTGACCTCTTGCGAGATCTCGCACTCGTTCTGATACGAGACCGAGTATCTCACTTCCGTATCTTCTCCCTGTCCAGCAACCCCCTTTCGTCGATGTCATACCCCGAAGGCTCGCTGTCCGCATCTACCGTGCCGCCATCGGCTCGTGCTCCGTCGTCTGCTGCTTCTCCGGCAACGTCTTCATCCACGGCGACTTCCACAGTGGCGTCTGCGGCTTCGGCATCCGTTCGAGGAGCGCAGACTCCTCTTTCTGGGTCCTCTGGGTCGCCCCTGGCTCCTTCGTCGACTGCAGTGGCTTCTGGCGTCACCTCGTCACCGGCGGATGCTCTCTCCGACCCCTCTGCAGCTTCAGCGGCTGCCCCAGCCGCTCCATTTGCTACTGTTCATCTGTCGGCGGCGTCTGGCTCGCTGCTGGCTCCTGCTTCGTCGTCGACAACTTCCCTGGTCGTCTCATCGTCTCCGGGGGCGCCTGTGGTGCCATCCGCCGCTTCGACTGCCGTGACCACTTCCCTGGATCTGGATACACCAGTCACCTCGTTGGCCATCGCGCCGTACTGCCGAGATTGCGCAGCTGGGCTTCTTCCGACCCCCGTTCCTGCTGTAGTTCCTGCTTCAGCTGTGGGTGGCGCCCCGTTCGGCACTCTCTTGCGTAGCCGGATGCTTCAAGAGCTGGCGGCGGAGAATTACGCGCTCGCCGCGGCCAGTGAAACTTCGACGACTCGGGCTTCGGCGTTAGTTGACCACGCCACTCAGCTTCATGCCGAGCTCGCTCAGGAACGTGCCTCCCTCGATGCTTTGCACGACACAGCCCACCAACTTCGCTCGGCGGCAGCGGAGGCCGAAACTTCCCGCGATCGATCGGCTGCGCAGTGGGTCCAAGAGAGAGGGACTCTAGGAGCGGAGCTTGAGCAGCTGCGTGACGCTCTTCAGTCCGTCGGCACTCAACTGGCGAGGGCGCAAGCGTCGAGCGATGTAGCGTATCAGGAGCTTTCTGCTTAGCTGCAAGCTGCTCAGGCAAGGATTCGTGGGTTACGGGCGGAGCTTCGAACTGCGCAGCAGAGTACGGTGACTACAATGTCTCCGAGTTACCCGCCCTTACCGGCGCAACCTCCACTCCTGCTGCAGACTCTTCGAGTAGCCATTCAGCGATCGTTCCGGCTTCGTCGAGTGCAGGGTTAATCGTTCAGATTTCCAACCTGCGGCACGAGTTGGCTCGGGCTCAAGAGAGCGAACGGCGAGCTCGAGAGGCTTCGCGGATGTTGTCTGATCGTCGTGAGCAGGCCGAGCAGCGCCTTCTGGACGTCGAGCGCGAGAATCAGCGTCTACAGGCTGCGGTCTCGATGGAGACCATCCGCGGGGAAGCTTACAAGACGTCCTTCGACAGGAATGTCGAACAACGAACTCAGGACAACGTCGAAGAGTCGGAGGTGGTTGCTACGCTCGGTACGTTTCTTTCGTCGTCTCCTGCCCACTCTCAATGACGGAACGCTAATCTTGATGCTGCTATCGATAGAGTCACAAGTTGAAGAGCAAAATCAACGCCTTCAGGACCTTCAGCTCGTAGTTGACCGCCAGACGGCCGACCACGGCATCCTGTCCTCCCGTGCTGACGAAAGTGAGGGACGCGTCGCTGAGATGACAGCCGAGTTGACCGTGGCCACTACTAAGCGTGACGAACAGGAGTCACGACGTCTTCAAATCGAGGCCGACTTGGAGGCGGCTGGGGCTTCGCTTGCTGAACTTCAGCGTGATTGTTCTGCACTTCGCCAGGAGTTGGATCGTTCGCGTGGTCAGACACGCCAAGCCGTCCGCGACCGTGACATCCTTTAGGGCACGGTGGATATCGTTCGAGGTGCTGTGTTGCCGCCAACCTCTATTCCTGTCATTCCGTCAGTGGGTGGATCGACAATTTACAAGCCTCCACTTCGTCGGAGGGCGCTGCGTATGAGTGCACCCCCCATGGGCTCAGGTTCCGCGTACACGCCTCTCGCAACCACTCCTACCACGCCTGTGTCGTCTGCAGAAACAAGTGGCGGGGCTTCCACCTCTCACTCGGGTCCCGTTACATCGAAGCGACGAGCCCAAGTGTCTTCATCTGAGCGCCAGCGGAAGGTGCCCAAGAAGGCGGTCAGCTCTTCGTCTGCGTCGTCGAAGCGACTTTTGTCGACTCCCTCGCAACTGGCCTCACAATCAGGTGGGGACGACGGCGACGACGGCTCCTCCTCTTCCGACGATTCGGGCCACGACTCGGAGAGCGGTCGGTCTTCACGCAGTAGCGATCGGGCTTCGGGTGGAGGCTCCGACCAGGACGAAGACGACTCGGAAGTTGGTGAGGAGAAACGCCCTGCGATGCAGGTCATAGCTCCTTTCTTCACACCGGTGATGCCGCCTGTCGGGCCACTTTCAAGTTGGGGTTCAATTGACGTACATCCATGGGACGGAGACCTCCTGATTAGCTTGTGTTTCTCGACGATCACAGTCGACGAACTGCGCACGATATTTCCGGCGCCGCTCAGTTCTGGCTGGATTCACCCGGTGAAGCCTCCTCGAGGCACGCCTGTCCCGTCGTATAATGAGGCGTTGGTGACCGACGTACAGGTCAGACGATTATACTCAAAGAAACCGTGGTTGGTGCTCTGCCAACTACCAGACGCTTGGACATTCGCGTCCGACGATGCCGACTTCGTGTCTCTGATCCGGGTGTTCTCATCTCACCTGAAAAAGTGGTGCCAAGTGTATTGGGAGTGCACCCACACTTTCCCTCTCGGGGAACACCCTTCGACATTCTTGCTGGAACTCCAGTAGACAGGTCTACTCGCAAGCCCCGAGCCAAGTTCAACTTTGACCAAACCGGACTTCCCGCTGTGATTCGTTTGATGCGTCATGGTCGGTGCGACATCGACGTTTTGCTGGATCCGATCTTCACACCATTCCCACCTACTCGTCATCGCACTAAGTGGTATCCCACCGGCACAGTGTATACTCTCGCCGAAGGGTCACCGGACCCGGACTCGCTGTATCGTGCGCTGCAACGGGTGGATCGTGCCGAACCGTGGAGGCTTTACTTTCGCAACGCGCCTGTTGACCACCCCGCCCGCAGTCTGGATCGTCTCAAGGACAAGTTCTTTCCGGTCGTCGAGTGAGGATCAGGTTCGTCATTCGCTCGGCATGTGCTAACTGGGTTGTCGTAGCTAGTTCATTCTCTTGTTTTAATCGTCATCAATTCCACGACACTTGCATTACACACATCGACTTCCCAGTCTTGATCACCATTAATGCATACATGTAGTCCCCTCCTTCCCTCCGTTATACCAGCAGCATCTCTGCTGGTACTTCAGCCATTGTTGACCCTAGGCCTCATCCTGGGTCACCCTTCCAACTGCCACCACAGCCATCCTGTGGTGTCTTCAACTTCCAATCCTGGCAGGGTCCTGTCCCCCACCATTCTCCTGCCTACTCGGCACTCGTCGGATCGCTCGACTGCATCGCTTCGAATCGACTTTCTCCCGTCCTTCGTCGATTGAAGTCATAGATCAGCCCTCCGCAGTTCAAGTCGGCCTCGTCGACCCATGTCGTCTCCACGTAGCCCTTCCAGCGCACCAGATATTCCTTCAACGCTCGTCCGTACCTCGTTCGACGTCCCGATTGCACATCGAGGATGGCCTCAACTTCAACGACGTCCGCCCCCAAAGCTTCAGGCGCCCAACTATCTTCTGGTAGCATCTCTTCATCAAAATCTAGGCGATCTTCCGGCGGCACTCTCAGGTCAATTGCAGGACGTGTTGGAAATTGTCGCAATGGCTTCAGCTTGGAAATGTGTACTACTGGGTACAGGTGGTACGGAGTACCAGCCACCTCCAATTTTACTGCGTAACTGCTTACCATCTCCTTCACCCTGAAGGGGCCATGCCACTGGTGTGCGAGCTTCTTCGCATATCCAGGCTTCACCCTGTCCAAGAACAACCAGACCTGCGTGCCCACCTCGATAGAATTCTCCGTCACAGTCTCGTTGTGAGCCTCTGCCCGTTCGGCGATCGCGTCCTTCAGCAGGTCCGCCGCTTGAGCCCGGGCGTGTTGGTAATGTTTCTGAATATGGAAACGCCATCGGCGTGGCTGCACGTCCTGACGCTGTGTGTTACCGACGGATAATGAGGCCTCGATCGTCGAACGTTGGTCCCAGCCGTGTACCAAGAAGAACGGAGTCTCCTTCATCACACGGTCGTAAGCCGTCTTCAACGCGATTAAGTCAGCCTCTCGGCATATTCATCCCAGTCGCGTTGGTATTCGTCTTCGACGTACATCTTCATGGCTCGAGTGATCGTCTGTACCATACGCTCTGCGGACCCGTTTGCTTGTGGTCTGTAGGCAAGTGTCGCCCGCTGCCGTTGTCCCATGAGTTGGTTGAAGGCTCGGAAGAAGTCCGACATAAAGCCGGGCTCACGGTCGTGGCGAATCGCTTCGCTCGCGCCAAATCGACGAAAGACACATTCTTCGTATGCTTCAGCTACTGTCTGCGCAGTCCTCGACGAATTGGCTTTGGCAACCACGAATCCTGTGAACAGGTCAACCCAGATCAAGAGTTTGGTGTTGTCCTTGAACGACGTCGGTAATGATGGTATGTGGTCCATAGCGATCACTTGAAATGGATACGTCGACACGATGTTGCCAGGTGATTCGCCCCTGATGGTGGGTCTCCCTTTTCCGGTTTCGCAGTCTATGCACTCACCCACATAACGTTGTACGCTTCTGTAGAGACCAGGTCAATGGAAGTGTTGCCGCACTCGATGATAGGTGCGCCCAATTCCTTGGTGCCCACCCTCGAGACTCGAGTGATAGTGATGCAGTATGTCGTCTTTCAGAGTTTCCGGAACGACGAGCTTCATTACTGCGCTTCGATCTTCAGACGACTCGTCGCCTCTGGAGTGATAGAAGGGCAGACCATTCTCGTTCTCTTCATACTGTTGAGCCAGCTTACTGCTGTTGCTTGCGTCACGCGAAGTCATGTCTGTCATATCGCCCCTGATGAATTTCTTCAGGTTGTGGATCCATGATTCCTCGTCTTGTGCTTCTCGGATACGCTCCATGCGTATTCGCTTAACGACCATCTCGTCTAGCACATCGGGTGTCAAGTGTCGAGACGGGCTTTCAACCGGACGAATCTCTTCATCTACCGATTGTTCCGCCTCCTGCCGTGTTCCAGACCTCGTCCTTACTGGGAGGGCCTGAGCCTTTTCGTCGTTCGTGAGTTTGCCGGACGTCGGATCAAGGAGTTCTTCCAGTCGGTTTAATGTAACGAGGTCCGCGAGAGTTTGCTCTTCGACGATCGGCAACCCCGCTTGCCGTTGCAACGCTTGTCCAGCAATCAAGTCTGCACTGGCATTCCAGTCTCGACGGACGTGGAACAGCTCCACTTTCGGGAGTGTTTTCAACTGGTCCCAGCATTTCTTCCGGAGGAGTTGTAGTCCCTGCGCTTTGCAGTCCATTTCGTTGCGCAGTTGTCGAATCGCAAGGTTGGAATCGCCACACACGATTAATCTCTGTACGTCGAGACCATTTAGCAGATCTAGCGCCAACAGCAGTCCTCGATATTCGGCCTCGTTGACCGTCAGGTCTACGTCATATCCCGACGCAGCTTTCTCTACCGTCCATCCTGATAGTTTCCAGATGATGGCTCCGAAGGCGCCTCCTTCGCGCTTGGCTTTCGCGGATCCATCGAAACTGATCACATACACTTTATCACCGATGTTTACGACTGGTCGGGGAATTGACATTACCTTCTTAGGCTGACGGCGTGGTGACACGTCTTCTAACGCAGCGTCAACCGAGTCTCGTGGGGTTATGCAAGCGGCAATGACGCCTAACAGTTCTTCCTCCCCATGTGTCGAACGTTCGATCTGGAGTTCCCATGGAGAGAGTAACGCTGCCCATTGAGACAGGCGCCCCTGTGGATTGTTCTTCCTGAAGAGCCATGCCAACGTCGTGTGTCGAGTCAACATTCGAACTCTACGCCCGGCCAACATCGTGAAACAACTAGTCAAAATTCGTAGCAGCGCCAGTACTTCCTTCTCGACGATATCGTATCGGAGTTCGTTGGGCTTGAGCGTGCGGCTCGTGAATTTCACCGGCATATACACGTTGTCGTGTTGCTGGGTGAGAACAGCCGAGACAGCCCACTCGCTTGCGCACACAATGATTATCGGTTCCAATTCCGGGTTGAAGTGGCGAAGTAGGGGAGTGTCGGCAATTTTCAGCTTCAGCTGTTCAAACGCGGTCTCGGCATGCTTCCACTTCTCGAGAGTCGATGAGTCACCTTTCGCTTATCGACGTTCGAAGTCCTCTTCCGAAAGGCTGTACAGCACGGAAGCGTAAACCGCGAAGTCGGCAATGAATCGATGGTAGTAGTTAAGACTGCCCAAGAACGACTGGAGAGCCTTAAGAGTACGTGGGAACTCAAGGGATGACAGTGCGTCCAGATTCTTCGGTTTTGCTTCCAAACCTCTGCTCGATACTGAATGTCCCAAGTAGTCGACCTTCGACATACCCCAACTGCTCTTCTCGACACTAATGGAGAGATTACATTGATCGCATGCGGTGAGAAGGTTCTCGACTTTGATGCACAAGTCGTCCCACGACGTGGCCCCCACCAGGATATCGTCGATGTACGAGCGACGCCCCAGTACCGACTCCCGTTCTTCGTTTTCCGGCACGACATGCTTGAATACGTCGAGGCAGGGATCCTTCTTCGTCAGCTTCAGAAATCCATACAGCGCATTATCAATCAGTCGCTGGTAAATTTGCGGGGCATTTCGTAACCCGAAGGGCCATTCAAACAGACCAAACGGGGTGATGAACGCGGAGATGAGGCGAGCTCGATCGGTCATTGAGACCACCCAGAACCCGCTCGCCATATCAAGGGAGCAAAACCAGAGGATGAACTCCAGATTCTCCAGAAGTTCGTCCACCAACGGCATCGGATATATCATTAGCCGTGTGAGTCCGTTGACCACGCGATAGTCGATACACAGACGAATATCCACGCCATTCTTCTTTATGATGACGACGATCGGCGATGCCCATGGAGACGTCGACGGATTGATTATCCTTGCGCCCAGCAAACCTTTAAGGAGTTCGTACACTTTCTCGCGGAATGGTTTCGGCACTTTTCGGCAACGTTGAGCTACCGGTTTGGCGTCCCCCACGTCAATGTCGCACACCACGCCGACAGCTGCTGGAGGCAACGCGTTTCCTTTGCCGATCATTAGATGTTTTTTCTTCCAGATGATTCGACGCAGCCTCTCTTGCTCTCGAATGCCTACTTCTCGTGGAACATTATCAGGCATGCCGACCTTCAAGTCTTCGATTCTCACATCTTGAGTCAGTGAGACGGACACTTCCGGCAATACAGCCATATCCTGTTCGGCGTCTTCCGCAAAGAGGTCACTGCCCTCATGATAGCAGACAGCATCGTCGGCGTTTGACTCGAGCGTCGGCTCTGGCGGAGCAACAAGCGGCTCACTTGACAGTCTTGGCGTCAAATTGCCCTTCAGTTGCGCCTCGTCGGCGCCGGGTGTTGGCATGTCTTCGACGACAGGGGAATCGTTGGCACACCCCTCACTGGTTGTTCCCTCGGCCTTCACTGTAGCGATGATCGACAGATGGGGTGGTTCCTCATCCTCCTCTTGCTGTGGGGCCTCTTCCGCGATGGCTTCTGGCTCGCGTTTCAGGATAGCCCTTGGTGTCGGATATTCTGGATGGTCCACCAGTGGGGAATGGTCTTCTTCTACTTCCGCCTCTTCCTCGTACTCCCTCGTGGATCCGAACACCAAGTTCTGTTATTCCCGTGGGACCAAGTCGTCACTCATCCAAATACCAAGGGGAGTGATCTTGTCGATCGTCACCAGATGATTACCAACGTTAGTGACTCGCAGTCGTCGTGGCTCGAAGGCTGGATTCCCACGGTCGTTTCCCAGGACCGTGGGAATCCAGCCTTTTCCTCGACACACCCAGAATTGTTGCTTCACCCCCAAGTCTGGACTAATGACGAAGTCATAGGACTGACCTGGCTTGATCTGTTGAGGGGTTCGCGGAAGTACCGGTCGCCGTTTGGCGCTGAAGAGTTGTCGACGCCCCAGCATGCGAATGCGGACCTCATCTGGTAAGCATATCGATCCGTCTTCTGCGTCCACTCGCACTCCTGCGGGGACCATGAAGTCCATCCCTAGGAGCACATCCTGTCCCGGCAAGTCGCCTACCCAAACGTGATATTTGTACAACAGATTGCAAGTCAAGGTGATCTTGATCGTCGCTCGGCCCAGCGTTTCGTATGGTGCGTCTCCGACCCCCACACAGCTTTTCGCTCTTTCTTCGTCGATCCTGCAGCCTACCTTACGAGCAAAGGCAATGTCCATGAGGGACATCTCGGCTCCTGAATCGAACATCAAGACTGCGCGGTGGTCGTCGACTTTACCAATCACTTTGGCCTGGTGGAATGTTTTCTCGGCGTATGCGTTTTCCAGTATCCACGTTTCTCTCCAGGTTCCAGGCCGCGACAACAGCAGTTCGGGAAAACTCGTTCGCGTTGTCAAGCTTGATACTCATCACTTTCGAGGTACGTGTATCTGGTATATTATCTTGGACTACTGCCGTCACTCCACTAACCGTCGTCCTCGATGTTGTACCGACATATGCATAGATGCTCACTGATCGCTCGTCTCGTACTGGATTCAAACCCAGCGAGCGATCTAGTTTAACATCTTTTCCGCGTCGGGCGGAAGCATTCCCGCATGACGCTGGGGCACATACCACTGGCGCATCACATTGAAGAATTCCTCGAACCGGCAAGCTACCGCCTCATGCATTTCGCCACATGCCTTGCACTGCTTCAGACAACGATCCGATGGGTGTCGTCCATTGCAGTGAATGCAGGTCAAGATCGTCCAACAGCCTTCACGCTTGTGCAGTGTCAGCCCGCAGTGTGAGCATGGAGGTCTCTGGCGAGGTTCCGTCGAGTTTTCGTAGCCCCGATTGGCAGGGGTCATTGCTGAGACCCTCGTTGGCTCTTCTCGACGTTCCTCCTCGACTTGCGACACCATCGCATAGTCATCGTGGTCTTGCTCGTCTTGAGCTCGCAGAGAGTTAACGGCTTTAACCTGAGCAGGGGCAGGCGTTTTTTCTCGGAGTTTCGGCAGGTTATATACCACCTTCCCTTGACTGTAATGGGGCCAGGATTGGCCAGTGTGCTTTTCAAGGAAAAGGGATGTTTTCTGATGTGGACCACACCGACCGGTGTGGCCCACAAGCACTGAGTGTCACACACCACGATGGGTACTGTGTACCAGTGGTCCTTATATAGAGTATTCACTGTAGACCAACGTACTGAGTTAAGTTAGGTCGGTCGTACTTAAGGACCACGATGCACGAGAGCCAACCGCTGAGGAAGATCGCAATTTAGACAGGGGTTCAGTATACAGATAGAAAGCAGTAGATAGAACTTTATGAGTGTTATTAATACAAGACAGTTAAACTCTAACCTTCAAGTGTACAAGTCTCTTTAATACTCGGTATTAAAAGGAGACCGATAAGGCAGGGCCTTTTGTACTAAGAGCAACAGAGACGCCAGGCGTCTGTTGTGGTCAGCGTGTTACGCTTCATCTAAGCTACGGTGCGTGTGACCCCCGTCACACCAGGTAGCACTTGTAGTCAATCCCGCGACCGACGCGGATCTCTACAATCAGGGTCTCTTTGAGTATGGAAGACTCAGGGAGTCGGCTGCCGGCGCGGCAGGACTTTCCTCACCTCTCCGATGCCCACTGGGCTACGCTGGAGATGATAGTCAGCCTCCTGGGCGAGGCAGCCTTCGCTGGATTCCCCAGCCTTCCTGCTGAGCTGCAAAGGGCGCGCGTGGAACGCTTGGACAAGTACGAGTCGTCGCTAATTGCTCACGTGAGCGCTGCTGCGCAGGAAGCCGCTCGTGCGACGATGCGAGCTGAGGCACAGAGTGCGGCACAAGCGTCCGCCACGAATACGGCCTCATTCGCTACGCGTCCAAACACGACGAAGCCCGTCAAGATGTCGGTTCCGACGTTCGACGGCAAAGACTCAGATAGTCTTGTCTTCTGGGTTCGCGAGATCAAAATCGCGCTGAGCGCTGGACAGATCTACGACGCGCGGGCTCAAGTGGCGTTCGCGCCATCCAACCTTGGAGGGCGCGCACGCGCATGGGCTATGGCCCGTGAAACGGCAACGCCGGGGTACTTCACCGCGTGGTCGTTCATGGAGCAGGAGCTACGCTCCACCTTCCTCCTTGCCAATGTGGCGTACCGCCACCGCTCCAGTTTCTTGCGGTGCAAGCAAGGAAAGCGGTCGCTTCAAGACTACGCCATGGAGCTCCACAACCTCGAAGCCGCCATGGCCGGCGCACCCCTCTCTGAGGACGTCAAGGTGACGGTCTTCATGGACGGTGTCCAGACGGGTCTGGTTCGGACGGAGCTCTTCCGGCGTCAGCCGAAGACTTTTAATGAGGCGGTCCACATTGCCATGTTGGAGGACCACTGCGTGCGCTCCGCGCAAGGGCACACGCCTCATGTCGAAGCAAATGAGGGTCCCACTCCGATGGAGATCTCTCTTGCCGAGTTGGCACGTCCTCAGAAGACGCAACGGGCGAGTGGTCGCTGTTTCGGATGTAACCAACCTGGTCACTTCCTTCGAAACTGCACCACCAACCCATGGAAGGCGCCACTCGACAAGAAGTACGCGGCGCGTCCGGCTCTTAATAGCCTCGAGGCGACAGAGTCGGGAAATGGCGACTCCCAGTAGGGGCGGGACGCCCTGCTGGGAGACTTCGCTCCTCGTCGAGGAAGGTGAGTCCCTCACCAGCCTCTCCAAAGGAGCAAGTCCCTGGGACGACACTTATGTGTCTCTCCGTGGCCGTCGTGCGGTCTAACCTCGTGGTCGTCACCGCCAGCGTGAAAGGGTATCCGGAACCGATGACGGTCCTGATCGATTCAGGGGCGTCGTTTAACTTTGCGACGAAAGCCAGTGTGGCTAGGAACAGTGCATTGTATGCTAGTGCTTTAGAAGCTTCTAAGAGTAATACCAATGTATCTGTTCGCTTAGCGACTGGCTCCATCGTGTCTACATGCAAGGTTACCATACCCTTAAGCGTGAAGTTTGATGACTTCAATTCGGTCGAACCGTTCATTGTCTTGGACATGGATGATCGGTACGATCTTATCCTCGGCATGCCTTGGCTTGCTAAGCACGAGCCGTGGATAGACTGGCGTAGTCGCACCATTGGTGCCAGCCACAACCCCCTCGCGGACAGAGCCCTGGCGGGTCATGTCCCCTCCTCTTCCCGAGACGGGTTTGTGCATGAGCACCGTGTGCCACGCGGTGAGCGCCAGTTTGCCGGCACTTCGGAAGTGTTGGAATTGCCCATGGCATTGCCTCCACGAGCGCGACAGCTCGAGGTAGGTGGTGGAGAAGATCCGCAGGATCCTAGTACCTCTACGGTTAGGGGACAGGGTTCTGCAGTTGGCAACCGAGTTGCACTTGCCCAAGGGGCAGTGAACACTCAAGGCGCGGACGCTGTACGAGCTCGCGCAGGAAGGGGTGGTAGCGTCCGAGCTCCACCTATGCAAGGCGAGGTGGGTGGTTCAGCCCACGTCGAGAAAGGCGCTGGAGTTGTTGCTCGCGCAAACAAGAGTGGTCGAGTCGGAACTCCCACTACGCAAGGCGTGGTAGCTGGTTCAGCTCGCACTACGCAAGGCGTTGTAGCTGGTTCAGCTCGCGCGACAGAAGACGCTAGAGCTGGTGCTCGCGCAACCACGAGTGGTCGAGCAGGGGCTCCCACTTTCAAGGACAACAAGGGTGACAAGGTCACGAGCACGCCCACGGCAGAGGCGTCTAGCCGCGATGCGGATTCCGCGGTCGAGGACAAGGTTCCTCAAGTAGTCGACGTCTTCACGGGCGAACCCAAGGTGGGGGATGTGTTGACTCCGTTGCCCACAGTAGCAGAGCTACTTGAGCTCAAGGAGCTTTCGTATGTGGAGTTTATGGACTCTCTCAAGGCGGGAGAGTTGGCAGAAGTGGTTCTCCTCCACCCGGAAGGCAGCTCACTGGAGCTCAACTCCTCGTCGGTCATGGACCCCGAGGTGTTGGAAGGCGAACGAACCTCTAAGAGGCAGACGCGGTATGGCGCTGCCATCTTGAAGGACCCTTCGGATCCGTATTACGCCCTTCTGAAGGAGTTTTCGGATGTCGTTAGCGACGACCCTCCGTCGGTCCTTCCCCCGGATGGGGGTTGAGGCATGGAATTGACTTAGTGCCAGGCACTAAGTACTGTACCACGCGGTAGTGGCCGCTTCCGAAGGAGCAGGTCGACGTCATCGACGCCTTCTTTGCGGCAAAGCACGCCGCTGGTATGGTGCGCGAGTCCAAGTTGCCACATTCGTCACCGACGTTCTGTGTGCGCAAGCCCAATGGGAAGTGGCGCATGGTGCACGCCTTCAACGAGTTGAACGCGGCAACCATACCGGCGTCGACGCCTATTCCTCGGAAGGATGTGTTGCAGAACAACATGGCGGGTTGCACGGTCTTTAGTGCACTCGACATGGTCGACGGCTACTATCAGTTGCTGATGCGGGAATCGGACATCCCACTCACTGCAGTGAGCACTCCCAGCGGGATGTTGTGGGAATGGTTGGTCATGCCCCAGGGGCTGTCCAACGCACCCGCCACGTTCAACAGGCTCGTTACGCAGCTCTTCAGGTCGATGCGGCAGTTCGTACAGACGTACTTCGACGACATCTTCGTGCACAGTCGTGCGTCCGAAGGGAAAACGGCCGTCGAAGCCCATCTTGGCCACCTCCGTGAGGTTCTCTTGTGTATGCGCGAGAATCGCCTCTATGCGAACATCGACAAGTGTATCTTCGGAGCCGAAGAAATCCCCTTTTTGGGCTGCTTCCTTGGGAAGGACGGTGTCCGTGCGGACCCGGAAAAGGTGTGTGCCATTGCACAGTGGCCGGTACCCGTCTCGCAGAAGGACCTGCGGAAATGGCTCGGCTTGGCCAACTACTTACACAAGTATAGCGCCAATTACGCCGAGATGGCAAGGCCACTAACGAATCTTCTCAAGAAGGATGCCGTGTGGTCATGGACCTCTGAGGCTCAACAGGCTTTTGAAGCTATCAAGAGCAGCCTTCAGAGCGCTCCGATCCTGGCGTTACCCGATGAGGAGCGTCCCTTCAGCGTGGTACGCGATGCATCTGACTTTGCCATCGGCTGTGCCCTGCTGCAGGTGGATGCCGAAGGCAGGGAAATGGTAGTGTCTTTCCAATCTCGCCAATTGAAGGCGGCGGAAAAGAACTACCCTGTCCACGACAAGGAGCTCTTGGCGATGAAATACGCCTTGGTTAAGTTCCGGGTACACCTGTTAGGTCAAAAACCCTTTGTGATCTACACAGATCATGCCTCGTTGAGGACGGCGACGTCGTCGCCTCACCTCCCGCAGCGCATGGCGCGGTGGCTCTCCTTCTTCGCCGAGTATAACTTCACGGTGGAGTACAAACCGGGCAAGCAGAATGTCCTAGCGGACGCGCTCTCTCGGCGGCCAGACTACGAGTTGGCACATATGGCCTACCTTGAGTCACCGCTCTATGAGCTTATCCGCGAAGCGTATGCCGACGACGACGACCTTGCAGGTCTAGTGGAGGCGCTGAGCGCTCCAAACAAGGCCGTCGGGCTCACGGCGCGAAAACGCTCACGTCTGCACCGCTACTCGGTAGTGGAGGGTTTGCTCTACTACCAAGTAGACGGGGGCGACGAGCCTCGCATTGTCGTTCCGAACGACGAGAACCTGCGTCATCGTGTCCTCTATGAGGCCCATGATACGCCGCTTAGCGGTCATCTCGGGCGGGAGAAGACGTACACGTCCGTGGCCCGCAACTTCTGGTGGCCCCACATGTACAAATGGGTACGTAAGTACGTACAGACATGTGAGACGTGTCAGCGCGTCAAGCCTGCGCCCTCGGCGTGTGCTCCTTTGATGAGCTTGCCGGTGACGGCGGACTACTGGCGCTCTGTGAGCATGGACTTCATCTTTGAGCTTCCGGCTGATGCAAGGGGCCACACTGGCATATTGGTGTTTGTTTGCCGCCTTAGTAAGATGGTGCGGCTGGCCGCTGTGCGGAAGAGCGTGACCGCGCCTCAGGCAGCTCAGCTCTTTGTGGACAATGTATTTCGTAACCACGGCCTCCCCGATGCTTTCGTGAGTGACAGAGACCCAAGGTTCGTGTCCCACTTCTGGCAACACCTCTTTCGCCTCTTAGGCACGAGGTTGGACATGTCCACAGCGGACCATCCTCAGACCGATGGTCAGACTGAGCGAGTGAACAGAGTTCTAGAGGACATTCTTCGCAGTGTCTGCGCAGCCGAGCCCACGAAGTGGAGTGTGCTTCTTCCACAAGTGGAGTTTGCGCTCAACAATGCCGTGCATTCGTCCACAGGCTTCACCCCGTTCTATGCGAACGGGCTGCGGCACCCGCGTACGCCACTGACGTTGCCCCCGGCCTCGAATTTGGGTGGGGGAGAGGCTAACGCCGAAGACCCAAGGGGTCTTAAAGACCTCAGAACGTCCGTCAAACGGAACCTACTTTCGTTTATCGAGACCGGTGAAGCTGTCAGACAGCGCGTCCGTGACGCCATGGCGGTCGCTCAAGACACTCAGAAGGAACATAGTGGTCGCCAAGGGCGTAAGAACACGCTTGTGTTTAAATTAGGAGACCAAGTCTTATTAAATGCTAAGAACCTTCCTACTCAGGCGGTCTCTGCTGTGGGCAGCACCAAGCTGCGACCTCGCTTCGTGGGGCCGTTCACGGTCATCGGGGTCCACGGCCACGCCTACACGTTGGATCTGCCATCGTCCATGGCCACGCACCCCACATTCTACGTTGGCATGCTCAAGCCCTATCGCCCGGCGGGGGCTGCTGAGCCTGAGGAGCCGACTGCGTCGCAGAATACTGCTGAAAGGCACTCGCCATCATCCGAACGAGATCTTCCGAGAGAAGCTGGGCAGGCGCAGGAGCCGGAGCCGGATCAGGAGCACGAGCCGCTACGCGGCGAGCCTCTTGCGCCTCCAAGTAACCCAACCGGTCGTACAGATCACGGAACCAGGCGAGGTGCCTCTCCAGGCTCTGGCGCACCTACTCGTCGTTCTCCTCGCCTCGCGAACATCGGCCACGCAAGCGGTCAACGTCACCACCCAGCTGCCGAGGCAGATCCCTGACGCGGTTCCGCAAGCAGTCCAAGTCCTCTCGGTTGTCTCGACGAGACAGGGACTCCTCCAAGAGTCGGGCGCGTTCCACCGCCACCACAGTCTTGGGAGACATGGGGCTTCCCGGATGGAGGACCCGCTTGACATCAGTGATCCGCTTGGGCGACCACTCGACCTCGCCGTCCTCGTGGTCCACGTCGGGCTCCGACTCCTCGTAGTCCACCTCCAAGGATGGATGCGGCGACGGACTACGCCCCCGCGGGGAAGTGGGCGCGTCCTTCGCGGAAGCCGCATCGTCCTTCGTGGACGTCCGAGCTCGAGGAGCAGGCGAGTCGGCGCCGCTGACATGCCCGGGGCTCGGGGTGTCCGTGTCGGACGAGTCGCTCCTCACGTCCTCGTGAGGGCCGGGCAGCAGCACATCAGTGCGCTTGGGCGGCAGCTTCGGGGTCTTCGGGCCCTCCTTCGATGCGCCCTTCGTCTTCGGAAGCTGCTTGGCAGCGGGCTTGGCAGCGGGCTTCTTCACCACAGGCTTCTTCGGCGCGTGCTTCGAAGAAGCAGTCACCTTCTTCGCCTTCCGCGTGGCCTTCGGCGAGGTGGGCGTCTTCTTCGCCTTCGCCGTCGCGACCTTGGGCTTCTTAGAAGTAGGCTTCTTCGCTTCGCACGCATCCTTCGCGTGCTTCTTTGAAGCTGGGGTCTTCTTCGCCTCCTCCGTGTTATTCGCGGGCTTCTTGGAAGCCGACGCGGCCTTCGCCACCTCCGGATCGCCCGAGTGCTTCTTGGAAGCAGGCGCCAGAGGCTTCTCCTCCATGTCGCTTGGAGTGGGCGCGTCGGCGTGGGTCTTGATGGGGCCTACAGCCCGAAGGGCGTCTGGGGCGGGTCGCACGATGATCCGGGTCTCCGTCGTCATGACCAGTGGGCCTTGCCGTGTGCGCGTGTGCTCGGAAGAGCGTGAATTGCCGAATGAGGCTGTGCTCGTGTTTCCGCTGGATTCCCCCTGGGAAAGGTGCTTCCCGTTGGGGTGAGGGAGGGTGAAATGGGGCCAGGATTGGCCAGTGTGCTTTTCAAGGAAAAGGGATGTTTTCTGATGTGGACCACACCGACCGGTGTGGCCCACAAGCACTGAGTGTCACACACCACGATGGGTACTGTGTACCAGTGGTCCTTATATAGAGTATTCACTGTAGACCAACGTACTGAGTTAAGTTAGGTCGGTCGTACTTAAGGACCACGATGCACGAGAGCCAACCGCTGAGGAAGATCGCAATTTAGACAGGGGTTCAGTATACAGATAGAAAGCAGTAGATAGAACTTTATGAGTGTTATTAATACAAGACAGTTAAACTCTAACCTTCAAGTGTACAAGTCTCTTTAATACTCGGTATTAAAAGGAGACCGATAAGACAGGGCCTTTTGTACTAAGAGCAACAGAGACGCCAGGCGTCTGTTGTGGTTAGCGTGTTACGCTTCCTCTAAGCTACGGTGCGTGTGACCCCCGTCACATTGACGGTCACGACTTCGTTGACGGGCACGAAGGATCCGTTCCAGTGCAATAGTCAACATGATGAGCTGATCGGCAAGCGCCTGTTCATGAGATCCCAACGTGTCGATGAAGTGTTCAACGTGCCCTCGACGTTCCGTCGCATTACCATCTTTGACTCTCAGCTTGGCCCGGATTCCTGCTACTGTCAGTCGGTGCAAATATTCCAGAGGGGTTTCGTCAGACCTCTTGGTTGCATGGTAGTACTTGCGCGCGACGGAGACTCCTTTTCCGCAATATTGATACTGGAACTGAGAGGACAGATCGTTCCACGAGGATCAAATGTCGCGACTCAGTTGGAGATACCATTGACGTGCTGGTCCGGTGATCAAGTCGTTCATCAGCAGACACATCTCGGCGGGAGACATACCATCTCGTTTCGCCGCCGACTGCAACTTGTTAAGCCACGTGCGTGACTTCTCTTCAGTGGCGTCGCGTCCGCTGAATGACTTCAAGTCCGACGTTGCCGATATACGAATACGAGTCATGGATCCTCCAGAACCGTTCGATGCTACCACCGCTGAGCGCGACGTCGCCCCAGTCTGTGTCCCAAGATCGAAGAAATCATCGGCCGGGTATGCCGCCTGTGTCGAGGTCGGGTATACCGATCTCATCGACACATCAGAGCCTGGTCCCTGAGTCGCCGGTATTTCGGGAGCTGCCATAGTTGGCGCAGGATGAGTTGGCATCTGGGCTGCCAGCTTGGCGCAGGGACTGTCATGGCCGGTACCGGAGCTGACGGCGGCGATAGACCTGACACACCGCTAACGAGGGCGTCCAGGGCGCGTTGGGACATATCCGGCTGCATCCCGGGCATATTCAACGAAGCCATAGCTGGAAGTGGTAGTGTCGACTGGGTCGACGGCAGAGCAGCTGCAGGTGCAGCTTGTGCAGGTCTGAACGGAGGAACTTCAGGCGAAATTATCATGCGTTCGGGAGCGTTTGATCCACTGACAGACTTGTCGACGATCGACGAAACCGATCGGTATCGCGAGGACCCGGTCGAGCTTCCGGCGGTTGCTTTGCGTCTGCGCGGCGACGGAGCTTGCCATGGACTTGGCTTACGTTTCATGGCTATTCCGACTATCTCACCCAGAGTATGGAATAATCGACGAATGGTATTCGTCACAGCGTCCACGTCGAATGATGCCAACGCGCTGAGGTCTCGTGTTCGCACATCCAAACCGGACTCCTCCAGCCACGTTAGCATCATACACACAGCTTCCAGCGTGGTATATACCTCGTCGATCCGAGGAATGGAGATGGGACCGTGCAGACGCGAGTTTGTTCGCGCATCCAGAGCCATAAGTACTGGGTCTTCCTGCAGCAGTCGGCCCAGCTCCTGAATTCCAAACTGATGAGCGAGACTGGCGGTCAACTGTGGCAACGGGGCAGGGGGCTTCATCTCCTCCTCTTCTTCATCTGGCGCTTTCATAGGCATGCCCTTCTTGCGTGTCGTTTTTTATGTCCTGTGGGGCATCGGGTCGTCTTTCGATGAACGGCTTTTCACCGACGACCCCGGAGGGCTCTGCTGGGTAGCAGAGCCCTTGATGGCTTCCGGGGAAGCCATAACGGGAACTGGGTACTTATCTTCGTACTCCTCCGTCTTCACCTCGACTTTGATGTTGGGCCTTTGCCTCTACCTTGATGTCGAGGGCCACAGACGTTCCCTCATGAATCTGTGGCGAAGCGGGTCTCATAGCGAGCTCCGACGACCCGTCAGTCGTCGGAGCTCGTGCTTCGGGCTCTTGCTTTATCTGATGTCCATCTTCAGAACCAGTAGTCCCGGGTCGCGGCACCATTGTGGTGGAGCGGGCTCTCAGAAATTACTCTCTGGGGCTCAGTCGACACACAAGAACGCACTTCACACACTGTACGCCGCGTGTGGCGCGTAGAATTCCCGGGCTCTTGACTAGCGTGATTTCTTGGGATGGAATGGTCGGACTTCGTCGCAAGTGTCTTCTGCGGGTGACGTCTGCGTGGCAACCTTCACACGAACGTCGAGTCTTTTAAGTCGAAGCGTCTCTCCAATAGACGTGACTTCTTCTCCGAAGAGGGATGTTATACCTTGGTTGTTGTCTGGGACGACGCTATTCCTGCCCTTGCGGGACTTTGTTGCTATGCCTGCCCTTGCGGGACTTTGTCGCTATACCTGCCCTCGCGGGACTTCGTTTAACGTGCCTTCCTGTCAGACACGGGTTGCTGGGGTTGAGACCACGACAAGCCCTCTCCAATCCACTGAAGCGAAGCGAAGAAACACTTGGTGTCCAAGAAGGTTTATTGCCTTGTCTATGCTCTCTGGCGCTAATTCTTGACTGATCCTACAATCTTCCTATCCTTTACCCCTACTTCACCCCTACTTCAGGCTTACTTTTCGTTCACTCATCCGTTGACAGAGCGTCCTCTCCCTTGCGTTTCTTGTGGTGTTGCGATCTTGTATACGCTCGCGAGGATGCTTTCCTTGAAGTTCAACCGATGCTTGCTCATCACCCGCTGAATCGCTAAACCTTGAATCCCGTAAGTCGATTCCCGAACATCGAACGTCGAACGTCGAGCATCGACCGTCGACTGCTGAATCCTGACCATCGACTTGGGCCTCACCGCACCTCCCCGGCTGGGTACGAATTTGTTGCATGGGTACATCCAGTTCGGTGTAGCGAAGGTCGCCCGAAGGGGCTCACGTACCAACGATTCACGCTGCTTTCCTGCCAAAGTTCCAGAAAGGCACTATACCACAGTCAACTTGATCAAATTGTCCTCCACCAGGTCATTCGGGTCGGTGGGCGCATGCGCTTCAGGCCGTCCTCCAGCGAAACGACCTTCAGCTGCTGCTCGACGGTCTTCACCAGAGGCCACCTCGACGTTCTTCTTAGCATTTACCAGGCGACTTCCTGTACATGCATGCCACACACTTGAGCAACGTTTTGATGCCCGCCTTATGTATATGCCCCTTACGCGCACGCTACTTCAGCTGGAAGCCGTTTAGGGCTCGCTCTCCTTCTTCTCGTACACCCCTCCGAAGTTCCCGCCAGTATGTGTGTGGTGCACCTCAACTACTCGTTTTGGGACAGCGACTTGTTTTGAGACGATTGGGGCAAATCGCTACTCATTCTGGGAAAAGCTCGCTGCTGTTAACGCTGGAGCTTCGACCGCCGGGCTGCTCGCGTGGTCGTAGCATCTTGCTGTCCGTGGGAAAGAAAACCCGAGACAAGCCAAGAAGAAACACCACCCCTGCCCAAATAACCAAGCAACGAAATCAAGATGATTGAGCATCAGAGCAGTGTGATTCACCAGTTATTGCAGCACACCAAGCGTCAGGACCAGCGCATGGATACCCTAAAAGACAATATGGACGGAGCCCACCACAAGACAAGACAAGAGCCAGAAACATCAGCAGGAACCAGGTGAACAAGTACAGAACCCAAGTGCAGATCACGTACCTTGATGCGGCATGGCTCGTGGTGTAATGGGCTTACTTAGCCCAATACTTTAGCTTACACGCGAGCGCACGTGTACGAGGAAGCGTAAGGTGTATTTAACTTTGATTAAGTATACTTGTATCCACAAGTATAATTAGATCTAAATAAAGGTACAAATAGTTGATTTTGCGGTAAAATGAGAACTGAATTGAATGTTAACTGTGGCTTTCCTCCTAAAACTGATATCTATAAAGAGAGGTTCTGCCAACCACCGTTGGCAGAAACTCCGACCTAATGCTTGAGTATTACTGGCAGAAAGACCCTGATTTCTGACCAATAGGACTGCTTTCTAATATGAATGGTGACCACACTGCAATGTGGTCCACCTGAATGTATCCACTTAGTGCGTGTTGCACTAAGGTGAGGTTAGCCGAATGTGTAGCCCCGCTACCCCATCCCCCCGTTAGGAATTGATGTGCCGGTCTCGACACATCAATCCAAAGTCTTCTTCGGAGAGAACTTCGTGCTCATTTCGAAATGAGCACGCCAACGACGCAGACTTCCGACGAGCTTGCTACACCTGCAGCAAGCAACGCGGTCGTCGCTAACACAGCGACGACTGCCACATCTTCAGCCTCTTCGGTGTCCGTCGTCACTTCTACGGTGACGACGTCAAGCTCCCCCAAGCGTACCATCTCGGTTGGGGAGTACCACGAGAGGGCGCGGAGCAAGCCAACCTATGCCAACGAGACCCTCTTTGATGGCATCGAGGAGCAAGACTCCTCGTCTTCAGGGCGCAATGAAGCAAGCGTGGGGACGCGTCGTCCCCGCGAGGACGACTCGGACGCTTCGAGCTCAAAGCGCTCGCGCAACGGCAGCGATAGGCCTCTCGCTGATGCCGGGGCTCTGTCTACTCCGCGGGGTGGAGGCGACGACGACTCCACTCCGTCTGCGGCTGTGACGTCGCGCACTAAGCCGGTGCGCGACCCGTGGATGCCGTCTCCGAGCGAGATCCAATCTCGCTACGGCAGTACCACACCGGCCAGCCCGTACGCGTTGTACTCCTGCAGCGCCATCGTTGATGGCGATGTCACCAAGGAGCTCGACTTTGATCCGGCGACGGATCAAAGACGTGATTATTACATCGGGCTCTTCCACGAGCTCTGATTCTACGGGAACAAGAAGCATTCCCGTAAGAGTAAGGTGACAGAGTGGGAGGCACTCTGTCAAAGCTGGGGGATGTTCGTCGAGAACTTCAACAAAAATCCCTCAGGCTATCGCGAGCGGGTCCGCTCTGCGGGTGAGCGCTATGAGCGTTACTCGAAGCGGCCCAAGATCTTGCGGCTGCACGATGGTGCAGTCGAGGCGGGGATTCCGTGCGCAGTGCCGTCTGGCGTTGCGTGCGAGCGCTGCCAAGCTGGGGCAGTGCGGCTGTCCGAACGGGACCGTAACGGGTACACTGGTATTAGTGTACCTGTGGAGTTGAAGACACTGCGTGAGAAGTTAATCACGCAGTTGTCGTGTGAGAGTGCTGAGGGTGATCGCAACACTCAGCCGACGGCTGTAGGCGACTACAGCTCTCGCTCAAGTTTTACGCCCTTCGGTGGAGCTGCTGGTGGCGGGATTCGTACTCCGTCACCATTTCCGGAACGTCGCTCATCAGGACGTTCCGCGGCTCCCACGTATCGTGGTCAGGAGAGTATCCTAACCAACGAATACGAAAATGAACCGGACCTTGGGTCCGGATCTGATGATCAACGATTCGCTGGACAATCCAGCGAGTTTCCCCGTGTGCATCTCGCAACGGGGGCGGCGGCGGCGGGAAGACGCCACGGACCGTCGCCGGCCGAGGTCTGGGATCGTTTGGAGGCGATGGAGCGCATCCAGACGGCAAAGCTCGCCGAGATACGGCAGGAGCTGAAGCTCTTGAAGGCCCGAATCGGTCAGTCCGGGCAGACCGCTTCGAATATCCAGGTCGACCTAGGGTCGATCGTTGCGCGTTTGGGGCAACGTGTCTACGCGCTCGAGACGAGGGTCGCGCCGAGTCACCGGGAGTAGGTGACTCGTGTTGTGAGTAAGGCTTCAGCCGCCCAACGTAAAAGGTTGGGTGGAGGCGCATGCTGGACGGTATGTCTAGCGTGTACGCGTTGCCATGCTTCGCCAACACGGTGAATGGCCCGATGAAGCGCGGGGCAAGCTGGCTTGCTCCGAAGTCGGAAACTGTATGTTTAGCTAGGTTCTGTGTAGCTAACAGAACTAATGAACCCACTTTGAATTCATTTGTGTTTCCTCTGCCATTGTTGTCTGCATTCAGCTTCTGTCGATCGACAGAAGCTGCAATAGCATCTTGCACAAACCGTATTACGGCTTGGCGGCGCTGGACAAAGTCCATTGCCTTCGAGTTGAACTCCTTGTTCAACCCGTTGTTCTTGTTCACTACAGGCCCGGCCTGTGTGTGGTTGTTGTTGTTGAGAGTGTCTACGCCCGGCGTAGACATTGTGCTCTCGTCGATTGGACTACGCACAGTCCGTGCGCGTGTCGACACAGCTGATATGTTGCTCGTATCAGCGTGTTGATTCGGTTTGGTTGAAACCGGATACCCTCCCCCACTTAAGGAAGGAGCTACCGCACCGAGTACGCTCGGTACGCGTGGATGCCTCATGGTGTTCACGTAAAAAGGTGTGTGTCCTGTCGAGACATGCACCGAGTTGTTGATGGCAAACTCTGCCATCGGCAAGCAGTCCCTCCCGTATTGGAACGAGTGAGCGTAGCTCTTCAGAGCGTCAACCAAGACCCGGTTGACGCGCTCAGTTTGTCCGTCGGTCTGCGGATGATCCGCAGTCGACATGGACAGCTGCGTGCCAAGAAGTTCAAACACTTCTTGCCACAAACGCGCTGTGAAGCGCGGATCACGGTCAGACACGATGTCGATCGGCATGCCATGGTGTCTAAACACCATGTCAACAAACAGACTCGCCGTCTGCTTGGCTGTCACTTCGGCTGGTACTGCAGCAAGATGTACCATCTTGCTGAATCGGTCAACAAAGACCACAATACCAGTCCTCCGCTTGTTGTCAGGCGGAAGGCCAAACACAAAGTCCATTGAGATGGACTGCCAACACTCCGACGGAGTCGGTAGTGACTGAAGTGGAGCCTGCGAGAAGGGCGCAGGCTTCACGCTCTGGCAAACCTCGCAAGCACGAACGTACTTGCGTACCCACTTGTACTGGTGACTCCAATAGAAGTCACGCGTGAGAAGCAAGTATGTCTTCTCACGACCCTGATGTCCCGACGTAGGGGCATCGTGATACTCGTAAGTGATCCTGAGCTTCAGCTCATGATCGTCCGGCACGACAATGCGATCAGCGTTGTCGTCGACTGCGCTGTAAAGCAGCACACCATTGTGTACACGATAGCGGTGTACACGTGCACGGAGATGTTTCGCCAGCTTCTGACGAGACTTGTCAGAAGGCGCAGCGAAGTAGTCCAACAACTGCTTCGCATCCGCATCTTTCTTGTATGCGGACCGCACGTCGTCTAACAAAGACGACGAGGGAGTAGACGTACGTGCGACGCCAATTGCATTGGCGTCGGCCTTGTGCACCGCATAATCAGGTCGACGCGACAACGCGTCGGCCACAACATTCAACCTTCCAGGTTTGTACTCAACCTGGAAGTTGTACTCCGCAAAGAATGAGAGCCATCTCGCCATTCTTTGTGATATGTGCGGCGACTTGATCGCCGTACGTAATGATGCGTGGTCGGTGTAGACCAGAAATGGTCTACTCCCAAGTAGATACACTCGAAACTTCGCGAGTGCATACTTCATGGCAAGGAGTTCCATGTCATGTACCGGGTAGTTGCGCTCTGCTGGCTTCAGCTGACGCGACTGATAGTAGACCACGCGATCACGTCCCTCGTGATCGTGTCGCATTAGAGCGCATCCGATTGCGAAATCGGACGCGTCACACACGACGTGGAATGGGCGATCTTGGTCGGCCACAGCCAAGATCGGCGCCTCAGTCAAGCCCTGCTTGACTGCATCAAAGGCCTGCTGACAATCAGCAGTCCAAACCCATGCAGCGTCCTTCTTTAGGAGCTGCGACAGCGGGCGAATCTTGCCCGCGTAGTTGCTCACGTACTTGCATAAGTACGTAGCGAGTCCAAGGAACTGCCTCAGTTCCTTGGCATTGGAAGGCGTAGACCATTTATTGATCACTCGACCTTTCCTGGGTCAGGGCGTACGCCGTTCTTCCCTACGAGACACCCAAGGACGGGTATCTCGCTAGCCCCCAATATACACTTCTTCAGGTTCACATAGAGCTTGTGTTTGCGCATGAGCGCAAACAACTTGTGGAGATGCTCCTTGTGCATCTCCACTTCCGACTTCCCGTCGACAGCCCGGCTGTGGATGAACACATCGTTGAAATAGCTCGGCGCGAAGTCGCGCACCGAGCGCAACAAGTGCGTGACGCATCTGTTGAACGTCGCAGGGGCATTCTTTAGTCCCTGTGGCATTACGAGCCACTCCCAGAGCATACCGCTCGGAGTGCTCACCGCCGTGAGAGGTATATCACTCTCACGCATTAGGATCTGATAGAATCCGTCTCTCAGATCCAGAGCACTGAAGATAGTGCTCAAAGCCATCGAATCGATGATCACATCTTTTCGCGGTATCGCCGTCTGCGCCGGTACCGTTGCGTCGTTCAGCTTGTTATAAGCATGAACGATGCGCCACCCGCCCTGTGCCTTCTTGACACAGAACGTAGGCGCGCTGTGCGGGGACTTCGATTCCCGCACTTGCCCAGCCTTGCGACGACTTTCGAAGAAGTCGTCGATCGCCCTCACTTGCTCCCGCGGCAGTGGCCACTGCCGCGTCACGCTATACTTCGTTCCCGGCACGAGATCAATCTCGTGCTGAACACCCTTGTCCTGCGGCAACCCCGCAGGGATATCGTCCGGGAGTACGTATCTGTACTCACGCAAGACCTCGTAGAAGGGGCTCGACTTCAGCGAGTCCCAGCTCTGCTCGTCGAAGCGTTCCTTCTTCGACTTGGCGCTGAGGGCGTCGACGCCCTCAGCGACGAGCTGTTTCAACTCTTCCGCTTCACACTTCATCCTCTCGACATCCGAGAGGATGCAAATCTGCTTGATGCGTCCATTGTGCAGGTCGCGGGCGAAGCTCCACCAGCTCGTGACTGGAAGCGAAGTCAACTCCGACGCTAGCGTCGGAGGGTTCTCCAACTTCATCTTCTTATACTGGAGACCAGTATTCGTGCGCGTCAAGACACTCAGTGTCTCGACGGTCGTCTCCAGTTCCTGTATCTGCCCGGCAGACACTGCGAGTAGCGCCTCGGTCCCTGACCGAGACTTGCGCAGCTTTGATCGCTTGCGCCGTTCGCTTCTTGTGCGGAACCCGGTTCCGCGCGTCTTGTTTTGTCCGGGCCCGGCCGCGGAAGATCTTCCTTTTGATCGCCGGCGGGTTCAACCAGCGGGCGCACGCAATCAAGCCCTGCTTGGTCGCGTACCGCTTCGTCGTGCAGCCCGGCTGCACGCGACCACGCAAGCATTTCCAGTGCGGGACGTTTGCAACCGTCCGCACTGCCTGCAGCGTCGGCTCCCAGAGCCAGTGCGCTTTCTTTACCTCGACGCCTGATGGCGGAGCGTCTTTCGACGTTTGGGCCAATCGCATCAGCTCCCTGAGCTGACGCGCCCGAGTCACTGTCCTTATTAGTGACTGGCTCCTCTTGTTGAACTTGTGTATCGACACTAATAGTCGACACGACCGCGTCACTCTTGACGCTTCGAGAACCTCTCGAATCCGATCGAATCTGAGTCTTCTTATTCGACTCACATTTTCTCCCGACGACTCCCTCAGTCGTCGGTGTCCGCGTGGGGTGACCGGAGACAGCCGCGCGTCGCGCAGCCTCTCCTGGTGGGTCGCGTGCACCGCGAGGTGCACGTGCTGCGCCGACAGGGCCATCGCTCACTGTCGCGCCGCTACTCCCGAAGTGCACGATCGTGCGCTTCGTCCAGTCGATCACCGGATCATGCCGTGCAAGCCACGGCATGCCCAACACCATGTCGGACTTATCGTCTAAGTCGAGTACGATAAGCTCGTCCACGAACTTCTTCTCTCGATACGAGAAGCGTACGCGTACGACACGCTTCTCGGTTCTAACAACGACACCCGTTGCTAGTCTCACTTCCAATAGACTTCGAGGCATTAAAACCTCCTCGAAGTCAAGCCTCGCTAGGCTCTGCAGTCGAACAAAGTTGTTCGACGCACCACAATCCACCAACGCACGAAGAGACTTCTCTCTCTTCGAGTTAACCTTCAGGATGACAAGGTTCGGCCTGTCATCCCGCTTCTTACAGTGAGAGTGACTCTCACTGGGGGCAGCAGTCTTCAATACGGCGTGTCCGATATCGACACGCTCGACTGCATCACCAGCAGGGCGCCCCGCGCCTGCTGGTTGTTCTAGTTTTTTTATTGCCCGTGGCGATACCCGGTATCGTCACGCCGGCCCTTGGCCGCCTGCACAGGTGCTGTGCATTCACGGGCGTTGTGGCCGTTGTTTCCACACCGGAAACAGCGGACATTCGTTGGTCCACGACGCTGCTGAGACCCAGCAGCCGTCGCACTCGAGAGGTTCATTGGTTCGGGACCTCCCGTCGGCTTCACCGTCGGTCGCGGCATCGGCCGCGGGACGTTCACATGGAGTTTAGCCTGTCGCAGGCTAAACTCTTCTTGCATGGCAAGTGTAATCGCAGACTCGAGAGTACTTGGGTACTCTCGGAAGAGATAGGTCTTCACAGGCCCATCTTTCAGGCCCTTCATGAACGTGACGACCTTTGTCGCCTCGTCTATCGGGTTGGTCACGATGTTCGAGACCAAGTACCGCGCCCTTTGAGCGTAAGCATGCACGTCATGCTTGCCCTGTTGCAGGTCGAGGAACTCAGCCCTCGATCTGAACTCATTCTGCGGGGGCTCAAACGCTTGTCTGAGCTCCTCCTTGAACACCTCGTACGTGCTAAAGCACGTAGGGTCAGTGAGTCGGCGTCCGTACGCCCAACTCCTTGCTCGCCCGCCAAGGCATGACATGGCGAACGCAACCTTCGACAACGGGTCGACGATACGTCGAGCCGTAATGGCAGTGTCAACTTCGACAAGCCATCGGAGGAGAGGCTCGCCCTCTCTTCCTACGTAGCTGTTCACGTGGAGTTTCAACGACTCCACGCGCGGTGTGGACGGAGTCGACACCGTAGCGCGAGCAGCGGTCTCGCGCTGTTCCTTCATGATGAAGCCTAGAGCAACACCGCGTTGCTCTGTCGGCGATAGCGTGCGTAGCATCGTCGCTACGGCCGCTTCTCCAATGACCGTCGACAGTCGTTGGAGCGCCTCCCACTCTGGATCCGCCAGATGGAGACAGTCTTCGCGTGCAACATGCGTTGCACTCGTGTTTGGGTTACCAGTGGACATACTCGCGTCCACAGGCAGGTCCTCAGCCCCCGTATCGAATTTCATACGATACGTAACTAGTCGGTCGTTGGACGGACTACAAAGTGCTACCAGGTGTAATGGGCTTACTTAGTCCAATACTTTAGCTTACACGTGAGCGCACGTGTATGAGGAAGCGTAAGGTGTATTTAACTTTGATTAAGTATACTTGTATCCACAAGTATAATTAGATCTAAATAAAGGTACAAATAGTAGATTTTGCGGTAAAATGAGAACTGAATTGAATGTTAACTGTGGCTTTCCTCCTAAAACTGATATCTATAAAGAGAGGTTCTGCCAACCACTCGTTGGCAGAAACTCCGACCTAATGCTTGAGTATTACTGGCAGAAAGACCCTGATTTCTGACCAATAGGACTGCTTTCTAATATGAATGGTGACCACACTGCAATGTGGTCCACCTGAATGTATCCACTTAGTGCGTGTTGCACTAAGGTGAGGTTAGCCGAATATGTAGCCCCGCTACACGTGGGGTACGCGCTGTGGATGGCAGGTGCGCTGAAGGGACAGCGGTCGACTGCTAAGAAGCGCGTAGTCTTGATCATGCTGTTAGTCGCCAAATAGTTAAAGCTGGACCCAAACACCGCCCACTATCGCGACTAAGTTTTTTTGTTTGGGAAGATGACGGAGGTAGTCGAGCTAATCTTCCTCTACACACGCGAGATCAAGTCGCGCGGCTTCACGGAAATCCGCAAGCATCTGCCCGACCTGTACCCTGAATCTGCGCCGCGCTGCTTCATCTGCGATCCAGACCGCAAAGACGCCCTCGAGCCTGTAGCATCTTCAAACTAGGATGTTGTCGCGACTGCACAAGGAACCACATACATCTTGCAGGCAAATACAACGTGTATAACGTGTTTAGAACGAAACCAAAGTAGAGAGGGTCAACAGCAAACATAGCATAGACACCAAAGGAGTTAGCACACTTGATAAAAGCGGCGGTATAGAGCGGTTGGCAGCGTAGCATCGCACGCAAAGCCCCACCCCCGAGGGAAGGGATATTACGGCTGGATTCGAACCAGCAACATCAGGAAATAACCCTGCGGTCATCCACTGAGCTTCTTCGTCGTGAAGAGGGGGGCTGCGGCGCGCGCGTAGTGGGTCCAGAATTGAGGGGGACCGAGCGGTAGCTTAAAAAATGAAGACTGAGAGGTCCGCCTCTCTGTCGGCCCAGCCTCAACAGGTTTGTCTGACTGTTAGCCACTGTATGATAACGTGTCCAAATGCTTCCATATCATTCCGGTTGTGGCTGGTTGGCACAATTGCTTTTATACTAAACCCCGCCACGGAATTTCGGGGATCACTATTGAATTTACTTGCTCAACAGCACATGACTCTCGAGCCAAAATTACATGGTTTTCCTTTTTGCGTTTTTCTCAGCCCACAAGCCGTTTCGGGTCATTTCCTTCCGCCTACAAAACAGGCTTAAGTAGACTCCCTGCCATTACACATTTCATAGGTCCTCCTCTAACCCCTTATAAAGTACAGTGATGAAGTACCGTATTTGTCAGTTCTTGCACAATTGTGCAGAATGTACCATTGTTGCGGTACAGGTCGGTGAGATCCTCCGTCGGAGGCTCTCTAATCGATGTTAGTCATCTTATTCTACAGTTTAGCTGTGGCTTTTCTTTTCAGAAACTCCAAGCTGCCGAAAAGGACCTGGTCGAAACTCGAGCTGTTTGCGCTGGCCCAAATACAGTGTCATGAGGAAGGCGGCGTGTTCAAATTTGATGAAATAGCCATTACGTTTAACATCCCGTCGGCCAAGAGGCAATCCTGTATTATTCAGAATAAGTATTACTACACGATTTAGTATTAAAACTTGGCTATTTTTTTGTTTTGTTTGGGGCTTTGCCCTGCCAGGCGAAAAAGAGTGGTCAGTGTACCCGCCCCATTCAGTCTGCAAGTTAGGCAAGTGACTATAGTGAATGATGGGTACTTCGCTGTCCCACCAATTTATAGGTAGTTGCTATTTTTTACCATAAAATCACCTACACATATGTGCCGAAGACCGGAGTAGCCGCGTTTTAAAGCTCGCACTAGCGCGCTCTTTATCATATTTGTGCAGTTTAATAACAGCGCACATCACGTAAATTACAACACGAATGCGACAGCACCTTCGAAAGAAATAAGGTTTTATTTCGTAATTATAAGGTAAATTAGCGATATTAGTAGAAAAAAGATACCAGATGTCCACTCCGGCTTGGCGAGCACGTACGTAATAGCACAACTGCCAGAAACGTGCGGAACACTCCCTAATAGGCGCCCAAAAACGTGAGGTTTAATTGCCGGTTATGGTGATATGCATCAAATCACAGGATTATTCATCCAATTATCGACCGATGCGGTTTTAGGTACGGAATTAGCAATTACACATATTTTGTTTATTAAATCGAGATGCCATACCTCTTCGAGAGCGCAGGGTCTGAGCGGCACTGCTGCAACTCGCTGTACCACCTTCCTGGCGTTGAGGTTGAATATCTGAAGTGGGCACACCCTCCGAGGTTGTGCAAACACAGCAATCATTGCGTAGGCAGCCTACGCAATGACTGCTGTGTTACTACTAACGTAGCTGCAAATCAGCAGCGCGTTCAACGCCAGTCACGAGGAAACACCTCAGCTATCGAGATGGCGACCGGCGGAGTGCACGTAGACCGCGCGCAGTCGAACACCATGACCTGCAGGTGCTCAAGCGCCAGGACGCCGGCGTCATGGAGCTCGTAGACACGGCGAGCCACGTCGTCATGTACGAGTTCGATATATTATATACACAAGCGACCTGGTATATTAACTCTTTCAATATAATACTCTCTTAGCCATTTGCAACCATTCCATCTCTATCCACGCCATACTGTCCATCTTGATACGGCGTCCGTTCTTTTAGGGCCCGTCATCATCCGTTTTACGGTGCCTTGAAGCCCGCCTTAGGTAGAAATTTTTAACCAATCATATCGTTCTAGCAATTTTGAGTAGTACACAAAGAACCAAACTACCTATAAATTGGTGGGACAGAGAAGTAATATGCAATGAACGATTGTCATTGGGGACTTGTAGTTGCTTGAGCATTGTTGGTGGTAATGCGTCGTGTTGTTTATTTTTACGTTCCTAATTCCTACGTAAATCTTTAATAGACAGTCGTGTTGATCAACTAGGCAGTCCGTCGCTTGTTCACTTCTCGTCATTTGATGTACCAATGGCCTCGCTGACTCGAGAAGTCGCCGGTCCCGAAAGAGGTGCGGATGCATGTGTTCCATGTAAAACGGATCGTTGTTGCGCAACTTCAATGACGAACGTTGAGCCATATAAGTCAGCTGGCCCACAATGACGTTCAACGCGCCTTCTAGCGGCACTTTCTCTTCCACGTTCGAGCTGGCCTCGATCAATACAGTCTCCGACTGCAACACTGTGCTTTCTTTGACAGGCGCAGCTTCGTCTTGGGCTGCCTTGACCGCTCGATAAAGCCGCGCGCCAGTTCGACGAGCTCGCTAACACTACCGCCGCCGTCTGCTAGCTACTAGCAGCACATGCTGAACGGTTCAGTCACTCCGACAACGTTTTGTTTGCACTTTACCTCGCAGTAGAGTGGATTGACGCGCCACGACAGCGCGTTGAGGCGCTGTACCCACTCGCCATCGTACTCGTATTGCTATGATAGCACCAGATCCTGCGCCCGAATCATCGACCCGGCGAACCCGACCAGGAATTTCCTCGCCGTCGGTACTGTGGGAACGCTGCTAGCAATCGTCGTGTTGCGGTTGGCTCGGGAAATAGGGTGGTTCTGTTATACGCTACCGAGCCCCCCCCTACGCGACCTTTACTAACCCACACGTCTGAACGAGTTCGACTATCTTGCGCTATATCTGCGTCGCCATGTCCACTTCTTTAAATATGCTGGAGACGAAGCAATCAGTGATTGTAAACCGCGAAGACCCTGGCTCAGCATCCATGCTGTCAGGCGAGCGTAGACGCGATCCAACGTCTACAGTGATTCCAGTACGTCTCGGGGATCCACACCCACATGACCGCTCTCCTCTACTTCTACAGCGCGAATCGAAACCAGCATGCCAATGAGCCGGTTGTCGATCTCAGAGTAGTCGAAGTATGCTTGTATTGCTTTGGTAGCCCGCCGGAGGCGCGAGGGGCCTTCGTCAGTCTTAATAAGAGAGCCTTCATTCGAGTGACTCATTTCGTATGTGTATGGAAACAAACACTGTCATGTTGAACCCAGGCTCGCGCGGCGTCGCAGTGCTCGTGACAACGCAAGCTCTACACTCCGCCGGCCTACGCATCCTGGTCGACGACACCGAGAACGCCAACGCCGACGTCAACGCGTGCTTCCTCATTCTCGGACGGACCGGATGCGCCAAGCTTTCACCCCGCCAGCGGGGTGCAAAACAATCCGACATGCCTGTCGAGCATCTGGCGCGTGTTCGTCGACGCTGATGTGGCTAATCTCGTGATCCGAACACGCATGCTCTCGCCTTGATCAGCAAGTCGGTACGTGCGCTCGTGCGCGTTTTGTTCTCCAACGCTCGTACAGCTACCCACTACTTATTTATGCAGGCTCCACATGCAGCATATGTCTGCGAGCTTCATTTCGACGGAGTCGCCCCCTTGCACGCAGCTAAAGAACATAAGCCTAAGGCCGTATTAGTGCACGTTCTTGAAACGTAATTTAGCATGGCGGTCGCTCCACCGAGCGATATTGCCATCGGCGAGTTCACCCTCTGTTGTCGTCGAGTCCACGATGCTGCTGCCGAGTCCGCTTCATTGGACGACGCTGCCGCGGTCGTTGTGGGTGCGTAACCCAGTGCACAGCGTTCGTCCTCCTGCTGACGTTTGGCCGATATCGACTACCAACGCAGCGCAGCGTTCTCGTGATTTGCTGCGCGTGTTGGACGGTGTGGACCATATCGCTTCCAATAGAGAGTGCATTCTTGATAGTATGTGGTGGGATATCGTACACGCCCTCAATACAAGAGCACAAATGGTGCACCGCCATCCTTTCGTCGGGCTTAATAAGTGGCGCTTCATTCAAATGACTATGAGTATGGAAACAAACACTGCCACGTTGAACTTAAGTAGTCTGTTGTGACGGGGTAACGAGGTATCAGTTTCGCTTACTATGATGTAATGCTAAGGATACGCCCCGCTTCGCATTCCAAACGTTAGTTTTATGCCCATACACCAGACACCTTCCATGACTGCCAATAATTCGGGTACCGCTACAGTACCATATTATTAGCCCATCTTCCTGCCGGGTCAGAGATGGAGTTTTACGGAAGTTCATCTATTGATATACATGTTTAAAGACAGATATACCCCCGGCAGGCTTGACAATCAATGTAGAAACCGAAAATGACCACGTCAATCACTCCCTCTTTCCTTCATATCACGAATCACACTCACGGTCGAAAATAAGTAGGTTTCGCTTATACCTTTTTTATAGCTAATCATGCTCTAAATGGTAGGAGAGCGCGCATTCATGGATTTGAGTATCTAGCTCTTGGTCAGCTCAAGTCCACTAAACATAGGGTTTCCCACTCGAGACCTGACGTACAAAATATGTTTGTCAGGGTTATATTATTATAAGCTGCCACCACGAGAAGGAATTAAGGTCGTCCATGTGGTCAGCTCCGACCGTAGTGCCCCAGTCATGTGAGCAATTCCTGTACGGAAACTACAGAGCGATGTGGGTCAGCTATGTAGCTACAATGCATGCTGCAACAGAAAGCGATCCGACTGGATGTGTTACGGCGGAAGAGTCCGCGCAAGACGATCGAAAAACCTTCAGTATATGGCATCGCGTAGTGATAATACACAACGCGCAGAAATGCATGATGAGCCGTATGTGTCTGGCGTTAGAACGCATGAGCCAGTTGCAAGCCGGCCATCACGGAATAGATCCCGCTATAAAATAAGCCATTGTGTGTAAAGGTTCTATAGGAGTAAGCATCCTTGGTTTGGGCCTACACGAACACCACATGCGTCCACAAAGACGACAAATCCGTTTTGTGATACGTGTACAATATGAAACGGTCCGTAGTGAAAAGCCACTTCAGAGTGTCGTAGTGCGCAATCACAATCCCAGTGTTACTTCACTAGTTTTGTGTCCCTATCACTGCACCGTTGGGGATAGATGTTTTTACACTTGTATAATTCTGTTCATTTTGCGTATTTTGCGCTATCATTGCGATGTTCGTATGTGTAGTGCATTTCGTACGGTCTCACAAATATGAATAAAAAATCAGATATGTAAGTGGGTCGATGATGAGGAAGAGCTAGTGACCCTCCAACCCTTCTCCCCTCGTCGCCCCCCCCCCCACCACCACCACTTCATGACTCTCATTTGACACTTCGCCTCCATCTGATGCTCCCCCCCCACTCTTCCCCGCTGTTTGGCCCTCCACAGATGTTTGATTCTCTGCTTACACGGTGCCGAATTTTTCCGCACACGAATCTCTGCTTGAGTCTCCTTTCTTGCGTGTCAACACTGCTCACACCGCATTGCTTCAAGGCTCATACTCCTTATAGGTGTGGCGGGGGTCTTGGCTGTCCCGTGACCGTCTTTGTTTTGTGTGGGTACTTCTCGACAGAGAGCTTGACGGCCGTCAGCCCCCCCCCCCCGATCTTTTGATGGGTAAATGTACTCTATATTCCTTCTTCAACCCGGACCCGTGATGTTGCCCCTAAACCGGTGCAAATGGATTGTTAACATAATTTGCCCTCAGTATGAGCTTATCATGCGAAACAAAATAATATATTATGTAGTACGGTACTACCTCTGGTCCGAAAGACAATGGTCACTTCAATGCTGGTGTGTCCACATAACGGCTATCGCATTTTTATCGGTCAAAACGGGACGTTTTAATTTGTTGGTTGGGAGCAATTAATTCTGTCGGAGGAGCAAGTGGCGCCAAAACTCGCGCCGAAACTCGTGCCAAACCTCGTGCTAAGATGCAGCTTCACAAAACACTAGTAACCAGTCGCCCTCAACATACCCCGCTCGCCCAACTCCAAGGATCTACCGCTGTCTGTGGGGCTGGAGATCGTGATGGCCCTCTCGGACGTGTAAAACCTGCGGAAAGCTTCCACGGGGGGCTATATCCGAGGCAGCAGCACGCTTTGGCTGACAT
The DNA here is from genome assembly GCA_009729435.1 of Phytophthora fragariae. NCBI lineage: Eukaryota > Oomycota > Peronosporomycetes > Peronosporales > Peronosporaceae > Phytophthora > Phytophthora fragariae. Next base: position 166,330 of record QQOI01000063.1, read on the forward strand.
CGCAACACCGTGCACAAGTTGTGGCGGGTTCGTGATATTATTGCCGTCCAGCAGCGTTGCCCTCGAGCCTTCACGGAGGGGGGAGCTCAAGGCCAAGATCGAGGGGGCTCCAGTGGACAGTCGGACCACGCTGCGTGGCCTCGCAGCTTCGACGGGTATCCCGCGCACCCAGCTCTTTCGGCCCTTAATAGAGCGAAGCGTGCTCAAGCGAGTCACCGATGTGCCAACGCCGCTGCTCACGCCTGAGCACAATGCGAAGCGTCACCAGTTTGTGCGGTCGGTCGTGAAGAAGCTTCCCGGTAAGAGTTTTGGCTGCCTAGTTATCTAGTGGTGTGTTATTGGGCTGAAGTTAAATTCACGATATTCGGTCAATTAGGTGAGCGCGGATACGAATTCGTTGACATGCAAAACGTTGTGCATGTTGACGAACAATGGTTCTACGTGCACCTCAACCGCAACATCTACTACCTAACCAGTGATGAGACTGCCCCACGCGCCGTCACTATAAACAAAAACCATCGCACGAAGGTTATGTTTTTGGTGGCGGTGGCACGTCCTCGGTACGACGCCCAGTAGCGCATGACCTTTGACGGGAAGGTTGGCTTATGGTCTGTTGTGGGGACCAAGCTGGCCGTCCACAACAGCAAAAAATGGCCGAAGGGAACCCCGGGCACGACTCCCGTCGAGCTGACGAAAGGTGTCTACGAGCGCATGCTAACACATCATGTTATTCCTGCCCTTAAGCGAGTTTGGTCCGGTAAGTGATTGTGCGTAATTTTGTTCAACCAATATTTGTGCTTACTATATGTGTGTACAGACAAAGAGCAGGTGATCGTTCAGCTGGACAATCCTCCGCCACACCGTGCCTCAGCTCGGACCGCAGTGAAGGCGTGACATTTCGCATTTGAAGAAGGATGCACTGATAAGGGCAGGCAAACTACCACGCTGTCTCTCGTGTTCTGCTGAGGCGATGCTGCTGTCGCTCTAGCATAAATCTGCATTGTAGTAATGGTAATACTGAGCTTAATATTATCTTCAATCTGATTGGTTTATCTCCAGCGGTGCAATATGAACAGTGACCATGTCTTTCGGACCGTAGTACCACATAACAGATGCAGAGACAAAATATACAACTCTAGGGTTTGTGTGGTACGGTACAGTACAACCGTTGGGAACTAAGGGGTTAAATTGTTGTACGAAGGATAAAGAGCTAGTCTGTAGAGTAACGTAGAGCTAGGAACTTTCGCATTTCGGGATCTTTGCTCTCGCCTTGCTTTGCCATGGTGCGAAGCGCACATGGACCCAGGAGGATCTCCTTGTGGATAGATCACCCGCCCGGACGAGTGATATATCCGGGATCGTGGGTCTCCTGTTGGGGACGCACCATTTACGGTGTAGAAATGTCCTGGGGGAAGCCCGGTCAGAAAACTTACGCCCTGAGAATCGGTTATTTAGATCAGGGGAACGATCGACCACTAATCGGTACTCTGGTGGGTAGTAAAAAAATTCAGTTGCCCAAGGACACTAACAAATCCTGGGCGATGAAGGTATAAGGAACATAAATATACACTAGTTATTTTGAGAAAGATCCCTCCGGAGATCTCCAAAAATTGTGAACATCCTCAAACGGTTGCGATCTGAGAATGAACCACACTCTACGGTAGTGCGCGGCTCTGGACCGTATAGAGATCACCTGCGATTTGACCGTCACAATGGGAATGCAGCGCTCGAAGGTACCGCATCATCGGGATAAATCTGGTGTAAAGCGTTAATAAACTTCCTTTTGCATGGTATTACGACCCAAAGGTGCGACCACCCAGTAGTACGGAGGTGTCGTGTGAGACAACTGCCTACGTGGAACAGTGACCACATCTACGTTGAGCCCCACAAGTCTGTACTGTTGAAAATTGTTGTACACCAGTCCTCGCCACTTGGCAAGGCATACAATGGAAAGCAATGACTGAGGGTCGTTTATCCCGAGAAGTCACCAAAGTGTTGATGTTTTTTTCAAGTAGTGGAATAGTCCTACTGCGGTTGTCCATTACATCTAACGGGTCGACATGTGACAGCTGAACTAAGAGCAAGGCTAGCTGCGAGAGAAAAGAAAATTAACGTGGACAGCAAAATCATTCTGCTAAAACACAATTTCCTTCGCAGGTGACCTTTGTTACTTGGCCAGCTCCTGCGAGCCTAGGTTGCACTCTGAGCGTGACTGCAGGCAGCTTTAGGCACTAACCCAGTCACGCTCCGGACGAAGAATCTGTTAAATTTGCGTCGTTGGGAACAGCAAAGGGCTCGTCGGTGAGACTGACATCCAGGTTTTAGGCATGTAAGATAGGAATTGCTAATGCGGCAGTTCCAAGTAGCTTACTTTTCGCTTGACTATGCCGATAACTATTATAAACCATTCACAACAGATATTTTTGACAATCCTTGTTTGCTATCCCAACAGCAGATACTGGTTTTATTCTACCTCCGTCAGTCCTGCTGAATATCTCTGCGCACGGCCAGTTAGTACACGATATTTACTAACTCTCTGTGGCTTGAGCTGGTTTTATTTGTTAGCGTCGCAGCTGCGGTTTTCCATAGACAGTCTTCGCGAGAAAAAAGGAGCTGTTGCTATGCGACTTGTCTAGATTTTCGTTCCGTTAGGGGGCACTTCCACCCGATCAGAGGCCGTTAAAACGTCACCAACTTCGGAGAAGCAAAACCATAACACGATATACTGCTCTCAACATTGACAGCCTCTAATATTTATGGTGAGCTACAAAAGAACGAATGGTGGAAATTAAAAGTTCGCCAGTTAAATGAAGCTAGATATTGGGCTATGGGACGGCAGTCAAACCCAGTTTTCAGCTGGCTTAATTGGAAAGTTTTTTTCTAAGGCATCCTGAACACCGGTCATGTCGGCCATCCCCAGCGACCTGGGGACTGCTGGTGCGCTGTCAAGGTCATAGCTGGACGCTCTGCTCGGAGGCACCTCTGACAGTAATGAAGTGCTCGATGGTAGCGTCAAACGTGGCGTCACTATCGACGTAGTCGTGGTCTCCATGCGCTTGATGTAACTTTCAGCCACCCTCTTCGAGAATTACCCGTAGTATATAATAGTAGCATCCCTTTCTGAGTGACCAGGATATTCCACGAGCCGATCAATACCATGTAATTACAATCAGGTCTAGTCTACTTTGCGGTTAAATGTTATAAGTGATTGTATTTCGTACTAAGCATATTTTCAGCTTCGTCTACGTATGTGACATCGCAACACGTAGTATACTCGTCGGCTAACGTTTAGTTCAGATTTCTCTTGACTGAGGAGCTGGCCACGGTGCCGTTCCTGTGTAGGTTGCTCGCTATATTTGACGAGCACGTCACAGCCTTCAAAGTAGATAGGTAATTCCGATTCCACCGTACCACCGTATTTCCAGATGATCCCATCTAGCAACCACCAACCCTTGGATTACGTAACTAGGAGAGGTGGGTGATACATGCGCATGTGTATCCGCTTACAGAGGTTTAAAGAAGCTGCAATAATTGGGGCTTATGCATTGGCTATCGGCACAGTCCGATATGAGCAGTACCCCCCCCCCAAATTATCGCCCCTCAATGTAACGTCGAATCTCTCCGTGTATCTGAGGTCATACCGGCGGACAGTGGGATCTCCAAATCCTTGTAATATCAGGGGTCGGTCTTAAACGCATCCGAATTCCATTGACCGTGAACCTGGATTGTGGGTGCGTCTGGTCTCAATCGATACGTATGGTCTGCCCCACCAGCGCGTAGCGACTACGAGTTGAACCGGTTCAGATTATGACGTTTCCTAGAAGCAGCTTGCTTGATGGTATTTGCAATCCCAACACAGGCCGATTTTCCGCGCGGCTTAATTATACTGCGGCCAAAATGTCGATATATAGGTCCTTGGGTTAAAGCAAAGCACAAAAAACTAGACCACGACAACATTCTTGGGGTCGTGGAGCAACATTAGTTCGTCTTGGAGCCGGTCAGACGCATACATACGGACTTGACGTTCTCAGACGAAAGTGTTGTGTGACGAAGCGGCTCCACGAAATTTGGAAATCACGGGGTCTTCTGTAACCCAGCGTCTGAACTGCCGACTAACAAAGGTGATAGTCTGATAATCAGTGAAGATTCGGACTCCCACCTTGTGTACCCGTCAGTGGACTGGGTCCCTCTTCTGGTGATCTAGGGGACACGCTTGGGTTTGCGTCTTGGATTGTCTCGTGCGTAGAGGGAACTTGTGGCAGCAGCGCAGAAGCTTCTACACGCTGTCGGGGTAGAGTCATCGATCTTTGGCTGGTTGAATTGAGACTTGCAGGCCAGTGTGAATCGTAGTCTGGGTTTGCCTTGTGGTCGGTGTATGACCTTCTTTTTTTCTTTCATTGCTTATCAATACCTTTCACGGTGAAGTATTGAGTCTTAGGTGACCCACCGCATTGACCATGTTGTGCTCGTTACAGGTGCAGCTGTGCAACATCTTGCGCTGCCAGCTTACTGGGTTGTTTTTTGCTATTCGCCCTCACGAAGCGCGCAGTCATCTTTGCGTATTATGAAGGGGATTACACGCACCGTAGCATAGAAGAAGTGTAACACACAACCCCGAGCAGACGATTGGCGTTTCGGTTGCTCTGTATGCAAAAAAGTTTGGCCTTCCCTGTCGACTAAGGTACCGAGTAATGAACGATTTGCACAATTGAAAGTTAAACTGAATTTAATAATAAGACTCATACGTTCCTATCGACTGCTTTTATATGTATACTAAATCCATGTCAAAATAACGATCTTCCTGAGCGGTTGGCTCAGGTGAACCCGTGTCCTTAAGTGCGATTGACTCCCGAGTGTACCACTTGGTGTGGAGTGGCCCACACCAGGGAGTGACCGTCAGTCCAAAGCGGTCATTCTCCGTTTCCTTGAATAGGACAGCAGCTAGTATTGGCTCCATGGCCCCTCGCCTTGGAAGCGAACCCAAAGGACCCGATGGACCCATTTTCAGCACACCGGGTTGTAGTCATCTCGGTCAAGTAGTCGGGGTGGTTGGTAGCACAGGAGGGTCGAGGAGCCATTTGCAGGGCCGTGCTTGCGCATTCAATTGCAAATCTTGCAGTCGTCACGACAGACAGGTCCTTCCTCGAAGAAGAAGGCACATATTTCAGCACTTGACAGTATCTTGGGGCTGGCGGAGTGGGATGGGAGGCTTCGGCTTGGTATTGAGCAGGTAAAAGTGTTATGAGGAAGCGACAACGCCAAGAGAGTAGTAAGTAACGCATTTGAACAAGTATCCGGATTGTTGGTTCTGGGGGACTGCACTGCTTTGACTTTGCTTCACTTCATAGAAATATATTCTGTCGTGTATGGTAATAAATTGGATATTATGGACCAATTTTTGACAAATTTGCGCTCTCCACCGCCCACTACCACCACGGCTTAACGATGTCGCTCGTGGCCATTTACAAGTTCAGCCGCGATAGGCCGTGGTCCTCTTAATTGCAATATATAGTATCCTATTTATGTACCATATGAACAGCCCAGTTTTCGATCGTGCTTTAGGGCATATTTTATTGTGCCTTTCTGCCAAAACGCCCTCTGTTTTGGGGTCCTACGTTGGAGGAGAGGTCTTACAAAGAGATCCTTACTGACCAGACACCAGCCACCAGCCACTAAAATGTACCCTAACCTTCCTCAAAGACTGAGCTTTTCATGCGGCACACAAACATGACATTACATACGACCTTTATAGTTTGCAGACTGGTTTACTGGTTTGTGAACGCCTTCTTAGCCAGATAGCTAACCGTTGGCGTGGGTTCAATCCCCGTGTCTGTAAGGGAGCTCGGTGCTTGAGGTAAATGTCGTGTGTAGGATCTCCGCTGGTTCCGAGATATAATTGTTTGGGTCGCAACGAATCAATCCTGCCTATGGGTGAGTCTCATATTGAACAGTCGGGGCAGAATTTCTGGGATGATAATCGACCTGGAGGTTCTGTCCAATCGGCATTTTACGGATGGTAAATGGGATCATTCCCTGGGCACAAACGTTGTCGGCTGGCTGGAGCCCCCACTTTGTTGCAAAACCACGTGTCTTAATTTAATACAAAAATTAAGGATAGGGGTGCACAATCGATGTATTCACATATTGTTTTCGCCAGATAGTAACCGAAACTCAAAACATTTGGTGAAATTTTCTCCTGGACGACATGCGTTTTTATTGGTAGCTATCCAGCTAATTCTTCTCGCCGATCCGCCAAGTTTCAGTGTCAGCTCACATTTTAATCAACCATGTCGGTACCGCTTCCTCCAATCCTGACCTGCCGTTTGGTAGTCAAGAACGGTGAACCCCTCACGTCTTGCCACAACAAAACTGATCCGATTGAATTTTCCTTTGAAATTGGACGTGGGTTCAGGCTTCTGAGGGCTCCGATCGCGACGGAATTCGAACGAAAGCTCCTCGGTAAATGGTATGACGTCTTCAGTTTATTTCTCAAACAGTCTAAGCCCCCCACCCCACCCCCGCCGCCAACGTCAATTTCTGGAATTGGACGAGAAAAATTTCGAAAGTCGTATATCAAAAGCCTGGAACCTCGCTTGGCTTCGCCTACGTGGTCAGTCTGTTTTCGTTTTTATGCTCTTTGTGTATGTCCCAAGAGCAACCAGTCGGCGGATGAACACGATGGGCAACAGAAAATATAATCCAGGACGCGTTGCCGCACTGCTATCAGAGCGCAACATCCAAAGCGGGCCTCCCAGCTCTATATGGCAACCACGCAAGCTCGTTTACCGGTCGAAGCCCCTCCCCAAGTTCCCGATAATGCAATTTTTCGGCAACTTCAGAACATCGAGAGACTTTCGCAGGAGATGCAGGTCATACAGCAAACCAGCCAAGCCCGCGCTGACGCAAATTTCAGGTTAGTCAGGGTCATGGTCCAAGACGCCGTTCTTAAAGCTCAGATTAATGTTGCAGACTTCCGATAGGTGCTTGGTCTACCAGCTTACACCTGAGACCTCGTTCGAAATCCGGTGGATGTCAATACACCTGCACCGGCTGGAGACATGTAAGATGCAGACCACATCTAAGAATGTTTGATTCCGAGAGTAGGAAAAACATAAACTCAAAATACTTCATTCATTAGAAATCAAGGGTTTTTATGATAAGTTGGTTGCCTTTGTATCCACAATGTTTGTACAAGTTTTCTCCGACTTCTTTCTATCTTGTGCAAAAGTGTATGACTGCGTTGAGGGCTGCCAACGGATTTTCACGAAGTGTTCTGTTGGTCTGGCGCTGAATTCATCGCTTCAACAACAAAACCCCGACTTCAATCGGATTTAAGTCAGGTGAGTATGTGGGGCAAAAAGAATAGCAGTGCACTACAACCATGGATGAGCTCTTGGCGTTCCTGGTGCATATTAATTTTGGCATTGCCTAAAATGGCAATTAACCTAGGCAAAGGCGATGGATTGAGATACGGTAGGATCTTGGACTTGAAAGTTTGATGGAAACTTTGTCTCGTGAATGTGTCTTCGGTTCTACCCCCAAGTAAAACATTCTTGAACGTCAAATGCAGCAAGGACAGACACCATTTTGCCTCTAGAAAACGGTATGGGCGCTATGGCAGGATTTCTTTCAGCCAACCAACCACACATGCTTCCGTAGCGAAGCCCTTGCAAAATTTACAACATAAAACGCAAATTAGTACATTATCCTGCGGTTTCTAACAGCATTTTGACAATATATTCCATCCTTTGAAGTTTCATCGACGAATACGAGTTGCTCTCGACCGCTATAAAAAGGCAGTTGTCGGTTGACGTATTCCTGGCGTCCTTTTAGAATAATTTCACGACCACGTTTTGTCAGAACTTTTGTGAAAGTCCCAAGTCGAACCGAAAAGCGCGGAAAATTGTCGAGTCGGAGCAGCAAGAGCGATTCGCAAACTTTTCTATTAGGGCCTCACGCAACTCTTGAAAATCAAAGTAAGGACGTTGTCGAGCGTTGTCTTGATCGAATTGTTGCACTCCCGGAGGCCAGTTGACGTTCTCTCCTATGCTAAATTGTCGTCGACGATCCCTAAAGTCTTGAATAGCAGATACCATCGACGGAGGCTTCGAGCTAAAATTCACAGAATCTCGGATACGACAGTAAGTTCGATGTTGTAGACGTACGGCAATACAATGCCGCGCCAGCGGATATCGCTTGAGTAGCACATCGGCGTGCAGGTTGTGAGTCCCTTGCGGAAGACGGATTGGCCAGTAAATTGTGGCCGTTCAGGCCTTAAATCTTAAAAAAGTACTTCTTAGCCCATATTTGAGGACTTCCGAAGGACTTCATGCTCATACGATCATAAAAAAATAGAGGACTTTCGGAGCGCTAGTTGAGTTTCGAGTTGAGGTAGATAGTTTCTATGCAATCTCAACTTGGAGAGAACGAGTCGTTTCGGCCTCTGCACTTTCAGTTTCAAATCCAGCTGGGCGGAATGTTGGTAACCAACACTTTCAGCGACGGCAGCATGAGCAACGGGACATACAGGGCTAGGTTAAAGCTCACGACTGTGGTAAGATGCGCCATCTAAATAAATGTTGCAACCACCAAACTTGCTCAGCGTAATGCACAGTTGCTCAAACCAGTGCTCAAACTGGGCGGCATCGAAATTGCCGTGGTAATCGTCGTCCCCTTGTTTTCGCTTAACCCTTCTAGCCCCGTATTATGTATCCTACAGAATAAGTAATGTCACAGGATTTAATATCCAACAAACGTGGCATCAACTTCATACTTTGCATATAGATTTTTGCACATATTCCTGTCGGATTGGCGATGGGTAGATAGACGGGGATTCTTCTTTGGAAATAGAAAGACTACTATACCCCCCCGACAGGTTTGGGAATCGAAGTAAAAGCCCAAATCGAACGCGTGTCAGCCACTGCGTATTTCCGTCATTTCAGAAAGAACAACCCCAGAGTGCGTACCGACTAAGCCACGGTGGAGTGAGCCAATGCCCAGTAGACCTCGCGGATGACCAAGGACCAATACTACAGCTATAGGCGATGTCTACAGGGGGGGTACGTTTGGCGAATACTCTATTATTTGGACTAATAATGCTCTGAATGAGAGGCAGCGTGGCTTCAAGACGTTTGTGTATCTAGCATGTGACCGAGACACGTCCTCTCTCTCTACGGCCATCCGCTGGGGGCCCGACAGACCGGCAACCTGCAACCGCGAGAGGAAACGCCGCCTGCACCTGTGCTGCCGACTTCGTCAGCTCTAACCGCAACAAGCACCCCATGCCACTAAAGAACAATGTGGGCCAAATTCGTGGCTAATACGGATACTACAGCATAAGACGGGTCGACTGGAGTAGCTGCGACGAAAGCTACAGCGCAAGCCTATGGACAGCAGGGGTTGTAACGGAAGCTACTGACCAAGGCAACCCGTCTCCGCGGCTCCAACGGAATCTACAGAACAAGCGTCTCGACGGGGGAAGCTGCGGCGGGGCTACAGAACAAGGTAATACGGCGTGTAGGTATGACGGATGCGGGCGTCGAGGGCATATGATGGTATATAATGCAAGATGCGTATAAATGATATTCTTGCTATGCGTGTAGTGTATTCCGCGCGTGCAAATAAAACCTCAGACGTGTATATGAGGCGATGGGGAGGAGGAACAATCGTACAAGCGTGCATTCGGTTGGGTCGACTGTGGCCTAGATACTGTGCTGCCGTACGCAAGGAATTAATCGCCCAGTTCCTCTTCACTAATCAGATAGTTAGGAGGAAGGAATCACCCAGTTCCTCCTCACTAATCCGTTAGTTAGGAACTGGTCGATTGGGGCAAGTTGTCCGCCCCAAAATTGGTGGCTGACGCTTGAAGCTGAAACTGTAGCAGCATTGAAAGGTAATGTCAAGTAGCAGATTTTGAACGTGCTCTACGTTCACCACAGCCAATAAAAAGTCGCCATTCTGACAGGTGTAGGATATATTGACGATGTTACGTCCAGTTTCGTTGCTGTTCTGTTCAAGAACTTAACCGCAAGATGCGAAAGGGTTTACAACAGCAAATCTTTGACAGGTTTCGAAGTATACTTTAATCAAAACAAATCCTTAATCTGTAGGATATCAAATAATTCTTCGGGCTAGAATTTCACACTTTGATGGAACCTTCGACGAAATCCCCCGTCATCAATGTACCCTTGTTTTTTATTATTCCGGCTGCTATTATGCATGCACTGTGTACGCAAAAACAGAAGCACAGTTCGTCAAATTAACAAAGTGTCAATACTAATGATTCGCACCATGCACCGCGACCGCTCTTACCGAAACGAATCTTGTCTGCCGTCAACCACGTCTTTCCAGTGAAGTGGTTGACATTGCCGTACGACTCGACAAGGTAAACCTCCTGGCGGTCCAGCCCCAGGCGGGTCGTCCGTTTGGACCCCCGCTTAGGCCCTCGAACCGGCCGGCGGTTAGCGATCTTCTTCTCCAAATAAGAGCGCCTGAATGCGACGTTGCCAGGCGACAGTGCGTAGATATGGCGATTTTCGCCCTTGAGATGGTGTAGTCCGAGCTCATGAAGAGCCCGGTTTATGGTGGGGACGCTAAGGCAAACGCCACAAACGCCCGCCACCTCGTCACAGATAATCTGAGCCGTACTCGGCCGTCCTGCAATATGTTGTGCCACCACAAAGCTTCGAATAGCAGGAGCGATCGCATCAAGATCGTAGGAGTGAGGCCTTCCACGGTTGCTTGGGGTAGGCTGTTCGAACACATATTAAAAGTTACAGGTTTGATATATAACGATTAAGGAGCTGATAGTGCAACACTTACCTAAAACGCGGCGACTTCGCAAGCCCTGTAGTGCGCCATTGCGCGAACTACCGTATCAGGAGAGCATCCAAGGCACTCAGCAACAAGTTCTCTCGTTCGCTTTCTGCTGAAGAGGGCTTGATATTTCTGTAGCTCGAAGAAAGCGTAGCTCTTCGCCATCATATGCTTCTCTGTGCGGTTGAACTCGTGTTGCTCGATCTGCATTTTTTCGTAATGAGCTATGAGTTAGAACTGAAAAGTAGTTCGGCTGTGTTACGGAAGCTTTTCATCATCCTACGTGGTTCCCCATGTCTGTATACGTGCGATATTCGCACCGCTACGGTTCAAAACGTGACCGGTTAAAACAATTGATGTCACGACTTATGCAGAGTACAATAGGTTGTGTCACGGAATCGTCGAAGCTGCTACTGGCTGCAAATCCTGGTAGCTGTGAACACAAGAATTTGAGGTAGAACACGACGATTTGAATTGGATGAACACGGCGGCTGTGATCCGCGATCGGCTCTGCACCTTGAAGGTTAGCTCAAGCTCAAGTTGAAGTTGCAGATCGAGCCCTACATTTATGCATGAAAATCAAGAGGACTGGCGTGTAGTGCTGTAGTACAAACTAGCTAGCGAAGCACGAGTAACTTAAAAGACCAATTGAGTGCACGGTTCTCGATGCTGTCGGGAAATTCTTTCTACGGCGCTGTTAGAACGATTGCATTATTCATATAGGTTAATCGTAGTAGAGGAAGTATTAATAAGTCTGGGAGTGGCCTACAATATGTAAGGTAACAATTATCGCAGAAGATATGAGCTGAGGTAGTGAACCATATTGAGGGACAAAGTGCAGTGATCATTTTAGTGCACGAGAGCATAGGTTGACTCTAGCAAAGCGCATCGTTTGACACCAGCTCTCCTTCGATGTCAACAGTCAATCTAGCTCTCTTACCTAGCGTCTCTGCAGCTGGTGGCAGGGTCAGGATCTCCGAGCGAGCCTCCAGTCGAACCGTCTCGCGCTGTCGCTTGAGCCACGCCTCTTTCTCGATCTCGCCTCTCGCGCCGCCGTTCGTGTAGACTCTCAGGCGCTTCGTCATGTTGATGAGCGAGGGCGGGAACAACCCCGTGGACCTAAACCCGCTCACAGCGTTGCTAGGCCGATCCATGATGGCCGTTTCGTAGGCAGAGCAAGCAATTTGGATTGCATCCTTTTTGGAGAGTTGCACGTCGGCAGTACTCAGCAGCTTTGACTCCAGCTCATCCCCTACCATGGCTTTGAACGGCTTGAACACAGCCACATCCAGTGGCTGGTACATGTGCGTCGCATTCGGTGGCAACGCTAGCAACAAGATCACCATGTCGTATGCAGCTCAACGGACTCTGGTACACAATAACCCGCCAAAACCGATTAGTAAATCCAAATCACTTTAGAGAGGAAATTAGCACCGCAACTTCAATACGTTCCGATATCGAGGTGCGTGGAGCTATTTTCCAGAACCAGCACCACAGAAAACTGCACCTTGAGAATTGTAGCTTGTTCCACGAAGAGCTTTAGCCACAAGCGGAAAACGCTGCCGTTACTGAATCCCTTCGAAGTACCGGTAACTCGGGCGCCCTTGATGGTGATTGCAGTCTTGTCCCTCTTGTAGATCCGCTTTCCAGGCAGAATAATGAGCGGAGGGATAGCCACTCCTGCGGCATTCACCGCTGCAACCACTGTCATGTGGAAGTTGGCTTGGGTTTCCTTGCTCCAGGCATTAGTCGACCCTTTAAGCGCCAGCACACTTCTCGACGTGCCTTTCGGCATGAACGCCGTCTCGTCCATGTTGAAGACGCGGTCGGCGGAGAGCTGCAACTCCACCACTCTCTTCGCCATGGCGTGGAAAAGGTTGCGGGCGGAGTCGGCGTCGACCGAGTTACGCACGCGGGCGATCTTCTGCGCCGATCGCGTGGTCAGCACGGGGTGACGGCTCAGAAAGCGTCCATACCAGCCCTTCGTTAAAGGGTGGAACGGGGTTCCGGCACGGGTCGTAGCTCCGTGGAGCTTGGCATAGATCTTGTTCGCCCGGTCGAGAACCCTGGCTGGACCACAGGGAAGCCGGCACGCTGCATACCGGCGACCCACGCAACAATGTCAGCCTCCTGCTCAGTAGACAGGGCTGGTTTGGGTCCGCGGCGCTCTCCCTCGATAGACCCCGTAGTATGCAGCTCCATCGACTTCTTGAAGAGCGTACGAAGGGGAATCGGTGACGTTCGGGCAACAGCCGCAAACTTCTCCCCCTCGCATGTTCTGGTTAATGCTTCCTCCAGGTCCTCCTTCTTGTAGCACCCACGACGCAGCACCATGGTCACGACTTGGTCCCTCAAATTGTGTTGTAACCATGGGCTACCGCAATAACTCCGAGTTAGCTCCTACCCACCATTCAAATGAAATACCTTTATATTATAATATTTTCCTAGTAAAAATTATAAGTGGGCGTGCACTTAAACGGTTCGACGAGTTTTAGCCAGTGAGAACCCGTCTCCGTCTAATAGATGTCTATGATTGGGCGATGTCAGATATCGCGTACTAAAACGATACCGCGCACTCAATCGGTGTCTTACGTTAAAACTCAATTGATCTCAATTTACCTGTTCAAGAACAACCCGTATTGACTGTAACGGCGACGGCATCTTGCCCGAGTTCTTCAGCTACTACTCCTCTGCCCAAGTGCTACCATATACCAAAGCATGACGACGCTTTTGCGACAGGTTGCCTCAAAGCTAGTGATACATGCAAGACCCAGATTATATCATTAAATGCATTTTAATGCAGCGAGTTGCTGCGAAAACCGCATTGATCGCGTCCTAAGCGCAAGGGGGGGGCTTAATTTGTCTGTAGCATGGGCAGCAGGTGCCCGGGGGCTCGCAAACCCATACCAAGTACCCAAACATGCAGTTGAGCCAGCACGTCATATATAGCCCCCAAGCGCCCGACGCGCATGCAGTAGGCTCGAACGCGACCCCCGCTACGCCTCTTAGGCATTCCGTGACTAATTAAGAGCGGCGGGCGCCGAGTTGAACGTGATGGCCTGTCGCGAATCCGTCATTGATGATCGTAGCAAGAGGTTTTGCCAGGATTTCGGCGTCGTATTTGAGGAGCTCGGCTGGTACTGCGTCGGGTCCGGCTGCGCGGTCATTCTTTAGTCGGCGGAACGCGAGTTCGAGCTCAGATGGGGCGATTGGCAGCTTGAGGGGCCGATATACAGTCTGCTGCTACTGCTGTTCGGTTTGGGTCAACAAAAATGGAGTGAAAGTGCTCCCGTACAATGTGGTTAGATCTGTTGGTAGATAGCATGAGTTTACCTTGCTTGTCTCTGATGATTTGGCGGGAGTTTGGTCGACGGAAGAGTGCACGTGTAGTCTCATAGACGCGCGTTCTATTGCTGAGAGACTTAATCTCTTCAGCTTGGTGATCTAACGCCTTGTTGGCGAGTTCGAGGCAGCGCGCCCTGATGGAGTGAAGCAGTTCGTTCGGGGTTTTGCGCAGCTTGGGCGAGTCCGCGCTTGGATCGTTGAAGAGTTGGAGCCGAAGCTGCTTCTGGAGGTAGGACAACGTCTTTAACTGAGGGTCAGCGAAGCGGCCAGTTTGTCTGGCGGGCTGGTACCCGACGGCGTTGGCAGTGGATGTGTAGGCGAGTCGAAGAATTTGGTCCCAGCGACTTTGAACGTCAGGGGTGTTCAGCAGATTGGCGGGGTCTTCGTGAAGTGCTGCAGCGAGTCGCTGCTGGTAATCGATGCGCGCAGCGTCATTGTAGTAAAGCTGGTCACGCGCGCGTTGTTGGTTGCTTGGTTCTTGAATCTGCGTCGCGGTAGGTCTCGAAGCTGGAAATCGGCGGAGACCAATTTGTGGTCTGAGTTGGTTAGAGTACCGCCCCGCGCGTGCGCATTAGTGCACAGTCGTAGCATGGAGGCCGGGCTGAGTATGTAGTCGGTTTGGTTGTAGATACAGTGTCCAACGCGGCGTTGAGTCCAAGTGGTGAGGTTATTGGCGCGCTTATGAAAAAAGATGTTAGTCGCAGTTAGTCCCTAGAGTTCACAGAAAGTAGATGTAGGTGGCCGTTGCGGTTGCGATAACCTCGGGCCCAATTTCCCACAAATTGTTCCGTCGTGGGGGCGACCTAGCTTGGCGTTGAAGTCGCCAAGCACAAAGGTCAGGTTGCGACGGGGGAGCTTGTCGTGTGCTGTTGCCAGGTTGGCGTAGAATCGTTCAGCCTTCTCGATCCTGCGCCCCATGTGAGGAGTGTAAGCGTTGATGATGTTCACTCGCCTTGTAGGTAGTCGGAGCTGTAGA
Source organism: Phytophthora fragariae (assembly GCA_009729435.1). NCBI lineage: Eukaryota > Oomycota > Peronosporomycetes > Peronosporales > Peronosporaceae > Phytophthora > Phytophthora fragariae. The sequence goes on from QQOI01000063.1 coordinate 181,466, forward strand.
ATGTCGATTCGATCAGATACGGCCCAGGCTCCGGTGACGTGGCGCCTCAGGCGTGGTGCCACAGCGAAGCCGAGGGGTTAGTGCCGTCGAGGGTGATCAAGGAGTAGTTACCTATCTGTTGGGTGTCCGCGATGCATATCTTCGTTTCTTGGAGTGCTGCGATGTCGACGCGGTACGTCGCGAGGTCCTCTGGAAACGTGTCAAGCTTGTTGCGCTCTGAACCAATGGAGTTTACATTGAACGTACCTAAGCAAAGATGGCGTGGAGAGGAAGGCGTCGGGAGAGGTGATCCGGGTGCCAGTGAGGAGATAGATTTGCTAGAGACTTACAGATGCCCAAGAGCACCTGTTTTAAGCGACAAGCGAGCATCATGCTCGTCAGTCACCTCGGGAGGGCGTCACCCCAACCCACCCAAAACCCGACACATGCATGCTCATTTCGCATTCTTCCGATCTGCTCAGAGATAATCAGGCTTTGGCTTATAGTTTGTATGGAATATAAAATCACATTGTACAGTGGGTACAAAAAGTCTACGTCCAAACGGTAAATTTCGGTTTTTGAAGCACCGAGTAAGCCTATTTCAGAAAAAAGGGTACTGACAGATGCGCCGCATTCTCGCGCGTTCATTGGTGCTCTTCAATCAGTCATAACCAGCTTATCTTTTTGCGTAATCGGGGGGGAACCAGAGCGGGCGAAAAAAAGTCTACGTCCAAGCTATTAGTCTTGGTTTCAGTATTGATTTGAACTCATTTATGTACGAACATCACGAGAATGGGTACTCATGCTTACTTAAGTTGGTAACTAAGGTGGACTAGCGGACGTGGGCGCATAAGTATCTTCATTAGTATGTAATTTAGCTATTCCTAAAGTGCTGCCAGCTCAACTTGCCTCTAGAAAAAGTTGAGCACTTAGCCAAGTGTGGTCTCACCATCTCATGAAAATTCACTTGGTTTCAGTAGCGGGAACGATGAATTACCGGTTTGACGGTGCATTTATGAGGCTAGCTTTTTCCAGAGGCAAGTTGAGCGAATAAATATCACGAGTGACCCTGTTAGCATCAAACTTTTCACTATTGACCCTTTAAGGAAGCACATGTTTTGGGACGAGGCGAAGAAGAATCTCACGGAGATATCTTTCATTTCGTTTTAGGCGCCAGTGGACACCATACAAAGACGTGAAGCATTTGCAGGCCATGTCTTCTCACGATTATCTACCCTCCGCCTCGCCTCTCACTGGTGCGGTTATGAATATAAATACTACTATTGACACTACAAGTGTTCTTCTTACCAGTTCGAAGTGCAGGCACTGTCTACGTGCGTCTCCAAGTCAAGCAGTGGCAAGTCAGTGCGCACGATCGAGGTGGAGACCACGACGGAGACGGAGACTACCTCTCGCGAGAAGAGCACAACCATGGAGACGGAGACCAAGGAGAGCGCAGTGACGTCTGGCAGCACGACGTCGTGGCCATCACAGCATCGACAATCCGAGCTGCTGGAAGGTGTTTCGCTGCGATCGAGGACCGGTCATCACCTGCCAAGACCAAACAAGAGCTGCGAGGATCAAGGTTAGTTGCGCAAAAACGTGGCGTTGAGGACTGTTGCTCATGAATGATATATCTTCTAATGTATGACTGTGGTATCAAGTGCACTGAGCTAGGACATTGAAGCATTATTGGGCTGCCTTTTTGTCTGGAGTTCCTTTGCTTGACCTGCATGTGAGGGGTGAGAGGTGTGGTAACATTCCCAGTGCCCCCAAACCCAGGAAGAAGGATACAAAAGATGAAAAGGTAGCCCCCACGAGTGCAAGCATATACGAGGTATCACGTGTATTGAAGAAAATAATTAGCTTCATCTAAGTCCCCCTTCGTTCTGCATACGCTCTGTAGGTAAATCCACAGCCACCGGACTACCGACCGATTATATCAGAAGCTATACTCGCTCATGATCGTCGGATTTTCCTGAACACTTGTATAACCACTACGCCGCTAAAGCAGATCGAGAGGGCATGCACCCACGATGTAATTACCGGGTTGGACGTCATGCTGGACGTTGCCAGTGGATTTGTTCGGGCATTTTGCTGCGTTGTGCCCTTCTGCTTGCCACACCGTCCGCACTTGTATTTCTGACGTTTCGGCTTCTGCTGAACTCGAATTTCATCGCTGAAATGCTGGCGCATTTCGGAAGCAAGTGCAGCCTGATCATTTCGCGACACCGGTATTTTTTTGAAGTTCGATCCCCCTTCGATTTTTGAGGCTCTCCTCGAGATAAAATTCTTTTCTCGCGCGCAGCAACATCTCGCCTGTTAGATTGCGAACTGGTACCTGCTTGTAGTGTGGGGCATTTTGCTGTTAGTAAAATTTACTAGACACTAACTCACTGTTAGTGGCATGTTAGCTGACTGTAAGTGGACGAGTTAGTTGCAGGAGAACAAACATGCAATACATTACACTGAAGGAATCTAAATCATTTGCGGCCTTGCTGCCCGTCCTCGAGAGAATGTATCCGGATCATGCTTCCAATTCTAGTGGTCATCGAAAATGCCTAAGGAGAAATTATTCAGAACATTTAGTAAGATCCGACGAAAAATGGTATCGCTCGTTCGGCACTTACATGTTAGCAGAATTTACTAGACACTAAATAACTGTTATTTGCCTGTATAGCTGACTATACTGTCAGTGTACAGGGAGTACACTACCTGCTTGATTGTATATCGGTGGCGGCTGGATGTGGGGATCGGACAGTAAGGCTGGAACAAAGGGAAGGCTGATCGTTACGTGCAAGAATGCTCGAGCATATGCCTCCACTGTGTATGCAGAGTGAAAGAACTTGTAAACGCCGGACGTAGACGTTCGACAGCCACGCTGCAGGTAGGAAGCAGCCACGATATGCCGACACGGCAGCTGCAGGTGATGACGATCGGCACACCGAGTACATATACCTATAGCCAGGTCTACCGTGTATGTTCGAGGAATGTTTTCTGTAGTACTCGCTGCCACAAGCGCACTGTGCATGCTGCTGCTGCCCACACTTGCTTGTTGAACATCGAATCCGCCCGGGGGGTAACGGTGTGTTTCGCCTTCATCCAGGCACGTGCTGTTTTCTTTTTAATGGCGATCACCTCCACAACCGAGTTGCAGAACAGAACGAGCGCTCCAATTACTTGGCTATCCCAGCAGCAGCGCGCTGTTTTGGCCTTCAATAGCGCTTGTGGTCCTTCCGCCGAATAGTGGGTAGCCATCCCCGTACGATATAACACATTTCCATTCACTGCCGACAGCCTTGGATTCCTCGAGCGAAAGCACACAGTTCCCAAATTTCGTCCAGCTAGTTGGGTGGATTCCTCGCAGATATTGCGCTGCAGTCTGGGCTTGAGCTGTCCCATTAACCATCACCGTCCTCGGTGACGGGAAAAGTCCCTGAACCTGTGCTAACACATGCTCGTACTCGCTCAATGTCGTCGATGCCTGCAAGTCGAAGACGAGCCCCTTGATCCTATCAATGTTCGGTTCAACCTTGCGAAAATGCCCACACACGTTAAAGTATATATGCCACACGCAGAACTTGAGGTGAACGGGAACTTCACGAGCTTTTATTCGTAATTGAGCATCACGTGGCCTCCCTCTGTCGGTGAACATGGCCCTGTCATCAAGTTTTAGTCCGGCCACTACGCAGTTTGCGAAAAACCACTCAATATTTTCAGTAGTCTCTTTATGAATGAAGGCAATGGCAACTGGGATGTTTTTTCAGTCTCCATCCTTACCGATCACTAGCACGCACACGCCGTTGTAGTTCGGGTGCTTCATGTGCGTGCCGTCACACTGAAGAAGAGGCGCCCAGTTGTTTTGACCGGCAATTAGTTCCCCGATCGACAAAAACGCACGAAAAAACCTTCCTTGACTATCCAGCTAACAGTAAACGCGAGAGCTAGGATTCTGTCGTTTGAACGACCGCAGAAAGGCAGGTAATTTATCGTAGCTTGCCGTAGCACCTGTCATCTTGGGTTTCGCCTTAGCAATAGCTTTATGTACCAGTGCCGGACGATGATCAACATTGACATTGTCAATTGTCTTCACAGCTGTTGCCACCCGCGCTCGTGCAGTACTTAGGCCTTGAATTATAGACCCTTGAAATCCGGGCAGTTCCGTCAACAAATCGGCAGAAGATTGGCCTACTGAGTCGCAACTAGGTGAGTGGTGGAGATTCGTACCACGAACAAACCAGGCACCCGGTGGGCAAAATGATTTTTTGGTGTTCACACGCCGCTTTACATTGCCGTCCATGTTCTTCGTTTCACTCCGCTTAGTTAAATGCACACTCCATCCACAAAGCTCCGACGTACATTCCCAAAGTTTTTTGTGCCCTGACGAGACAAGCTGCTGGATCGACTTGTTTTCATTGAAAGCGTACGCACGAAGAAATTCGGTGCTGACCCGAGCTGAAGCAAATACGTCTCGAATGTTAACTGTGTCCCGCCCAAACAGCCGTACGAGATCGACCCTGCCTCGCTCCATCTCACTGCAATTGTGAGAGCGAGGAGCCACGCAAGCACGTCCTCGTCCTCATTCTCAAGCAGTCTATTGTTGCTTCCTCAACTTCAATATAAATAGCCTATCAAACTCAAGAAAAAATATGTGCTTCCTTAAAGGGTCAGTACACCGTTCACGCTATTTAGTCGTGCTTCGCAATTAGTCGTGCTTCTGTACTTTTTCAGGACACGCTGCACAACAAAATTTCTTCAAAGAGCTGATTTTTACTCAAAGACAGCGGATTTGGCCAGACCTCATGGAGCTGAAGCTAATCATGATCTTAGATTTTGTGAAGACCAAATATTACGGATACAAGAACTGTTCAATTGCTCGACTTCCAACTACAAAAATCGTAAACCATTATTAGTCAGGGTCCGACTACTTAGCGTGAGCGGTGTAGTGAAAAGTTTGATGCTAATAGGGTCACTCGTGATATTTATCCCAAGTTGAGCTGGCAGCACTTTATGAATAGCTAAATTACATACTAATGAAGATACCTATGCGCCCACGTCCGCTAGTCCACCTTAGTTACCAACTTAAGTAAGCATGAGTACCCATTCTCGTGATTTTCGTACATAAGTGAGTTCAAATCAATACTGAAACCAAGTCTAATCGCTTGGACGTAGACTTTTTTTCGCCCGCTCTGGTTCCCCCCCGATTACGCAAAAAGATAAACTGTTATGACTGATTGAAGAGCACCAATGAACGCGCGAGAATGCGGCGCATCTGTCAGTACAGTACCCTTTTTTCTGAAGTACCGGTAGGCTTACTAAATTTACCGTTTGGACGTGGACTTTTTGTACCCACTGTACAGGCACCCCGCCTAATTTGACCCTCTATCTCTCCATGTACCTCGCACAGGAAGTGCAGGCCGTGCTCAAGATTTGCACAGCGTAATCTACGGTTTTACTGATTTAGATTAGGTTTTATGGGAGAAGTGTTAAGCTGCAGATCGCAACGTCGAAGCGCGGCATCTCCAATACCTAGTAAATCAGTAGATTTGAATCTATGTAAAACCTGTGCGAACTTTGTAACTCTGCACTGTTTATTAGTACCACTCCCTCAAATTAGGCGGGGATGCCTGTATTACCGTACCTCACAGAAAGATTACTTTGGGTGTTGTATTACCTTGTGTACAACGATGCGTAGGACGACCGTCCAAACCGGGTTGTAGGCGACCTTATTAAGTACGAATACTTAAGTATTGCACTAATTAGTGATCCGCCCACTACAAGGAGTATTGACTATCCAGGTTTGATGGATGAACTTCACTCTTGCGTCAAGAATCGAGCAATCAGCAAGCGATGGCTGCGGCGGTGGCCGAGTTGGCCGAAGATCAGCGCCACATGGACGAGCTCTCGGGCGCCTCGCGCAAGACCAAGAAGCTGTTAGCTGGCGCGCTGTCTGGCATGATCTCGGCGCTGGCCTTCCAGCCGCTGGACGTGCTGCGTACCCACCAACAGGGCGCCTTCACGGCTCACACGGAGCCCCCGAAGGCCGCGTCTCGCCTATCGCTGCCCGAGAGTATCAAGGCGTCGCGGCCGGCTGACGACCCCGTGGCCAGAGTTCGCTCCATGTGGCGCGGCACGTCGCCCACGCTCGTGCGCGTGGCGGGTGGCGCCGGCCTCTACTTCGCCACGCTGGACCACTGCCTCAACCTGTTCCCGCAGTCGGCGGCGAACACTTTCCTGGCCGGAGCCTTCGCGCGCACGTTCGCAGGCGGCGTAATGTCGCCATTCACGATCGTGAAGGCGAGGATGGAGTTCCTCCCCCCGGGCACCTTCGACAGCAACCTGCACGTGGTGCGCCACGTTCTGCACCATGAAGGTGTGCGCGGACTGTACCGCGGCATGGTACCCACGCTCATTAGAGACGTGCCGTTCTCCGGCCTCTACGTGCTCATCTACACGCGCCTGCGCGACTCGTGGACGGACAAGTTCCCCCATCTGCCGGTGTACGGCGTGCACTTCAGCAGTGGCGTGGTCGCGGGTGTGCTCGCCACGACCATGGTGCACCCGGCCGACGTGGTAAAAACGCGCATGCAGCTTGCTATCATGGCCAACAACGGGGAAGGAACCGTGCAGAACTCGCTCACACTGCGGCAAACAGTGGCCAAGATCTACCGCCACGAAGGCCTGCGCGGATTCGCCAAGGGGATCGTTCCGCGTGTAGTCAAGCGCACGCTGTCTACTGCAGTCACGTGGACGATATACGAGCAGTTATCGCTGCGATAGAGTGAGCAGCGTTGGCTCCTTCGTTCTTGAAGGTTCGCGGCGACCTGGACAGGTAAGGCTGTTAGAGGTGATAGAAACTTTTTGTATTAGGAAAACAACCCGCGTTGAAGAACTAACGGAGGCTAAGCGCTAACGCGCGACGTACATGAAACTCGGCACTATGGATCGCCGCAATAACTATACTTATGCACGCGTTGAGGGCACAGGCTCACCAGCAGACTTCTTGGATACAGGATAGTAGTATTACCGAGTGATAATGGGCGTGAACGCTGCGAAAGGTTCGCCACTGCCACCACCTGCACGCGGCCCGAGATCGCCAGGAGCGTCCGGGCGGGAGTGGCTCGAACTTCCGTTGAGACCGCTGCTACTGCCGTTAGAATGGTGGTCATCTGGGTTTTCATTATCGAGCCTTGGCAGGGAGCTTCCGTTGACCTTGAAGCTACGACTGCCGTTGTGTCCATTGTGCCCATTTACAGCCACGTACTGGTATTGGTGCGCTGGGTGGGCATCCTCTGGTTCCATGTCGGGGAAAGGATTGTACGTCGGTTCTGGTTGTTGGCGTTCCTGTGCACGGCTACTGCTCTGCATGCGCCGCTTTTGAGCGAGCTGCATTTCAGCCTCCAGGTCCACAGACGCAACACCCTCGCTCATTCCTTCCGTACCGACCTCACACAACGAAGCGGAATCCGGGTCAAACTTTAAAGGAATCGATCCCAGCGTGCCGTCAAAGCGGTTCTTGCGTATGTCCAGCTTGGATTCGCCACGTGTGCGCTGCAAGATGAGCACATTATCAGCTTCTTGTGTGGCTTTGGCTGTGCCGAACACGGATGTCAAGGTGAGGTCCTGGTCCTCCTGCTCCTTGCGCGGGTGAATCACAAGTGTAAGGTGCACATTCTTAGCCGAGGCAAATTTACGGAACTTGTCCAGTGCCGCATCCTGACGCTCAAACTTGTCAAATCCACGTCCTTGACCCGCCATCATGAACTGCACGTTGTCCAACAGAATGTGCTGCACATCGTACGCGTACACGGCGTATTCCATGGCGTCCAAAACCTCATCCACCTCAGTACTTCCAAAGAACCGCAAGAAGTACATGGGTAGAGCCTCGAATTGATCAGCTGCAGCTTCAAAGGCGTTCACGTCACCGGAGAGATTTCGCTGAGCGAGCTGCGTGAGCATTTTGTGCATCAGTCGGGTGTTCTTGATCTCAAAGGAGCCCCATAGCGTACTCACGCCCTGACCGCACAAGTCCAACGACAGTTGGCTCAGTAGCGTGGTCTTGCCACAACCCGTAGGGCCTGTAAGCACTGTCACCTCGCCCATTCGGTGGCCCTTCATCAGTCTGTTCAGCGATGGGAAAGCGCGCGATTGCACACCACAGGCACGAAGCGGGTTCACAATTTCCTCGTACACATCACGCCGAAGTTCCTCGAAAGTAGTGATCTGGCTGTGGGGTATCCGCTCCGCAGACTTTACAATCGCACCAAGGTCGAGTCCAGCCCGAAGAGCATCGTTTGCGTCCTTTGCGGGTGAAGACGAAGCATTCGCAGGCATGCGAACAATGTAGCAGCGAGTCATCCCTAGCTTCGAAGCAAACTTCTCGACGTTGGACTGACCCGACGCGTCATTATCCATCCAGAGGTAAATGCGCTTAAACCGCTCAAGCAACGGTAGCACGCTGGGGGGAAGAGACTGACAGCCATTGGGCAGTGACACAGCAGGAATACCAGTCGCCTGGTGGACAGCCATAGCGTCGAACTCGCCCTCAGTCAACACCAACTCGTTCGCAGCCGTCGGCACAGTGTTCCATCCGAAAAGCCCCCAACTGCCGCCCTTCGGAACAAGCTGCTGCTTAGCCTTGTCCTCCACAGCACGGATCTTGAGTCTTACAACGTCATATAGATTCTTGTCCTCTGTGGCTGGCTTCTGCTGGTCCTGGCACACAACACCCATAGCCCCCATGTCCATCTGCCGAGCCATCCACGGGAAGGAGATGCACTTGGCGTTGACGCGTTCGCCCGACTCGTGGTCCCAGAAGGGCTGTTCAATTGCACCTACGCAGTATTTCTGCAGCACCTCCTTCGACAGTCCGCGGACGTCCGTTAGGTACTTGAGCACAGACTCGAACTCCGGGTCGTCCAGCAAGTTCTTCTGAATGGCCATAGCCTTCTCGTTGTCCAGCGCCTGGATGACCTTCACCTCGGCGGAGAAACCCGGAGCTCCAGCGCTGCTCCCGCCATACAATGCGCTGCCGGCCGAGGCGACGCCCACGCTGCCTTGCAGCTTGCGCTTGAAGTCGAACCAACTGCCGGCCGCGCCGCAGCGATGGCACTTGTACACGCCCTGCGTCTTGTGCACGTACATCTTGAAGAGGTTGTCGGCCTTGCCGTGCGTCGTGTGGCAGAACGGGCAGTCGCGCACCACAAAGTGCGAGTCCGTCTCGCGCACGGCCAAACTCTTGCGGCGCAGGAAGTCGCCGACGTCGCGCGGGTCCTGCATCTGGTAGTGGCGCGACATGAACGCCTCGGTAGCCAGGCCGCGGCGGCTGTCGGCGGAGGACACAAGCGCAGGAAAGAAGGCGCGCGGGATGTTTGAACGCCGCGCCAAGCGGCCGCGCGCGGCTACGAAACGAGAGAGAGCGCGCATGACTCGCCCCGAGATCTGAGCTGCTCGCAGGCTTGGTCAAGTATGGCCGTCATGGACTTAACAGAGACCAGGAAGTACAGTGGTCTCGTGAGTTTAGTTCCTGTGAAATACAATGAATTAGTGTATGCATACGATTTAACGGGTCTATTGATCATATTCACAGTATCTTTATGTATCGAATGTAACAGGGTATTTAATACAAACTGTTGCATTTTTGTTAACAAAGTGATTCGAGGCGATTGGTGGAGACTGAACGTCCATTGATCGAGTCGCTGTGACATCAATCAGTGGTCAATTGCAAGCATGAGTGGCGTGTCTGTAGTGCCCTACTCGCTGGCGCCGGCGTCCCAAGACGGCGCTGGCGCGAAGCCGTCGAAGAAGCGCAAGAAACGCTCCAGCTCGAGCGCGAATGCTGGTTCGTTGATGGGGGACTCCGGGTGGACGAAGGTGGACATCGAGGACATGCAGCTCGAAGGGTTCCAGGACGGATGCGCCTTCGAGCTTGAGGAGCTCACGGACTACCGCGTGCAGACTGCGGAGGACGGCGGAAAAATTCTGCTTGGAGACAACAGCAAGAAGCAGCAGGAGGAGCACAAGAAGAAGCGCAGGAAGTCGAAGGCCAAGAAGCAGCAGGCGAACGGCGGCGCCGACGCTCAGGTGAAGAAGGAAAATGTGGAGGCGGAAGTGAAGACAGAAGTGAAGACGGAGGCGACCCAGGCGCCAACAAAGCATCAGAAGCAGGAGCACGCGGACAATGCTCCGAAGAAAAAGAAGAAGAAACGTGGTGGTAAGGCCAAGAAGGAGGAAATTGTGGAGACGGTCGCCTTGAAAGACGTGAACCTGCCCAGGTGGAACAAGTACAAGCTGCACCCGCTGCTGATGCAGTCGTTGCAGACTTGCGGGTTCTCGGCACCTACGCGGATTCAGGAGCGCACGTTGCTGCCGGCGTTGGTTGACAACCGTGATGTGGTTGGTGCGGCGCCGACGGGTTCCGGTAAAACGCTAGCGTTCGGCCTGCCGATTTTGAGCCAGCTGCTACATGAACGTGAGCAGCCTGGATACACGAAAGACTGTAAGGCGTTGATCCTGACACCGACTCGTGAACTGGCGATTCAGATCCAGCAGCATTTGGAAAAAATGGTGCGGAACCGCGAAATTGGCGTCGTCACACTGGTTGGTGGCATGGCTGTGCAGAAGCAGAAAAGAATTCTCAGCTACAGACCAGAAATCGTGATCGGCACGCCTGGTCGTCTTTGGGATATCATTGAGTCCAACCACGAGCACATGAGGGATCTGGCGATCACGCTACGTTTCCTCGTAGTTGATGAAGCAGATCGTATGCTACAGCCTGGATCATACCCGGAGCTGGAGAAGATTTTCGATACGCTTCGTCAGAAGAACAGATCGGCTGCCTCTGAGCTTTCCAACCTCTCCGATAATGAAGAGAGCGAGGGCGAAGAAAGTGATGATGATGAAGACGACAACGAAGGAAGTGAGGACGAAGAAGACGATGGCGAAGATATTGATATGTCAAAGTTTGCTAGTGGTTCGAAGGTGATGATGCTGGATGATGTGCTCAAGATGCAGAAGAAACGACAAGAAAAGGAAAAGAAAAATGTTGTCGCCAAAGAGAGCAAGAAAGTCACCAAGGCTAAGGTAGAAGCAGCTGCTCCCCCTCGCCACACACGCCAAACTTTCCTGTTTTCAGCCACCCTGATGATCCCGGAGGGTGGCCGCTTCCAGAAGGGCAAGGCTAAGAAGTACCGCAACGCATTGAGCGTTCTGGAGCGTGTCATGAAGCGTGTTGGTCTCCGTGGAAAGCCGGCTGTCGTTGATCTTAGTATTGCGGAGCCCGACATGGGTATCCCGGGTGCTAAGGCTATCGTATCGGATGAAGCTCAGCGGAAACTGAAGAAGCAGCAAGAGAATGTGTCTTTATCGCTGCCTGCTGGTCTAGAACTGTGCCAGCACGAGGTCACGGATTCCACGCGCGACAGCTTCCTCTACTACTTCCTGACTCAATACCCGGGGCGTACGATTATCTTCTTGAATGCTATTCACCAGGTGCGTCGGTTGACTAGCCTCCTGAGCCTGCTGAATCTCCCGGTGTTCGCTCTGCACGCAGAGATGCAGCAGCGACAGCGTCTGAAAAAGCTGGATGGCTTCCGTGCTCACGTCAAGGGCATCCTAGTTGCCACCGACGTCGCCGCGCGTGGTCTGGATATCCCCAGTGTGGACTATGTCGTTCATTACCACATCGCGCGCTCGACGGAAGTGTTTGTGCATCGAAGTGGTCGTACTGCTCGTGCTGACAAGGACGGTTTGAGTATCGCTCTGGTGTCGCCCCCAGATGCCAAGTACCATGTTCAGATCTGCAAGATGCTGCAGCGGCCGACGGGACTCTCCGATTTCCCGTTCGATCACCGATATTTGGAGGCGATTGACGAGCGTATGCGTCTTGCCAAGAGCATCAACGACCAGGAGAACGCTGCGGGCAAGCTCAAGTCGGAGGCAACTTGGTTCGAGCAAATGGCTGCGGCCGCTGACCTGGACATGGACGAGGATTTGCTGTTCGAGCTGGGCGCGAAGCAGCGCAACCAGGACAGCAAGAAGAAGACCACAGCAAACCAGTCGGTGCAGGCGCTCCGTGCGCAGCTCAACCGCCTGCTTGTGCAGCCACTTCGCCCCGTGGGCTCGACGCGTAAATTCCGACAGCTGCACAAGGAGATCGGCTCCCAGCTCAGCGGCGACGGCGAGTACCGTGCGCGCGACGCGAACGAGGACCTGGCAGCCAAGAGCAAGAAGTCGTACAAGCGCTTCCGCCGAAGGAAATAGGCCGGCACTGTAGTTGATCAGGCGCGTGGGTGAATACATCGAGAGACCAACCACTTCAACCAACCGCTCCATGTTGCAGTAAATGTAGCCATTTTGATTGCATTCTACCCGCACGTAGTTTTACCCGTTTAAGTACGAGGTTTATTTTGTGCCCGCTCCCAGATCATTACCGAAGCGCCAGTGCATTGACAACAACAAGCCCCAAGGCTCGGACGATGGCGATGGAGAACCGATTGGCGACGCGGCGCGAAGGCTCTAGCCCAGGCGCAGGCGGCAATTCAAACATCCCGCGGGTCAGCGGTGTGGCCGGCGACAACGACAACGAGGACGAGAAGGTCTACTACGGCTTCGGCGTGTTCATGGGGCTGCCGCTGGCGGACCTCAAGGCCATGAAGGACGACTTCTTGGAGCAGCAGGCGCTCACCGGCGGCCCCCAGCGGCACGCGCTTCCGTCCTCCGCCACGATGGACGGACGCTCCCACCGCGTCGAGGACGACGAGAGCGGGGACTACGACCGCCAGGGGGACATGCGCATGGCGCCGCAACACGCGCAGCAACAGCAGCATGCGCGCATGAACGGCTACGACCGCCAACGCGGTGACGGCCAGCAGCGCGAGTACGCGGACGAGCGGGGCGCCAGATACGGCCAAGGACCGCCGAACGGAGCTGAGCGTGACGACCACGGCGACGAGGACGACGACCTGAACAGCGACGACGGCTCGGACGAGTTCGGCCAGAAGTCGCACTCACTCAACTTCATCCTGCACTAGAACAGAGGAGGCAGCTTCAAGTGTTAGCAGGAGAGAGTGTAGCCGAGACGGATACGTGTAATATATAGAGGGGCTTCCACCGCTCAGCAGCAGCAGCAGTGCTGGCCGAATGCACGTCGCTCGTACCGGTACACTGGATAGTGCTCATTTGTTGACTCGTGTCTCCTCGTCGATTACACTTGCTTTTTGTATACGGGATCATCCGACCGCCGGTTTTAATCGCGTTTTCAATGGCGTGGAGGCCGTTGGTGGCGCGTGTCAAGAGCTGGACGCGCGAGGCGTATGTGCCTCTCCGTGTCATGCTGCACCCGGATGAGGGGGAGATCTGGGGACAGGCGCTAGGCGTCCAGACCCCCTGCACGTCGGTCGTGGCAGGTTTCGTGCTCAAACAGCAGCGGGAGGTACATTGTTCTCTTTGTCTTCGGTAGAGATCCGTGTTGATCTTGTGTGTCAATTGCAACAGCGTCTGAGCAAGTTCAGTGACTTGCTGGAGGTGACGGACAGTGAGATCGTCATGAAGCCACAGTTCCGCTCCATCGAGGAGCGATCACGAGCTTTCCAGAAGATGGAGGCCGAGTTGAAGCAGGAAGGGGCTTTTCCCTTCTGGCAGGACGAGTTCTATATGGCCAAGACGACCTTCTCCAGCCCGACGCTCTTCACGTACCACCGTGGTGTGGGTCCCTACTTCGGTCTCAGCCAATTCGCCACTCACCTAAATGGCTTCGTGCGCGACAAGGTGACCGGTGCCGTGACGCACGTCTGGATCGCGACACGTAGCGCCTCCAAGAAGCGCTGGCCTCTCATGCGCGATACGATCGTAGGTGGGGGGCTGCCTGCCGGCATCTCGGCACTCGACAACATGGTGAAGGAGGCAGAGGAAGAGGCTGGACTGGAGCCCGCATGGACTCGCCAGCGATTCGTATCCGTCGGCAGCATCTCCTACGTGTCCAAGCACCCGTACGGACTGACGAGCGACACCATGCTCATTTTCGATGTGGAATTGCCGTCAGGAATCGTTCCAGCGAACCAGGACGGCGAGGTGGAGAGCTTCGATCTGCTGCCGGTGCAGGATGCGCTAGCCCTCCTCTGGTCGGAGCCCGAGCGCTTCAAGCCCGACGTGTGTCTGCTGCTGCTCGATTTCTTCGTCCGCCATGGAGTCATCACGGCCGACAACTTTGCGGACTACGAGGAGCTCCAGCGAGCGCTGCGCAGCACCAAGAATCCGTACGAAGCGGCCAACCGCGCATAGTCAACTGTAGACGTAAAAGCGTCCACAATACACCGAAAAGCGTCCATTTTGAAACGGAAAATGGGCCGTCTGGCCAACTGCCAGCGTCCAACGGAACCCGTGGTGTGGCACACACAAAACACTGTCGAGCATCAAACGTCGGCGGCAGTGACCGACCGACTGACGACTGGAAGCGAGACGATGGCAGGAGCAGCGACGACGAGTGCGCCCAAGGACGCGGTGGAGACGGGCTCGCGTCTGTATGTGCAGAACCTTCCGGCCTACGTGGACTCCACGCGGCTGCGCGAGCACTTTGCGGCGCAGGGAGAGGTGACGGACGCCTGCGTGATCCGCACCAAGGACGGCAGCAAGTCGCGCCGCTTTGGCTTCGTGGGCTTCAAGAGCGATAAACAGGCGGAGCAGGCGCGCAAGTTCTTCCACCAGAGCTTCTTCGACACGTGCAAGATCAACGTGCGCGTAGCGCTCTCGGTGCGTGCAGTACAGCGATCTCTCCACTTGAAGGTACTGTACTTCCTGGCCAGAGTCTGACGTGTTGTGCTTCTATTGCTGGGATGTTGCAGAGAGATTCCGATGATATGGATCGGCCGTGGAGCAAGTACTCGGTCGGAAGCGGTCGCTACCAGAAGCTGCACCCGGAGTCGTCGGGTGTTGTGGCCTCCTCGGCGGAGGAGAAGACTTCTTCAGAGAAGAAGGACGCGAAGGCAAAGAAGACTGAGGAGACGAGTGGGGAGTTCCAGGAGTTCATGGAGACGATGCAGGCTCGATCCAAGACCAAGTTCTGGGCTAACGATGACGTACAGGGCCCTGCAGACGGAAAGAAACCCACCAAGGGTGTGGACATCGCTGAAGCAGAGAACAGCGATGACGAGTACGAGGATCTGGAAGCGGCGAAGGCGGATGAAGAAGACGCAGAAGATGACGCTAGTGCTGAGAACAAGAAGAGCAAGAAGTCGGAGGCGATGTCGGATATGGACTTCTTGCGTTCCAAGGTGAGTAAGAACGTCGATAAGGATTTGGACGATGAAGACGGAGACGGGGGCGAGGACATGGAAGAAGATGATGAAGACGAGACTGAGCTCTCCAACGTCAAGAAGAACACGTCGTCTGGAAATGCTGAGACTTCGGCGGAAGAGGACAAACCCACTGCGAGATTGTTCGTGCGCAATTTGCCGTTTACTGCGGTGGAGGAAGATCTTGAAGCACTGTGCTCGAAATACGGCCCAGTGGAGGAAGTGCACATGCCTTTGGATGAAACCCGTCGTCGTAAAGGCTATGGCTTTGTGCTCTTCCGCACGACAGTGGATGCACAGACTGCTCTTACGACGCTAAATGGGATGGCATTCCAAGGTCGGTGTCTTCACGTGATTTATGCCCGCTCCAAGCCTGTCAAACTTGACCCGGAGGCAGCTCTGGAGGACCCGAACTTGACGTACAAGCAGCGCAAAGAGCTGGAGCGCCAGATCCAAGCCCAGAAGAAGACGGGCTGGAATGCTTCTTACATTCGCGGTGACGCGACTGTGGGCTCACTTGCTGAACGCATGGGTGTGAAACGTGGTGAAATCATGGACAAGGAGCAGGGCAACATGGCCGTGCGTCTAGCTATTGGTGAAACGATGCTGGTCAAGGAAAACAAAGACTTCTTCGCGCGGGAAGGAGTGGACCTCAATGCTATCGAAGGTGCGTTGGTGAAGAAGCCAAGCCAGCAGCAGTCGAAGAAGATCGAGCGAAGCACGACGGTTATCTTGATCAAGAATTTGCCTCACACAACAGAGGAAGAAGAGCTTGCGCAGCTTTTCAGGAAGCATGGTGAAATTGGCCGCTTTCTCTTGCCTCCTTCCAAAACGCTGGCTGTCGTGGAGTTTTTGGAGCCTTCGGAAGCGCGCAAGGCCTTCCGCTCGCTTGCATACAAGAAGTACCAGCATGTGCCGCTCTACTTGGAGTGGGCCCCCGTCAAGGTGTTTGACCGCCCTGCTTCCGCATCTTCTAGTGCAAAGGCGCCGGCATCACAACAGAAGGGTATTAAAACAACATCAACCGTCGTGCCGGGCGTTGACGATGATGGCGATACCGCTGTGGGTGATGCAAGCCACACTATTTGCGTCAAGAATCTGAACTTCATTACCAAGGAGGCAACGCTGGAGAAGATCTTCGAGCACTGCGGACAGCTGCGCAAGGTCACCGTCGCGCGTCGAAAGGACCCGAAGCGCGGCATGCTCTCGATGGGTTTTGGTTTTGTCGAATTCGTGGATGCTAAGCACACGGAGCGTGCGCTGCAAACCCTTCAGAACACTGTGGTGGATGGCCACGCGCTGAACCTGAACCTCTCGCAGAAGAAGGCATCCGCGGCTCCGAAGCGTGCAGTTGGCGAGGTTGATGGTGAAGGCCGCAAGTCCAAGATCATCGTTCGAAACGTTGCATTTGAGGCGACGAGCAACGAAATCCGCGAGTTGTTTGGCGCATTTGGCCAGCTCAAGCGTGTGCGCATGCCGAAGAAGTTTGACGGCAGGCACCGCGGCTTTGCTTTCGTGGAGTTCCTCACCGAGCAGGAAGCCCGCAACGCATTCTCGGCCCTTGCTAGCTCGCATTTATACGGCCGGCATCTTGTCCTCGAGTGGGCTGAGGACGCAGACGATATCGACACGCTGCGAGCCAAGGCTACGCGCGATCTGACCGCCATCAACGACAGCGACCGCCGGAAGCGAATGAAGAGGCAGAAGGAGGAGGATGAAGACGACATGGACTTCTAATAGAGAAAGTATCTTCTGCACATAGATACTTTGAAACCCCCTATTAGGGGGTTTCAAAGTACTTCGTAGGCAGTAGAAGAAGGTTTTTGCAAAACATATTGACCTGAAGACATTGAAAATTTCCTGCCTACCTGATTGGCTGTTTCAAAAGCTACTTTGAACCCCCTTTTCCAAGCTTGTTGAAGGAGCGTTTTAGGATTTTGAAGAAGACCAGACACCAGCTGCATCTGTAAGAGATATTGTTGCATGTTTAGTATTGCACAATATTCCTTGGTAGTGCAACGGGTACGTTGTACGGACAGCCCTTAGGGGATTAATTCAAATATGTGGACCACAAAAGCGTACCTTAGTGGATCAATACAATTTTCAAGATTAATCGCTTATAAAATCACGTTTTGATATCTAATTTTACAGGTTGTGTGGTGTCAAGGACACACAGATATAAGATTGAGGAGTTTGGAGTTGTGAAGAAAGCAGTGCGCCTGCGTTTTTGGCGTGCGGATATTCTAGATAGCGTTGATTGCTGACCACAGTAATATTATCTACGCACACTGCTAGTAATATACCCGCGAGTGCCTACAATATCTGACCTGTTTACCCGTACTAAATGACCATCTATAGATGGTTGCGAGTACATGTAGTTGTGGGTAGTACTGTGAATCTAGCCGGCGGCGTAGTTGTGAACATTACGGTGAATTCAGCCGGTCTAGTTTGCACGGTCGTACGGTGGCGTAGATGATATGGTTACGCGTTGCACTGGGCTGAGCCTAGGCTGCTTACACGCTCTCGGCTTCAACTTCCTTACCCTTACCTTCACCGTCTCCCTCACCTTCACCCTCACTCTCACTTCGTCGTCTCCCTCTTCTTCGCCTCCCTCTTCATTATCCCCCAACATCACTGGGTGAGTCTAGCTACTTACGCGTTGTGAACAGCACTGGGGTGAGTCTTGGTTACGCGTTGTTGGCACTGGGGTGAGTCTAGCTGTTTCGGCACCACAGCAGCCGAGATTGAACCGTGGGTACGGGGGGGGGCTGCTGCAGCGACCGAAAAGCTAGACTGGTGGCGGTGGTGGTGGCCAAGCCTACTCACTAGATTGATTGATAGTGCTTTGATTGATACTTGACCTTTTCGGCTCAGAATTCCGGGAACCCTCCTCCGGATAGTTCCTAAGAAACCCATGGACAGGGGTTAGTAGTACTTGCCAAATAGTATATTTCGGCAATACTACTATCCATTTTTGTGGTAATACTACTACCGTATAGTGCGGCATTCAATATGAGTGATATTATGCTATCATCAGGTCTGTACTATAGTACTCTTCAAGTATTACTTTTGAAGGGCCCTAAACGAGCAAACTCGGTTCTCATCTTGCAATTTTAGTTTGAGTGGCTCTGAATTAGGCCCTCATTTAGGCCTCGGGATATATTTTCCCGTTTCAAAAGTTGTGATATATCACAACTTTTGAAACGGCGTCAAGCACAACAAATTAAGCATTGGTTATGAAGGATTACCAGGAAGGCGTTGAAGTCACGCGTGATCCTTGTATCATGTGTGGGAGCACCAGCGATTCATTGGCAGTGATAGTGATGAAGCTCGTAATATGACTATAAAACTTTATATTATAATGTTTTATAGTGGGAATATTAGCAATTTCAGGAGTTTGTAATAAATTTACTACGAAGTACGGTATACGACGAGCGCTGGTATTATTAAACGTGCAAGATTTTTTCCCACAAATATTTTTATCTAATATCTGTAGCTCAAGTAGTAGTAGTGGAGTAGTACTACTAATATTACTACCACTACCCAATTGTTGGTATCTCGACTACTTAGTAGTATTGTCAGAAACTCTCGTATGGAACTCTCCTGGCGGCTCCAAACGGCCAATAACCGGAATTGGCGGCACGTCTGCATCCAGCACGGGGTATGCACACAAAACCTTCTTGACCCAGTCGCGACTTGCTATGGGTCGCAAGGGCGTGTCTCTGCAGGAGAAGCGCGAGCGCATTCTGCGGATTTATCACGAGTCCAAGGATGTGTTTAACCTTAAGAAGCTGGAGAAGCTCGGCTCCAAAGCTGGCGTCGGTGCGTGGGCTGCACCGCGCCCCAGGAATCCTGATATGAAACTTTTATTTTTATAACTTAAGATACCACGTTATCGCCTATATTTTCTGTAGTCCTACGGACGTGAACCAAGCGCTGATGGACGATGCATTGGTGAACTGTGATAAGGCGCTGCACTAACTGCAGATAATTTATATGATTCACTGCCAATTAACTAATATTTTTTTTCATTTTTATTTTGTGTTGATCGGGTCGGGCAATTACTTTTGGTTCTTCCCGTCGTAGTTGTCGCAGTCGAGGAAGCGCAAGCTCAGTGAGCTGGAACAGCGTCGCACAAGTACACAGGAAAAACTCGCTAAAGTGAAGCAAAGTATTGCGGAACAGAAGGCACAGCGCTTGCAATTGAAAGCGTAGCATTAAAAGAACGCGCGACCAGCCCAACCCTCTAGTTTTATCAACTTCCACGACAACACGAAGTTTTCAGACGACGAAGATATTTCAAGCAATGAGCAAGGGATATTTATCAGCACTGCCACCAAAATTGAGGCAAAGTTGCAGAACTGCCCACAGAATCATGTGATTGGTGAAAATGCGGTTGACAGCAAGGCTGTTCGGCCTTAAACAACAGCGTTGCGTAGACCACCCGGGAGCGGCGGGTACATCACGGTGCATCAGAAAAACACAGGCTAGAGCTACCGCAGTGGCGCAAGTCTGCATGGCTAAGCGCATCAAAGCGGTTGGTGGTGGCATTGTCTACAGTGCTCGTTGCAAAATGCGCAGGAGCACCCGAGAACAACCTGCCCGATGTGGTTCTCGGGTTTTCTAGCTATAAACCTAAACCTATATTTATCGCCAATCAGCGGCTAGGTAAAACCTAACCGCGCAACGAGAACCTTCTCAGTACCAGAACCGGCCATCCAAACCAGCCCCTTACAGAGAGACGAGACTGACAGAACTCGCTTTGGTTGGGTGTTGGACTCGGGATGCGGCTGCGATTTAACAGCAGACACGTCAATGTTTGTGGGCATGCAGCCAAGTCACGAGTTTAGGTTTACGTTTGGTCAGGGATCTAAATTCAGTAATACACACGTTGGCTCTGTTCGGCTCTATATTTTGAGCCCAGGCGGTATCAGGGATTCTAAGTTTGATAACATGATACTAGTACCAATAGCTAAAGTCAATATATTAAGTGAGTTTTGGCTAAAGCAAAGTGGGTATCAGATTTTAGAGAGCATAAAGGAGGCTACGAATTTGTCCTTTGGGTATTGTTACCCACGTTGAGCGACGCCTCCTACCAGCGATCCACCAAATCAATCTCCTTGTCGAAGCCATCCTTTAGCAACTCCGCGCGAGGCTCCCAGACCGTAATTCTTACCATAAATTGAATAGTAGACCGGCCCGTCATCGGCAGGAGCGACACAGTTGGTAACACTAGCCGGTTGGTCGGTATTACTGACTGACTGGTCGGTAACGCTAGCCTCATCACCGCTGGGCTCTTCGGCATCTTGCTGGTCAACACAGCGGAGACATCCACCCCGTCTGTGGCTGCAGCAGCGTGTTGCAGTAACACAAGCGGTCATACCGACAGCACGAACTCGCATATCGTCTTGACATTGATCACCGCCGTGCCGTCCATCAGCACGTAGTTCAGCGGTCCGTTCAGCCCCGGTCCAGCACGAAGCAGATGTCCCGCTGTTACTGTTGACATGACCAGCAAGCCCCCCCCGCAGCCTCCTGCATCCTAGCCCCCGCAGCCTCCTGCATCCAGGCCGCCGCAGCCTTCTGCATCCTGCTCCCCGCAGCATCCTGGCCCGCAACCTCTTGCATCCTGGCCCCCGCAGCCTCTTGCATCCCATCCTGAATCTCCTCTCCCTCAACAGCTCGAGCTGCTGCGCGACGCTTCTTTCGCGCACGCTGATGGGCGGCTGTCATGGGCTTCTGCGTGCGCAGCCTGCCCGACACCGCTCCAGTCGTCCTTTCTCCCTCTCTCGAGCCCATGTGTCTTCCTTCCCTGGTGGACGAACACCAGGGCCAAGTAAGATCAGCTGCTCACGGGCTTCCGATTGGGGAATGTGGGGTCGCTAGAATCGAACCATTGGGTGCCTCTCATAATGCATAAATACCCTCCTACAAGGTAGCAGTTAAATCCAGTGATCTACCGACCAGTCCCAGTTCCCACCAGCTACAGTCACGCTGTGCTCGAGCCTGTGCAACGCTACGCGGTCGCAGCCCCCTTCTGCGCTCAGCAGGTTCAGCCTCGACCTCATCAACAACCATCTCTTTCGAGGTCTCAGCAGGAGATGCTTTGGTATCTGCTGAGCTCTCATCAGTGACAACAGCGTCGATGGCAGAGTCTTGTGCCGGTTTATTTTGAGTAACAATATATATTGTGAAAACCGGCCAGAATGTCCTCGAGGAATCGCCTGTAAATAAGGGATTTGCAGGCATCAGATGATAGCTAAATCACACTCAATATTATTTAAATAGGGTTATTAAAAGGGGTTCAGAGGTCTAAACCGGAGTGGCGTCGCATCAAGCGATCGACTCTTATTAAGCCAGCTATTAGCTCGGCGGAAGACAGGAAGAGAATAGCACAATTATTTCGAGTTTCGACGTCATATCCGCAGCAGAGTTCCGTTGGCGTGCGGTAATTTGCACTACACGAACAGCATACCGTGTGCGCGAGTAGGCCGGATTTTTGGCATCAGCGCGCGTACTGTTCTCCGATGGTATGTTAAATTCCAGGAGCCTGGTTCGGTAACGCCCGGAGGGCGCAAAAATGTGGTCATGCTACCTGTTACCGTCCTACGGTTCATCGAGGGCTACGTCAAGGGTCATCCGTGTTTCTATGTGGAAGAGCTCCAAGCGGAGTGTTCCCTGTGACGCGGGTGGGGGTTTCATTGTGTGTCAGCAGAATTATATGGGATCAAGAACCTGGAATGCCGACTTGCAAGTCGGCATTTCGGCCTATTAATAGTTAAATCGGCTGTGAATGCGATTGGCGCCTATCTTAAGACTGTTTCAATTTGGAGTCCAGCCGAGGGTAATCGCAACTAAATACGACTAATCCCGAAATAAATAAGACTCCAAAACGGCTAATTTAGATTCGGATAAGACATTCTGACCGGTTTTCACAATATAATAACATTTCAAGTATATTTATCGTGCCTGCACATGAAGCACTTTCATACTATGGATTGGTATTACAAAGTTGTAATACAACACCATCGAGTAGTAATCGAGAGCTCAACCAGGAAATGCTGACTATAACAGATCCATTCCACGGAATAGTCAGTTATCTGCCACTTTTAATCTTTGGTTTTGCAGCATCAACTCAACTCATCACTAACGTGCTGACTGTAAGTTAGAACACTCGAGGGCTGTCACAGAACTGCGAAAGCGACCGACGGCTGCCATCGAGTGAACTGATTGACCGCCAGTATGCTCAGTACCATGAGTCGGGCTCCCCTTCTGATAACGGTTTGAGAGGGTTAATTCTAAAAAAACTGACATCACAGCGGGCCCAGGCATACAGAGGGATACCGTATCACTATAGAAAGTAAAAAAAAGAAAAGAAGTACACATACAGAGTTGTGGTGAATGTGCTATCACAAGAGCACTTTATTTGTTTCAACTAAACAATCGCCTCCCACACTACATCGCTTCGCTGCATTATACCTACCGGCATCGCTGCAGGCACAGCTTGCTGCGTAACCGGACCCAGCATTTTCACCTGCTTCTGCTTCTTTGCCTTAGGCAACTTCGGCTTAGTCGATACCTTCTTGGACTTGGCGGACTTCCCGGGCTTCTTGGTGGGCCCTGCGATAGCATCCAGCGCCTCCTTGGTCAGTTGACGGCCGGCAACCGTTGCCGTCTTGCGTGTGCGCTTCTTTGAAGTTGGCAGCACGAGTACTTCCTTCTGCACGACATCTTTAATACGAAGCCACGATGCAAGCCTCGTAGACACTGGCGTTCCGTTGCGCTTGAAGTTCTCAATGCAAGGGTCCATGCGAGGCTTGGAAGGCGGGAATAGCCCACATCCAGCGAACCCCGCCTTGACATTCTCGCCCATCTTGCAACCCACCCACGCTGTGCTTGTCATCTTGATCGCCTCCGCTTTGTCGACGGAGTTGCCGCCAGTCTCGCCAACGTAGATCTCGGTTAGTCGGCGGAGCTTGGCCTTGAACGATAAAAAGACGGCTACATCAAGTGGTTGAAGCAAGTGAGTAGCGTTAGACGGGAGCAACAGTAGAAGCACGTCGAGTCTCGCCGCCTCCAGAATGATCTCCACCGAGTAGTGAGACGAGCACCCATCCATAGTAAGTAGCAGCGGTCGCTGAACGTCGCTCGGAACGCTATCCGAAAAGAAGCGCAGCCACTCGATGAACAAAAACCCATTCATAAAACCGGAACTTGAAGTCGTCACGGCAGATCCAGGGACATCACAGCCGTCAAGCACTTGAAGCTTGACCGTTGACCCCGGTAGCACGAACAGCGGTGGCACCATGAAGCCCGCAGCGCTCCCACAAGCCACCAAGGTGAGATGAAAATTCACCGCAACGTCTTGGTGCCAAACGTTCTTGGACCCCCGAACAGCCACGACCCGCTTGGAGCCCTTGCTCGTCTGAAATGCTGTTTCGTCCATGTTGAAGACGCGCGTTGCATCCAGCTGATCCTCAACCACGGCCTTGATCAGCGAGTTGAAAAACATCTCCAAGTCGCCCTTGCTGACAGCGTTGCATGCCTTGCTCACCGCCTGAGAAGTCCGGGTAGCGAGCAGTGGGTGTCGCGCCATGAATCGGCGATACCACCCGCTGCCAACGCTTTGGCCAGTGATCATGGAGCTCACGGTGCCGGCCTTGTAGATGATCTCCTTGCGGCTTGTGGGGTGGCCAACCAGTTGACGCCCGACAATCCACTCGATCAAGCATTCCTCAGCTGGTCCGGTAAGCAAAGGGGCCGGGCCACGGCGGGCAGGTGCGCGGAAAATACCCATTTTCCCCTTCGCGACCCATTTCGTAAGGGTCCGATAAGGGAATGGAGGTGCTGTCACTGACATTGCGGGCCTTTTCACCGGGCGAGAACGCGCTGCACAGCAGTGTTAAGGTCTTCGATCGTGTAAGCGGGCATACTGGAGGTGGAAGTAGGCGAGGTTGTCGTAGTCTTCAGGAAAATAGGAAACTGAGCTAAAAATTGGCGTGGGAAAATTGGCGGGGAATGTACATATAGTTTGGCGGGTTTTACTGGTTGGTAGCGCTTGCAGACTTTGTGCCAATAGTATTCCTGAAAAAACGTTGTAGCCTTCTAATTGGCTGAAGCAAAACAGGCACATAACTGGCAGAGTGCACGCAACTGGCACCGTACCTTATAATATTATTACTACAGTTTCCAAAGCTGTCAACAGTGTTGACTCAACACTGCAATTATTTAGTGCGAATATCTCGTGTGAACTTGCCTTCTTTCAGCCTCCGTAGGGATGGTTGGTCTGCACACTAGAGTCTATCCGGAGCATGTCCGTAGCAGCGCATCTTGACGATGGAGTGCAAAGGCGAGGAGGCCGGCAAACGTATACCATAGACATATGTTTGCAGGCCTCCTCGCATTTGCACTCGATAATAATATGTGCGATCTTGACGCCACTGTTTTAACTCTGGATTTCTGACTCAAGCAGACTGTGATATACCCCGGACCAAAATATTGAGTATTGGTTTATGCCGTTAGCAAGTAGTGCATATGCATTGGTATCTGCTCTAAAATCATAATGGACGAGGCCGCGTCTAAATACCATTACTAGACGAAAAAATATTCCTATAACTCTAGGTAGAGATCCACCTTGGCATTGATAGTTTGACCATTTTGGCTTCGACCTTTAACTTGCTTGTATGCATCATGAGCTAATGAAGATTTCACAAGTGTAACATTTATAGCTTGAACTGACATCACTCTGCCAATACGTACGTATATGCCCAAGACACCCCGACGAAAACATCTGGGGAAACATTGCACTGAGCAGCAACTAGACCCTCCCGTTATCGTTTTATTGCAGTCCCAGGTACCACGGTAGGGTTAATTTTGGCCAATCAAAAATGTTTCAACGTTTCTAACAAAAGGACATGGAAGTTTGTCGTTTGATTGATTGATGCATAGGTTTGACGTAACGCAAAAATCTGGAGACACTGCAGCAATCATTGCCGCACACGCCAGTCTTGGATCGCGGATAACTTTTTTCCACAACGTAGGACCACCACCATTGTTGACGTCTCGATTAGAGCTTTAATATATGTCTAACTCTTTTCGTATTCATTGCTGAGGTCGAAAGACCTGGCCGCAGCAGAAAATGATAACTTACCAAAATCGGGTGGGTTATTCGCATATCTATTTTATCTCTGGATTTCTGACTCGAGCGAACCTGAAATGTCCGTTTTTCGGGGCAAGGTCGACAATGATATGTATGAAAATAGGCAAAATGTGGTTGTTCTCCTCGAAATAAGCAAGCAGCTTGCTTGCCGCAAACACAGTACTGTCATGACGACGCCCTTCATATCGACCCCAGAAGTGAATGTATAAACCATCAGGAGCTGTAAGGCCTGCATTGTGTCATTTGTCAGCAGAGGCGCATCAGTGAGGAATCGCATGGCAACCCTTGAAGGGCAAGAGCTGCAGTTGAGTTTAATACATACCTTGGTATATGATGCAGTGAATCCGCTTGTGCCCACTGTAGACTTGGCCGGCAGATAGGGATCTTGGTGCCATCTGGAAATGCAAAAAAAAACAGTGACAGGAGCTCGTGCTGAAATCGCAGTGCAGTTCAAGTCGATGTGTTCAGTGATGAGTCTCTTGTGAAAAGAAAGCTTTGCTTCGACTTTGCTGTCTACGATATCCACTACGACAGCACAACACACATGACAGAAACATATTAGCGTAGTGACATAGTGAGCAGAAGCATTCCTACGTACCCATCCACAAAAATATACTTGACAATGCGCAGCTCGCTCGCCCAAACTTGCTTTGCATGTCGCGAAGTCGTCGAGGGCAGCTCAGGCGGTACATTAGGATGCACATGGCCTCATCTACAATGCAGCAGTCGCCGCACTCGGTAACGACGACTGCTGGCAAGCGCAGTAGCGTCACAAGGCGGAGCATGCCACGAACAGGAACCGAAAGTCGCGCTCGGCATTCGCGTCCGGGCACGCGAGAAGGTTGAACCGTATCGCCGGAATCAGCGGTCGCTCGGGTGCGTGCACGGCGCCGGCCACCACAGCTCCATCCACACGTATTTTTCTTTGTACTGGACGAGCACGGCAATGAGGTCAAGAGCCTCGCTCTGCGTCAAGTTCAGTCTACAGATGCAACAGCTCAGTTAGAAAAGACCACAACAAGATCGTGCGTCCAAACACACCGCGGTACCCGATTAGAGGCAGCATGACGACAGGGCTGTGGTCAGGTAGCGACGCCGACGGTGCTGAGGAGCGCTGCGCTTGGATAGCGACGCCGGCGGTGCTGGGGAGCTGCGCTTAGAGAGCGGGGAGACGAGTCACTGAAAATTGGAGTGCTGTACACCACTTATATCGGTGGCAAAATGTGATGAAGTGAACCCCCGAAAGCTAAAAATGATCAAATGACTTTCACTACCATCAAGATCAGGATGTGTGGATGATGGTAGTGACAAGGGGATTTCGAAACCCCTCTATTGCCCGAATGGATCCCAAGCAGAGTAGATACATCATTTATCAAGGTGATACTTGGTTTCACCATTAGATATTATTTAATATGAAAGTGATTATGTCTTTTTACCGAATACTATCTATCATTGTCCTAATTTTCAGCGGATGGGTCTACATACTATAATTATAGCTTTACGAGCTTATTATATAAAGGGGTTGTAACTTATGTATTTCAAATACAACTAACATCAAATTAAAGAAGATATGCATTATGCCAGTATTAGCCCCCCCCATTGGACTCCTGGAATAAACTCTTTGTCGTCGAAACGGAGGCATTATATGTATGTGATCGTAGGAAAAATAGCGGCCGAATCAACAACATTGTCAGTGGTAAAACAAACTAACATATTGGAAAATGCATTCACTCGCGAAGGTGGAGGGGTTTATAGGCTATGAAACCGACTCGCTAGGATCGACACAAACGTCAAAACGTCAAACCCTCCAGCACGGTGCTCAGCACTGCTGGGCACCAGTCTTGCGACCAAGCAAGAAGAACCTGCCACCGCATTCACCCAGTGAGACCCCGTCCTCCTCCGAGCACGGGCTGGGCTGTCCGACACCAAGTCCGTCACGACCACCGAGTCCCCCATGGCCACCAAGACATGCTCGTTCGCGACCTCCACCAAGTTAAACTCGGCCGCGGCTCCCCTCTGAGCCCAACCCGGCATCGGCTTTCACAGAGTCCAGCTCGGCGCCACCCGATCACCCTTGGGCAGTCCACCACCGCCGGCTTCGACGTGCAGCATGACTGTATTCTCTTCGACGCTCAACGCGGTCGTGGTAACATCCTTCAATCAAGCAGCCCATCATCGGCTCTCGCTTCTACACAATACGAGAGTGCAACAAGTGAAGTCACTGTGCTAGATGTATGGACTATGTGCGTGCCGTCCAAAATGCAGCGCGCATATCGAGGTAGATTTGATGCTACATCCCGATGGATCGGATATACTAAAGTCGACGAGGCGCCGAAGTATTTCACGGACACAGGTCAGCTCGACCCTACGCAGTTTACTTCGAGTGGTTTTAAGACACTCTATTAGAGAACGGAAAAGTGGACACAAAGTGAGAATTGCAGCGCATATCTAGAATCTTTATCGGCGTCAAGATATTGCATTTTCTGCAGATTACGATATAGGAATGACTACATTCGTTTTAGGATTGAAACGCACAAAATTCAGTCGGAGTCGAGCGCATGGAGGCTTCAAGACTTAGTCGGGGTCACCAGGTATGCTACGGAACTGGAATAAACACGATTGGACAGCAGGCAGAGAGAGTATTTAAACTATGGATAGAAAACTTGCATTTCCTAGCTTCGACTCGCAAGTGCCGAATATCCTGGCTGTCCGTCTCTCGGAGCGGAGTATAGTTCCGAGTCGGAAATACACCCCGCTCTCGAAGAACACCCTGATCGGAGGAAAGTTCCTGTAGGCCCTCCAATAGAAAAAAGAGTTTTCGTTGCCCGCAAGGATTCCTACGTTTTTTCCTAGATACAGTCTGTGCGGTCACTTCCGACACGGGGGTTCGGCAGTAACCCGTGCAATATTTATACAGAAACAAAAATTAAATTATAGAGACCATTTTGCGCGGGAAAATGATAGGCCCCGGTGCCTCTTCACCCAGTGCTTGCTGCTGCTGGCGCTCACGTTGGAACAAGCCTCGCAAGTGAAGCACCAATGGGCCGGTGGCTCAAAATTGGCCACAAGAGAGCCATTACACGGATGGCTGAGGCATGCTCAGCCTTGACGCAGTCCGAGCTGGCAGCCTAGGTGAGGAAGAAGTTCAAGCTGCGCGCCAAGCCTGCTCGGAACACGATCAGCGACATCATGAAGAACGCGGAGTCGATCATGAGTGCTACGTACGGCGACGACTCCCAGCGCAAACCTACGCAAGTCTCCTCCCCCAACTAGAAAAGCGGCTTGCCGCCTGGATTATGGATATGGAGCGTCGCAATATCTGTCTGTCTCGGGAGCTGGTAACCATGAAGGCTCGGGAGTTGCAAGCCCACCTTTGGGACGCTTGGGACCTGAACTTCTCCGACGGCTGGCTGACTGCGTTCATGCGGCGCCACAAGTTGCGCCATCGCGTACGACATGGTGAAGCTGCATCAGTAGACCCAGAGGTCGTTCGAAAAGGACTACAAGAGATTTAACAGGTAACCGACTTGTATGCACCTCATGATATTTTCAACATGGATGAAACAGGTCTGTGCTACGCTATGGCTCCTACGCGCTCCATTTGCTCCAAGAAAATGCGCGGAGTGATGAAAAAAAAGACACGTATCACGCTGGCAATGACAGCAAACGCTGACGGCACGGATGCGCTGCCTATCCTGTACCTTGGGCACGCCAAAAAACTCGCTGCTTCAACAAGAAATCCGCCAAGGAGCTCGGGTTCGACTACAAGGCTAACAAGAAAGCGTGGAAGACCAGGGTCATCTTTCAATCCTGGCTTCGTGGCGTGGACCAGTATATGCGTGCAGCAAACCGCCACATCCTACTGCTTCTAGTCAACGCCTCCTTCTATGATTCGGGCGACCTCGCCCTGACTAATTATTGTGATATGACATTTGCATTGAGTTTACGATTTCGCAGGTTGCGCAAACGAAAAGAAGATCCTTTAGTTCCTTCTGAGGAATTTGAGGTATCCCTTCAACTAATCCGTTGGCAAATATTGCCAGAAGTCTGGCCTTATGTACGTGGCCTAATCTATGGTGCCACTTCATCATTAACTCAATTTCCTGAGCTATTGTATAACTTTTTCGAGCTGTATGAACCTTGCTGTACTTCGAAGAAGGCAGATATTATACTGCTCCCTTTTGAACGGCTGCGAATAAAAGTTGTCCTTTCTTATCAAAAAAGTACAGAAAGTTCCCATCATGGGATTGATATTGACTGTAACTTTGTCTTGCGAGATGGAAAGCAGTGACCCTGAAGCATCTCCCGCCCAACACAACTGTCTTTCTTCAGCCCATGGACGCGGGTATAATAGCGTCGTTCAAGGCTGCATACAAGAAAAAAGCAACTCCACTGGGTCTACAACAAGCTGCGCGACCCTGACGCCATCAAGCACGATCCGCACGCAATCGATCAGCTTCAAGCTATGCGGTGGAGCGAAGAGGTCTGGCGTGAAATAACGGGGAAGAAGACGATCAAGAACTGCTTCCGACACAACTGGGATTTGCTACTTGGGCCCCAATGACACCCTAATTGACACTGATGGGTGCAGCTACGAAGACGGCGTAGAGGTAGGTGATGTAATTCTTCGACTCTCAACCTTGCAGGTATAGGTTCATTAAATCAAATTACCTGCAACATTTCATTTCGCTCTGGAATATTATCCGTGTACCCATGTGTCGGAAGTGGGCGCGGTGTCTGTAATTGAAAGGCACGTGATGCTGTCCCCGACTGGGTGTCGCAATAGCCTCTCTACTGTAACCGATTCGCATTTTCTATATAGCGATGTATACACATCCGGATAAGTGGAGATTTTAGTGCACCCCTAACTAAACCCCGAACACCCTTGCCTGTGAGACATGAACCTTCGCGAGAGGATCGGCTCGCTGCGCTCGGAGTAGTTAAAGCGACTTTAATGCTGAGACAGTTTTGCATTGGTTTATGTGCGTTAGATGCCTTTATGCACGTTAAAGTCGGTGTTGTGGCAAAGTCGCCGAAGCGCTAGCTGCGTGGCACCTTACCAGTTGATACCTGTTTCTGAGCGTGGGTGGTTGGAAGCCCACACGGCATCGAGCAGCCCGATGGATGGTAGGTGCTACCCGCACGTTTAAGACGCCACGATACATGGTGCATTTGCAGGCGGTATACTGATCTCACGCAATGCATGTTGGTCTTCTGGCAGGTGACAGAGCGCGCGGCGGTAAGCCAAAGCGTGCGAAGCGAATATCTACAAATTCAGCAGGTGAGAAGGACTACTGTACAGCATACGATGGTATTTTATATGGGGTATTGTACTGACTTGTGTATGTCTATCGGCGCCCGCGGCAACACGGTAGAATGCTCGGAAGGAAGCCGCGCAGACCAGGAGAGAGATCATCAGGCAGAGGCCAGCCAGGTCGATGGTAAGTAATGATTGGAATACCCACAGACTCACGTTGATAATAGCTTACACTAATCATGCAAACCAGTCAAGACATTGCAAGTCAAGCGGGGTAAGAGCGGTGTATCTACCGTTAGTAAACGTAAGGTTGGCGGTTTTCAAGGGACCCGAAAGAACAAAAAATCAAGTCGTGTAAAAACAAAAGGAGCTTCGGCTAAACGACGAGGTAATGCTCTCGTGAGCTCTAAAGCCGTGATACACGATGACACTATTGTAATATTCTGACATGCTTGTAGATGACTGACTGGCGGAGTTACTTGGGTTGGAAACGGTTGTGCCCGGTTTTCAAACAGGACTGCGCACGAAGGAAAGTTATTGTTTTTTATCTGTTGACGGGTTCGGACACTGACCTATTCATTTCAAACCCACTGCAGAAGACAGCGAAAAACGCAAGCCTGACTCCAGCGAGGGCGCGGATCAGTCCAACAAGCGTTTGCGGTCCACATCACCTGCAAAAGAAGAAAAAGGCATAGGACTTAGGGATCCTTGTCCTGCTCAGCTGTTGAATCTGCAAGAGAAAACCCCGCGCGACCGAGGAGGTAAGAATGCAGGGGAGCGAACCAAAATTGAAGCAGCATATCAAGATATTGTCAACAGAGTTGCGCCGATGCCTCGCCTAGCGTACCTCTCCTGGGCGGATGTTGACGCAGCTATTGCGGACTACGAAAAGGCTACAAATACTCACTATCGAGTACGAACCAGCGAGTCGGTTGAAGACTACAACGAGTACGTATTTACCTTTATTAAATGTTGTTTCGCGATTTAACCAGCAATGCGTGTTTCGATGTGCAACTACCGGTAGATCCAACTCTGATCAACTTCCCACCAACCTAGAGTTTAGCTTTAGAACGTATCGCTGCACAAGCAGCATATATCAAGAATCACGGGCAAAAGGCGACCGCAGCCGGGATTCGGGGTACACTGGGTGTAAGGCGCGTTTTACCACGCGATATGTGAACATTGCACCAGAAGACTGTGATTCAGCGACCTGGCGTGTCATTGTCGAGAGTGAATATCGCACACCCAATCGCCCAACAATCGGTGCGACTCACACACGTGTCAAAGACATTCCCATAGACAGCGAGGTTGCTCGAACCGTTTCATTGCTGGCTGATGCAAAAGCAAGCAATAAATACATCGGGAGTTTCCTTGGCAGACATTTAGGTACGCTTTCAGTTGTCCTGTGAATTACTATTTAACTCTAACGCATGTGTTGTAATAGGCCGGAAGTTTACGACGCAAGAGACCAAAAACTTAGTTAGCCGCATCGGAAACAACTCCTCGAGTCAACAGCGACTGAAGAAACTTTTACACGCCCTTGTTCAGGTCGAAGGTAACGACGTCATGCTGATCCAAGATCAGCTTGATCTGACGTGCGGCGTCGTCATACAGACAGCAGCACAAAAAGTCTGCTTCGAGCATTGGGGCCAAACGCTTGCTATGGATTGGACTCATTCGACCAACAACCTGGGGTTTCACTTAGGTAATTTTGTCAATGATCTCACTCAATCGAACCAATACATGTTGCTAATATTTTTTACTCTTCTGTTCAGGATCTTTGGTCGCAACTACACCTTCCGGTCGCGGTGTTCCAGTTTTTGATTTCATGGCCATCAACGAAAACGCAGAGACGCTAGAAGCCATATTCGACTACTTCAAAAAGAAGAACAGCAAGTGGGGAGAAGTGGAGTCGTTTGTCATAGACAAACATTTCGTTGAGTGGCGGGTGTTGAACAAGTGCTTTCCGACTTCCTGGGTTTTACTATGTCAATTTCACGCAATTGCTTATTGGAAGAAGCTGCTCGCCAAGCGTCGATTTCTTCTCAGCGCTTCGGAGAAAGACCAAGTGCAGAGATTCTTTGCGGACATGCTTTACAGGTAATTAAGCCTGGCTCGAATTGATGGTGCGTGATAACACTAAACTATGTGGGTACAGCTCTACGGCTGCTCGTTTTGACCAGGTTTATTCCAAGTTTGCTAGCTTCTGTGAGCCAAGCCACAGGATTGATGTAAAACAATATGTTGACAAGAATTGGAAGACTTGTTTGCCCATGTGGGCAAACTTTGAGCGGAGTAAGCGTTTCAGCGCTGGTAACACAACTGCCAACCGTATAGAATCCAATTGGAATCAGCTGAAGATGGTTCTAAGGAAACGGACAAGTATTGACAAGACCGTCTCCGCTCTACTGCAATATCAAGCTTATGTGCTCGATCAGCTAGCTCGCGGATTTGTATCCAGCGCTAGGACCTCGCGTTCACCTGCCACCGTTCCAACTATACTACGCAGAATTTCGGGCGTTATGAGCAACTTTGCACTGCTAAAGCGCACCGAAGGTGGGATATATACATTATCCATGGAGCAAATATGGCGTTGGCTCCGGTGCAAAGCTCTTGTGATTGGGAGGTGCATTCAAATGGCCAGCGCTTCATCCGTAATGATGCAAAGTGGCCATGTTCGTGTTGGTTTTACACAACTTATCATCTACCATACGAGCACAGTATGGCAGTTGCGAAGAAGGGCAAGGGGTTTGACGAATTTCCTGTTCTGGCATTGGCGAAGAGATGGAATATGGTTGACGCTTCAGAACTTTATGGCGTATTTGACAAACGTGCCTCTGCAATTCATGACGCAGTCAACATTCTCCAGCTAAGCAAACACTGTGAAGAGAAGACACCGTTAGATTACGACAACGCGCATTCGATGAATGAGACTGCTGATTCTAGTGGGGCGGATTCAACTGAGGTAGCGATAACACCAACTAGAGCACTGCTAACAAATCGACCCGGCGAAAGCAGTGATACTGACCGCAAAACAATGAAAGAAGTCACAGTTGTTCGTTTACGACGCGAACAGCGCGAGAAAGTCGCAAGTTTGTCTTCACGAGAAAAGTACAACTACGCTGTATCGTGCTTCCAGTCCGTGATAACTTACCTGCAGAATATCGGAAGCGCAAAGTTTTATCCTGCACTATCATTTTGGGAGAAACTTGTGCGGCAAGGCCTCAATGCAGATACGCAGCATCAAAACGAATTAGGATGTGAAACGGACGACTTCAGTGACACACTAAGTATTATCGATCCTGTCGATCTGGCTGCGATGATTAACGACGTGGCATCGTGGCAAGCTCCAAACAATTCAGATAGTAGTGGAGATACAGATCCATAAATTCTGATGCAGGAAGTCTTTGGTATAGATTCCTATACGGTGTCACCATTCTCCAGGCCGATGGAAGATACTAATTGTGATGTGACCGAATGCGGGACGATATCACATGGCGAAGAGGACCGTACCACGAGTATACGGGACGAAAACAACCGTAGCTCTGCCGCTGACGCAGATAATGCGACCGAACAACCAAGTGTACAAGTAGCATCTCCGCCTCCTGTAGTTACTATCAACGATCGATTTAGGGAAGGCGGATTGGATGAGATGAATCTTCCTGCCCCTATTGTCCGAGGCAAGCCTAAACAAGAGAAGGTGTTGTACTGGGCAAGTAAGGCCTCACTCAAAAGACGTACTGACCCCGCGGCTACTGTTGTCGCCGCTACGACGGATGTTATTGAGCTCGTACAGTGGGCTAAACACACAAAGTCGTTGGAGAAAGTGGGCGATATACTCGATCGTTTCCCGGTAAATATGACTGAGCGCGCATTTTTAAGACGAACTCCGCTCTTCGATATATCGACCAAAGCTACTGCCCAACAATGCAGTCATGCCTTTGTCATCCCGGAAGTCCTCGTGAAATCGCTTTCGGCGACGCTTTTAGCCGAGACTTCAACTCACAATCAAAACTCGGTGAAGCTTGAAGACGACCAGCCGCAGGTAATTATTGATGTTGACACTGGTCAAGGGGATGCCACTGAGCTAGTCGCTAAATTCAAAGCATCGGGGCCCATTTTTCGAGGTGTGTATGCATGTATGCAAAATGGACTGAACCTGCTTTGGTACTAACTTGTGGTTATTGATCCCCTTCAGCACTTGTGTTGATGCTATGATGAACTTTTATGACTGCAGAAAAAAAGTGGCGAAATGGGAAGCAGAGTTACTGTGGTTGAAGAAAGACTGGTCTGAAAACAGTGGTGTGCATGTGGAGTTATTCGGGTTTGAAGTTGGCGCGAAGGGGTTGCCTGCGGAGCATGTTCGGCAGCTACACGGTCGCCTAGCGCAAGAGGTGATCGAGGTCTACGGGACCGCCTGCCTACAATCGTATTACTCCGTGCCATCGACGAATGTGACAATATTTTTCTGGGAAATACTCGGATATCTAGCTGGATATATGTGGCTGAACGATTCAACAGTGAATTATGGCCTTCAAGCTATGATAGGCTGTAGAACGGACGTGCGAGTGTTGCCTTCTCATGTTCTAAGGAATGATGGATTTCCTCGACGCAGTCAAACTCAAAAACTGTCAGATATGACGACTGTGATTCTCCCGGTCAATCACAACAATGTACACTGGTCGCTAATTATGGTTACCGTGAACTACTCCAATGTAAGGATGTTGGGTGTCCACTTCTATGACCCGCTTCAAGGCAGACCCTACAAAGCAGAAATCGAGAAGATTTGGAAAAACTCATTCTGGCCATTTATACGTCGTTGGCATCTGGAGACTGTGGGAGGTCATGACCCAATTGCAGACACTCACTGGATCAACAAACCGAAGCAGCCCGATGGAGCCAGCTGCGGAGTGATGATCACAGCCGTGGCATATTCTTACGTGCAAGGGCTCCAACAATTCGATCTTGAAAAGGTTTCAAAGGAAACCGTTGAAGTGCTGCGATTATGGATCCTTTGGACTATTTTGTGCAATTCGGTTCACAGCATTGATGACGAAGAAAAAGCAAAAGCAGCGCGAACTTTCGCGAATTTTACGCATGTAGCTTCGCAGAAGGAAAGCGAGGATTAAAACTTCGACTACGCTTGGTTTGGGCATTTACTTCTGCAAGAGTAATACAGGTTACATTCGTTACTTTACCAACGTTAGCATTATGCAAATTCTCGATCTTCATTTTTTACCGACTATAGTTCTGCTGTGATCCCTGTTAAGCTAGAACATTAGCTTTAAGTCGGCTCAGCGACTGGAACTGGCCCCGGCGACTTTAACTATCCCCGGCGACTTTAAGTGGATACAACGCCTGTAGGTGACTACCTTGAAGTAAACAGCGACTTTACCGAGCCCCGGTGACTTTAAGTCGGCCCAGCGACTGGAACGGGCCCCGGCGACTTTAACTATCCCCGGCGACTTTAAGTGGATACAACGCCTGTAGGTGACTACCTTGAAGTAAACAGCGACTTTACCGAGCCCCGGTGACTTTAAGTCGGCCCAGCGACTGGAACGGGCCCCGGTGACTTTAACTATCCCCGGCGACTTTAAGTGAATACAACGCCTGTAGGTGACTACCTCGAAGTAGACAGCGACTTTACCTAGACCCGGTGACTTCAACTACGATTAGACACGACTACTGCGGGCAACTTGAAATATTTTTTTTCAATGTGCTTGGTAAGGTATTACTACCTATTAATACCGGTACATCAAAGTTTTTTAAGTCGAATAGGACTTAAAGTCGCTGAAAGGTGAAACATGTCTCAGCTTAAGGTCGCTTTAACCCACCGGCGACCGTTATCCCGATTTTGCTGGGATAAGAAAAACCTCGGGGGAAAGTGCCGGTTCAAGCCATACAGGTGGCTAGGGTAACTGCGACTCTTCAAGGTCCCGCCGAGAGCGTTTTGGTCAATGCGATCTGTTTGCGGATTTCTCACCTTGAAAGGTAGATGGGCATGGGTGCCGGGCTTCCGCGCCACCATTGGCCACCGCGCAGGCATTTACACCCGCGGATTGCCACGTGCCCGCGAAGGATTAGCGCTTCTCCGCTATGGTAAAATTCTGAGTTGATAGGATGCACCGCTCACTAATGTTAACTTTCTTTTCCCTTGTATCATTTCCTTCTATAGATGCCTTGACACGCGCGAGGTACGCTGGTCGAGGAGCTACGAGTACGGCTCTGCCGGTGCCACTGCGAAGACCGAGTTGTTTCGATCGAGACCTGGACGCTCCTGTTCGTGGAGGAGCACGACCGCTACTTCGGCAATGTACGTGAGGCGTCAGGGCTACTGGAGCTTCAGCAGAAGGGAGGCTGACGCTGAGAGATGTTGTGGACTCGGTAGGTGTGCGAGCTGGACACCATCGTCAACCCCCATAAGGTAAGGCGGCGTCTTGGCAGCTTTGGCGTTCATATCTAGGGGCTCATGCTGGTGGTGTTGTTGTCGACAGGCGTATTACATTCAGAACGTGTTGTTCACCGGCTACTCCCGGCAGGAGTTGAGCAAGGAGGCGATCTTGCGCATCTGCGCCCATTTAAGCTACGTGCCCCCACCGCTGAAACCGTGCGGGTGCTGACACTTCACCCTAACGCGAGTCGACTCCACAGCGAATGTCCGAGCGCGATGCCGAAGGCACGACGGTGGAAACAAGCGGCAGGGAGGACGCCAAGAGCACGACAGGGACAGCGGGGTGTGGCAAGACTCCAAGAACGACAAATACAACGGCGGCTTGAAGCATGGAGACAGCATGGTCAGCTGGGGTCTGGTTACGGAGCCCACGATGCCGTACGTCGACTCGAGTAAGCTCGTCCACTACGAATACTTCATCTTGTGTTGGGTTCTCTAGACCTCGTATGACAGCTCATGGGGCGACAGCGGCTTCATTACGCTGTCAAACTCAACTGCAGGTCGAAGTTGATTAGAGTTGCGATTGATTTTCATGCAATTAATACATAGTTGTTGGTTTGACCTCGGCGGCAATGTTAGAGTAGTGATCGTAGTTACTGCACCGACCATCTTGGTTCAGCTGCGTACAGGTGTAAATCCCGAATGGAGCTGCTGTAAGTCATCGGAACCTGAATTGTTTTCAGTAACTTCCACCTCTTGCAAAACGAATTTCGGCACGTATTACGATGCCGCGGACACACTCGTGTTGCCAGCGCCACCAGACGTAGATGAGGTAGCTTCATGCACAAAGCACGCATTGCCAGAACCACATCTTCTTCGAACACAGTGTCGTGGCAAAATAAAACGGTGGTGGAGCTGATAAGGGAGCTGGGTTGAGCCAACTTCGAGTCTGGATCAGCACTGATAACAGTATCGCTGCCTTCAGCAATATTGCGGATGTCTGCGGTGACGACGCTGATCTTGAGGAAGTGTGGAAAGCGCGATGCCCTAGACGCAATCAGCTCCATACCTCTAGCGGCCAGGTCACGTTGGATCTCAATACCAACCACACGAAATGCTTGCGTTTGCAGAGCGATTTGAGCGAGAACATTTCCCACGCCGGATCCAGCATCCAGAAACACGTCATTCACTTGAATATTCGCTTCTTCGATCTGCATCGACACCCCAGTCATTGTAATCTCCCCGGTATTTAGCTGACGTTCACTCGCGCGCACATCACGCCTGGTGAGTAGGCAGAATAGTCCTTCAGTGGCGTTGTAGGTTTCTTGCGGTGGTAGGATCGAAATGGTATGTGGTGGAGGCGAAAACCGTAGAGGAGACGCGGCTTTGGCTTCCAAATGCAGTCCTGCTCGGTCTGGTGGCGGGCGGAAATAGCGTGGGGGAAAACTCAGCACGTTATTACCATATCGTCTCTTGAGCGTCTTGATTCGCTGTTGCAGTTTGGTTGCGCTCCATGTTGACGGCCTCATGTCTTTCTCCACTGACACCCAGTCGATTCGTCTTCCCGCTTGCTTGTACACCGCCGCGAGCTGAACGAGTTGGCGATCCTCTTCATCTGAAAAGTCGGCCATTTTTCGCTTCGGATACTGTCTATACAAACTCAAGTAAAACGACCCTTTGGGGTTCATACTGAAACCGAGTTTATTTTTTTGGATTTGTAAGTCAACGTTGGGTCGCTGTCGACCGAGTCAATGTAGACTCGTTCAGAGTCGACGTTGACTTCGCTATTACTGAAACTAGTACGTTTGAGTCAATGTCGACTTGGTTTAAGTCCATGTTGACTTCGCGATCAATAAAACAAGCGTATTCGAGTCAAAGTTGACTCGCTCTAAGTCATCGGTGACTTGGAAATGTGTATTCATTCATCGTTACGCAGCAGCACACACAACTACAGCAGGATGGCACTCTCAAACGCAGCCAATGCTTCCATAATCTTCGCGCATACACACGCGTATCTGCCGTGGTCCATCGAGTGAATGACGGTACCTGTCTTGTCGTGGACCAACTCATTTCTTTTCTCCCAGAACTCGACCGCAAGCGCCTTGAACTCTTCAGCGTCCGCCGTCTTCGATCCAAACGCCTTCTTCATTTTGCCCATAATGAAGTCGCGCTTCTTCTGCATTGTGCTCGTGTTACCTACATTTTTCAGTCCAGAGACAATGGAAGTCAATACAATGTCAAACCACACTGAAGCAGAAACTCAAGCGGTTTACCAGCTCGGATGACGGCGTTCCATTCCGTCAACTCTTCGATAGCTTTCCCGGTCACCGCGCTAAGCTTGAACATACTCAAGTACAGCTCTAGCCTCGCGATGGTGTCTTGCAATCCGCTGTTCTCCGTTTTCACCGCCTCTAGCACAGCCTTCATCGATTCCAACTGCGTTCCCCCTCCATCCCGTTCTGCTTGCATCGCCGCCCTCTCTTCCTCGATCCGGTTGCGGTTGGCTTCGAGCTCTTTAAACGCAGCTGGGTACCCGTTGTTCTTGAACCGCTCTTCCAGGAGCCGGGTCTGGCGCTTCATTTCATTCAAAATCTTCGCCTGCCTCAGCGATATTCGGCCTCCTTGTTGCTTCTCTCGACTCGGCTTCTCTCGTTTCTTTTTATCCGCGTCCAACTGCTCCCGCTCCCGTTGCAGGCGATGCGTTACGTTCTGGAGACGCCGGCCCTCCTCTTTGAGCTTGGCCTCATGAGATTGCAGCTCCTCGGCTTTGACTTGTAGTTCTTCCTCCTTGTTCTCCATATTCTTCTCTCGCGTAGCCACCTCGTTCTCCCGGTCCTCCAGTTTTTGCTTGCGCTCGCCCACCTCTCTCGTGAGGTTGTTCATGTCTTCGTGCACATCCTGGAGTTTCTTAGCATGGCTAGCCTGCGCCTTAAGTAGATTGTCTGCGTGCGTGGTGACGGATTGCTTCGACAAATTCAACTCAGTTTCCACATGGGCAAGTTTGTTGCGCAAGCCACTTGAAATCGCCTTCTCCTCGGCTAGTTGTAAAATCGAATTCCGCAACTCCTTCGTCAACGCGATAGTTATTTCGTTGTCTGGGAGATCAAAATTCCTGAGCTCGGTCAGCTCGTTTTCAGCGGCTGCTAACTGCTCCTCTAATTTCCTTGAGCGCGCTTGCTCCTCCTCTAGCTTCTCTCGGAACTGCTGCAGTGCTTGCGAAATAGAGAGTTCAAAATTCGCATACTCCCCTCGCAAAGGGTGGGTTTGCAGGCTCCGCGCTGGGGCACCTTCCTCCTGCACGGCCACGGGTGTCTGCGAGACAGGCCCTCGAGCTTGGTCTGACGCTAGCGATGCTAGGTTTCTGGCTGCGGTAAGCTGCTGAGCCGCGTGGATGTCGCATTCTCGATCGCCAGGTGCTCGGCTCCGCCACGTTGCGATAGCTTCGACGAACCCGATCCAGCGGTCTGCGCGTGTGCGTCTGCTTTCAGGGCTTGGTCCGCTAAGTAAACCTCGTAGAACTCTTTCAGCAGCGCAGGCTCGTGACGCTGCAGCTCTTCTGGGTTGTTTTTGAACGCCTTGAATTGACTCAACTTGCTCAAAGCCTCGTAGTCCAAGTCGTTGCCGCTGTTCCTAGCAGCTGTGTATTTCTCCACAGCTGCTAGGAACAGCGGCAACGACTTGGACCACACACGCTTCTGGTAGTCTGCCATCTTGTAGTAATCACCTGCCTTGCGCCGTGGGCCTTGCCGGTGCTCGCCCTTTTCGTCTGCGATCTTCTTTTGTAGAGCCAAGCACGTGGACCGGAGCGCGTGGTTGGGTACCAGGGGAGTCGTCTCTTCATCGCGAGTCGTCGCCTCGTCCTCCGATGCACTCGCGGCGCCCAACTCGCGCGTCGTCCCGTTGCATCCTTCGCCAGTCTTCTTGGCAGTCTTCCTCTGCTTACGGGGGCTTGGCGAAGTGTCTCGCCCCTCCCCCTTCTT
Source organism: Phytophthora fragariae (assembly GCA_009729435.1). Taxonomy (NCBI): domain Eukaryota; phylum Oomycota; class Peronosporomycetes; order Peronosporales; family Peronosporaceae; genus Phytophthora; species Phytophthora fragariae. Next base: position 222,522 of record QQOI01000063.1, read on the forward strand.
CCGCTTCTGATTGGCATTGCCGGTGGCAGGCGTGGTCTTGGCAGCGTTTGCTGACTTGTCAGTGGGCGCGCTCGGCCGCGTTGTCGCTGGCTTGTCCGTCGCCTTTGCAACTTTCTTGCTCCTCGTCATGGGCGCCTGGCGAGCAGCACCGCCAGCAGTTCCCTCGCTCTCTGTAGCCTGAGATCGCTTCGCCATCAGCATCGCCAGCAGCACTTTGCTGCAGTCAAGGTTCTTTGAGAAAGTGATCCTACAGTTGAAATAAATTGATGTGGCCCAATTCGATTTAGAATCAAGAGGACTGTAAGTCAACGTTGACTTGGTATAAGTCGATGTTGAGCTGGCTTCAGTAACAAGTGTCTAAGCCAGCGTAGACACGTTCCAAGTCGTAGTCGACTTGGTGACTCAATGAGAGATGTACGAGTAGATGCACATTGTTGTCTTTACAAAAAGATGTAGAAGTGGTGAGATAAGCGCCAACACACGAGTGGATGTGTCAAATTAGAGATTTACTGAAGCTACCAGTCACCTCTTCGGCATTGCCGGAGCACGTTAGCGATCACGCATAAACTCTTCCAGCGTGATGATGTAGGCGCGCGGCATATTGACGGTGGTCAGCTCGTTATCGATGTGCAGCTCATCGACTGTGTCCACCTCGTTGTCGGGGCGCGGCTCCTCCGGTGCGTAGAGTCTCCAGATGTTGAAGTACACCACGAAAGTGCGACCAGGGATAGCGTGGCCAGCACGATTAGCTCGTTCCAAGAGCTGTGTTGCTTCCGCTATGCCAGGGGGGCATTCGAACGCAGCAACCGCAAGCTTGTCCGAGGGAATGTGCAGATCCTGATAGCGCTCAAAATCATCCATCCGAAGGTTGCAGTTGTCGACGATAACGATATCCACGCCACGGTCGGGGCTGCGGCACAGGAGTTCTCTGCATTGTTCGTAGCAGCTTCGATGCGCCTCCCAAAGCCGACTTGCGTCGAACACATAGGATCCTCCGCGCTGGAAGAAGAGGTCAGCTGAGCAAATCGATGCGCGGAAATCAACCGTTGCTGCATAACGAGCGACCTCTTGAGCAAACGTTGTCTTGCCACTGCCCGGGAGGCCTCTCATGATCACGAAGAGCCGAGGCGGGTACTGCATATACGCGCGGCAGTCCTCCCAATACGCCCGGTAGTCGTCAACGATTTGTCGGGCTTTGAACTCCATTTCTCACACGTCGGATGTCGTCGAACCTTCAAGATTCCGCTGCTTCTGATGTTGACCACACCATATCACCGACCATGTGTGAACACACATAACATAAGTCAATAACATAAGTCAACATTGACCTGGGATAGTCAACATCGACATCTTGGCCGGACCAGTTGCGCTCCTGGACGATCTCAGCGGCGTGGGCGACCGTCGGCAAGCATTTCGACGAGCCCGGCCACAGCTTTACGAGGAGCGTAGCGGTAGCGGTGACAGCGAGAGCAGCATGACGAGCATGGCGGCGGCCGGCACAGCGAGCGCAGCACGGCGGGCATGGTGGCGGCCGGCACTGCGACAGCAGCATGGCGAGATGGTGAGCATGACGGCGGCATGGGCGACCGTCGGGCAGCAAGATGGTGAGCATGGCGGCGTCACGGCGAAGAGTAGCGGTAGCGGGGGCAGCGAGAGCAGCATGGCGAGCATGTCGGCAGCCGAGCACAGCGAGCAGCACGACGAGCATGGCGGCGGCCGGCATGAAACAACAGCACGGCGAGCATAGCGGCGGCCAGAGTAAGGATCAGCAGCTTGGTGGCGGCCTTGGCGGCGACGGTCGATGCGAGCCGGGCGACGGCATAGTTGGGGAAGCGCGCTGGAGCAGTAGCTGGCGATTTCGGAAATGAGGTTTGGGATTGAGCGCGCGGAAACGATCTTCTGGCACGGATCGCAGCGCGAGCGTGATTGGCCGCGAAATGGCTGGCCAATTACACGTCGTAAATTCAAACGATGGGGCGCTGATTGGCGTAGATACCGGAGCGAACCCACGGGCGAAAATCTGCGTGTTGCGCGAACTCAAAGCGCAAGTTGGAAAAGCGCGCGAAAAGCTGTGTGTTGCGCGAAGCTTGATGGCTGAAGCCAGGCTGATATATGGATACCACTTCGTGTGACCTTTGGATTGAGCCAATGCTGATTGGCTTATTAGCTTCAACTTCAACCCTCGATAAGCACTCCGAATTATAGTAGTTCTTGATTTAGTGACTACCTAGTACGAGGGCATTTCTTTTGCAGTTCTATAGTAACTTACTTTTGCAAGTTCTTCTGCAACAGAAATGATGGCAAACAGTGCCTGAACGTCGCTCGCCTCGCTACCTAGGCCAGTGTGGTGTCCTCACAAAACGCGGTACCCGTAGATATGAAATACCAACCAATGCGTGCACACGGTTTCTATACGTGAGCGCTAGCACCATTGATCTTGTCCGTCGAAAAAGCTCTGCTTCTGGGTGGTCAAAAGCTCACGAGACAGCACACTAATTCCCTCCTGTTCCTCGACAACACTGATACGAATAGACGCCAGTGACTTCAGCGAGGAATACGCCGCGCTAGCTAAGGTTGATGACCCCCCTCCTTTATTTTACTGCAATTTACTACATATAGGAGCCCACACACCGCTTGACCTCCCGTGCCGCGCCACCGCGGCTCGCCGCCTCGCCCGGTGAGGTGCGTTCTGCGGTCCGAGGGTGGCTGGTATCGGTGGTATGGCGATAGTCGAGGGTAATTCGCATCCGTTGGCAAATGGTGCTCCTGGGAGCTTTGGGAGCTGCATGGAGGTGTCAGTGGTGACTTGGCCGGCCGAACCGCTAGTGCCACGCCACCACGGCTCGCCGCCTCGCCCGGTGAGGTACGTTCTGCGGTCCGAGGGTGGCTGGTATCGGTGGTATGGCGAAAGTCGCGGGTAATTCACGCCCGTTGGCAATGGCGCTCCAGTTAGCTTTGGGGGCTGCATGGAGGTGTCAGTGGTGACTTGGCCGGCCGAACCACCAGTACCGCTCCACCGCGGGTCGCTGCCTCCCAGCCGGGAGCCGCGGTGGCGCGGCACGGGAGGTCAAGCGGTGTGTGGGCTCCTATATGTAGTAAATTGCAGTAAAATAAAGGAGGGGGGGGTCATCAACCTTAGCTAGCCCGGCGTATTCCTCGCTGAAGTCACTGGCGTCTATTCGTATCAGTGTTGTCGAGGAACAGGAGGGAATTAGTGTGCTGTCTCGTGAGCTTTTGACCACCCAGAAGCAGAGCTTTTTCGACGGACAAGATCAATGGTGCTAGCGCTCACGTATAGAAACCGTGTGCACGCATTGGTTGGTATTTCATATCTACGGGTACCGCGTTTTGTGAGGACACCACACTGGCCTAGGTAGCGAGGCGAGCGACGTTCAGGCACTGTTTACCATCATTTCTGTTGCAGAAGAACTTGCAAAAGTAAGTTACTATAGAACTGCAAAAGAAATGCCCTCGTACTAGGTAGTCACTAAATCAAGAACTACTATAATTCGGAGTGCTTATCGAGGGTTGAAGTTGAAGCTAATAAGCCAATCTGCATTGGCTCAATCCAAAGGTCACACGAAGTGGTATCCATATATCAGCCTGGCTTCAGCCATCAAGCTTCGCGCAACACACAGCTTTTCGCGCGCTTTTCCAACTTGCGCTTTGAGTTCGCGCAATACGCAGATTTTTGCCCGTGGGTTCGCTCCGGTATCTACGCCAATCAGCGCCCCATCGTTTGAATTTACGACGTGTAATTGGCCAGCCATTTCGCGGCCAATCACGCTCGCGCTGCGATCCGTGCCAGAAGATCGTTTCCGCGCGCTCAATCCCAAACCTCATTTCCGAAATCGCCAGCTACTGCTCCAGCGCGCTTCCCCAACTATGCCGTCGCCCGGCTCGCATCGACCGTCGCCGCCAAGGCCGCCACCAAGCTGCTGATCCTTACTCTGGCCGCCGCTATGCTCGCCGTGCTGCTGTCGCCCATGCCGGCCGCCGCCATGCCCGCCGTGCTGCGCTCGCTGTGCCGGCCGCCGCTATGCTCGCCATGCTGCTCTCGCTGTCCCCGCTACTGCTACGCTCGCCGTGACGCTGTGACCAGGCTCATGGGAATGCTGCTCGACGTTCGCAACTCGCCGCCGACGCCATGCTCGCTGTTCATCTGTCGTCTACGCCGCCACTATGCTTGCCGCAGCTATGCTTGCCGTGCAGCAGTCGCTGCTTCGGGTGCCGCTATGCTTGCCGTCAAGTTTTCTGGTGAGCTTCGATGCCTCGCTGATCTGTAGTTCCAGCGCCTCACGATGTCAATGTTGACATTCCCCAGCCCAACGTTAAATCCCTCTTCTTTACATGCACGTGTGTGGGTGTGCGGCCGTCATACCCGTCGTTTCGCTTCTCGCGAGCTCGGTCGTGATGCCCGTTGCCATGTTGCGGGTTACGTGCACGGTGAGTGCGACGCTGAGCGTGTATTTATCACTGTGAAAACAACGTTGAGGGGCTCTAGAATCAGTTTAGGACATCTAGCAGTACCAGTCTATTTGTTGTTGCCAAAAGAATCTGCTGAGCAACTCACCTGCGATGTCAACATTGGCACTTGCAACTCAACATCGAGATATTACAAGTATACTTGCAACTCAACATCGAGATATTACAAGTATACTTGCAACTCAACATCGAAATATTACAAGTATACGATCTGCTCTGTCGTGCTTCGTATCCGGATGTGTGTAGATTCGAAATTTAATATCGGTATAGTTGTATGATCAAGGTCAACAATGCCCACGTATCCGGATGCAAGAAGTGCGCCTTTTGCCCCCCCCCTCCACCGTCACTCGTCGAGATGTCACAGAAGCGCCGAGTAGGCAGCGGGCGCGACGCCCAGCCGCCCCGGAAGGCACGAAGAAAAGCAGCGAGGACAGTGAACTCCGAGGCATCTGGTAAGCAAATCGCATCTTTCACTAGCAAAGCGTCGTAGCGATCTTATAGTAGACGTTCATAATGCCGCAGACGTCGAGTTTGAAGTCGAGAAGATCATCGAGATGAAGTTCGTGCGTGGAGAGCCCAAGTACCATGTGAAGTGGAAGGGTTACGACGAGACGTCGTGGGAGCCGGAATCGAATCTGCATTGTCCTGAGCTCCTCAACAAGTTCAAGGCAGCACAACTTCAAGAGGCACGCGCGTTGAAGAAAAAAGCTACCCGAAAAGCGGACTTGCCTGACCGAGGTAGCCACGTGACGGCTAAAATCCCTGCAAAACACCAAGAGGGTTCTGAAGGTAACAAACAGCACGTGTTTGTCACATGCTCTTATGTTGGTTTAGAGAAAAATGTACTAACTGTAATAATGGTGCCCAGGTTTGGAGGAAGTGTACGAAGTGGAAAAAATTCTTCGTGAAACTTTTCGTTTTGGCTTGTCTTACTTTGAGGTGAAATGGAAGGGATATTCCCAAACGAGCTGGGAGCCTGCCTCCAATCTGAACTGCCCTGACAAATTGGAGAAGTTTAGGCGTCGCCAGAAAGCAGCACGTCAAGCTATGCTCGAAAACTCAGCTCCAGCTGAAGTCACCGATGCTACCGGGACGGTAGGCCATGACAGCCCTCGGAAAGATACTGATGAGAACGAGAAACCCAGCGGTGGATCTACAGCTCGCCAAGCAAGCAGAGCATCGATTCCAGAAAATAATGGAGTGGTAACCAATGATGCTGACAATGTGGCTACCGAGAGCCGGCAAACCGATGATCGAACCGAAAATGACTACGAGTACGATTACCCGGATTACTTTCCCGAGACTACCGAGGAAGAGGCGATCTCAAATGCAGGTGGTGGTGTTGAGCCTTGGGGTGACGGGATCTCAAACAATGCGGATGCGGACGCTACGCCAGTACCGCGAGCAGATTCCAGAGGGTCAGGCAAGGCTCCCAGAAAAAGAAAATCGCCCCGGCAGACAGCAGAAACAACCGCAACGCCCTCGCAAAATCGACGTACTCTTTCGTCTCCCGGGAGTCGAGTATCTGGGAAGAAATCGAAAAGACGTGCGGACATGCTTGCTGATGAAGTGAACGTGGGTATTGATGACGATCACGAGGTGCTGGAATCGGATGGCTGTTCTGGCGAGAGTGCCGACGACGATTCTGAAGATGAGTTTGCAGATGAGCTTTATATTGCGGGTGATACCGGAAACGAAAGTTTTAGTGTCGAAACAGCAGAGGAAATTCGTGCGGTTGCCGGCCCCCAGGACTACATAACAGATGAAATGCTTCGAGGCATGTCTGACAATGGTTGGGAGTTGCTACCGGTAACCGACGAACGGGATGACTCGGACCTGTCCGGCGCTACGGATGTGTTTACGGACCCTCCTCAACTTACTGCCTCGGCTATAGAGGCAGCGAAAACGATGAAACCTTCTGATCTTTTTTTTACTACATGCCGAAGACTCTCTGGACGGAGATTGCCGAGGAAACTAATCGTTACGAGCGTCAGACACGACCGGAAAGACTTCGACAGGCGAAGTTGTCCATTGAAAAGAAGACGGACGACATCCACAAACGCAAGGAAATGTTTCAAGCAAAGAAGAAGGAGCTGGACGCGTTCAAAGACGTACTTGCCGCGGAGATCATGCATTTTCTGGCCCTAGTAATATCCAGGGCTATTTGCCCGATAAAGTCTCGACTGGAAGATCATTGGAAGACGCGAGCCCGTGGAGCGATCCCAGCTGGAACTTGGTCGCCATTTATGGTTCGCAAGCGTTTCAAGGAGATTAACAGGTACTGTGACTTCCACGTAATTTTAATAAAGGGCCCACTAACACGTCCTTCGCTAGATTTCTCCACTTTACGAGCAACCAGGTTCCGCAGGCTAAGACGGACCGGGCATGGAAGATTCGCAACGTGATAACAAGTTACAGACTACTTTCAAGGGTGGAATGGAACTAGGGCGCTGGGTTGCATTCGACGAGATGGTTATCCCTTCAAGAAGTTCGCGGAACAGAATACGAGTTTTCCTGAAGAATAAGCCGCACAAGTACGGCACCAAGCTGTTCGCTGTGTGTTGCGGGAAAACCCACTACTGCTCCAGGTATGCCCATTTGAATTATTTTATATAGTCGGTATGTGAACGCTGTGGATTCATGCTCAGGTTCGAGGTTTATTGCGGGAAACAAAACAGTCAATTTGTTGACACCAGAAGTGGACCAGCTGCTGTGGTTCGAAACCTTAAAGCCTTGTGGGAACAGCGTCGGGTGGATCGATCCAAGAAGCGAATCATCATCACTGATCGAGAGTATTCTTCGGTGACGTTGGGGTTTCGTTTGATGGACATGGGGTACTACAATATCGGGACGGTTGCTACGACGCGTCTTGGCTTCCCCGAAGACTTGAAGACCGACAAAAAATCAGCTTCGAGAGGGATGCCGCGCGGCTCATACATTCTTGCTTGGAACAATATGAATCGTCAAATGTACTAGACGCGGTGGGTTGACTCGAAAATGTGCTACGTTGTGGCGACTGGGTCCTCCGCTAGACGTGCGATTGTGCGGAGGAAGCAAAAGGACGGCTCACAGGCAAACATTCCGTGTCCGGAGTTTGTGGTATTGTACAACAAGTACATGGGGGGTGTTGACAGTCAGGACCAGTTACGTCTGCAAAGGTACGTGTTGCTCTGTTGCGGTTCTGCCGCCCATCACTTACGCCGAAAATGCATTTGACTAGGTACTCCATTCAAAGAGTCATGCGACCGAAGAAATACTACAAGACTCTTTTCTACGGGCTTCTCGACATAGCTGTTATTAACGCTTTTATCACCCATCGTGAGTACGCGAAGTCGGTGGGGGGAAAACCTCTTTCACACGCGGATTATCTCATTCAGCTACACGAGGAGCTACTCGCTCTCGGAGATGATGACTTCCTGGAAACGGTGCCAGCCGCCGAAGCCGCTGTTACCGAGGTGGAGCCAAGAACTAACCAGACACCAGTTTCGACGGCGTACTCGCTAGCAAGCTCGAAGCGTCAATTGATGGTGTCGACGGACAAGACAGCGAAGGGCAAGTTCAAGTTTCGCGTGTGCAAAGTTTGTTCGGTACTGCGTGGTGCTGGCAGTCCTAGATCGAATCGACCTCCCGGCACAACGCGTCATTACTGCAAGCAGAGCTCCACTGATCGAGGAAGACTGTTTTTGTGTTCCAAGGCGCGACACGTATCCGATGGTAATTCTGTATCGTGCTTTAACATTTGGCACTCGAAATGGAAGAACGGAGATCAACTTCCGCACTCTGAAAAGGTCGGACGGATCCGAATGCGTCGGTCGAAGGAGGAGTTACGCGCGGAAACGATGGACACAGCTTCCTCGGATGCTGTACTGCCAAGGCAATACGAGACCGATGTTCAGAATGCCGATGGAGCTGCTTCGGTGTCATCTTCGCAGTTACCGGTTCCAAGTGTCACGCGAAACGTAGAGGTACAAGTGCATCAGCCAGAGCGGCCAGGCGCAGATGCAGCGATTTTTTAGTATTTAATTTATTGTTTTTTATTTTTAATTTTTTTTTAAGCAGGACAGGATGAAGAAGGAGTAACTGCGACTGAGAGGCCCCCGGATGAGAGCGAGCGGGAGGCCGTGGCGGAAGTGCTGGCGGAGCTGCTCGGCGCGGTGGAATGTACGCTCAGCGGGGCCGAGCAGCAGAATGAGTAGGATAATTAGGTGTCACTGCGAAGTCGATCTTGACAAAATACGCCTGTAAGTGAGAGCGAAGCCAGCTTTGACTCGACGGCGGTCAAGCTGGTTGTCAACGTTGAGATCTATGTTTCACTGCGAAGTCAATCTTAACATCTGCCATACAAACTTAAATACAAATACGCATGTTAGGGAGAGCGAAGCCAACCTTGGCACCAAGCTGGCTGTCAACGTTGAGATCTATGTTTCACTGCGAAGTCAATCTTGACATCTGCCATACAAACTTTAATACAAATACGCCTGTGAGGGAGAGCGAAGCCAACCTTGGCATCGACAGCGGCCAAGCTGAGATCTATGCTACAATAAGAAAGCGATGACGGAATATATGTAGGCATGGGCTTCTTCATTGCATCTCAGCATCGCTAACAAAATATGTATGCTTCTGTGAAGCTGGGCTAAGCACTTTCCGACGTACTAGCGTCTCAGATATACCTTTTTTTGGATCAACCGCGGGACAGGCCAAATTTGGATGAAATTTGGTCGCGCGACGGATCAACTTTTGGATCAATTTTTTTGGATCCATTTTTGGATCAACCGTTTCTTGGATCAAATTTTGGATCAACTTTACAAAGTTCAAGTTATACGTTGTGTTTTGTTGTTAAGGTCTATAATGGGCTATTGCTATTATCGGAGATACATTATTTATAGTGGAAGGAATCATACAGTTCGGTGCTACACTGATATTTTCATTATTATCGTTATTATTAGTTGCTTTTATTTCAAAGACGCCATAGTTATCGTTATAATTAGCTGCATCTTCAGCCTGAGGATATCAGTCGGGACCTTTGTTCGGCGGCTTTCAAACTCGCATTACCCCATTTTCCAGCAAACAACAAGTCGACATCTCCACCCAACTATGGAACTTCTTCGCTCAGACTCGTTTTCGTCTCAAGGATCTGGGGACACGGAATCCTTGCCCTCCGACGGTGCAAGCAGCGCAACGGACTTTTTGCAGACCGACGGCGGACGCTGTGCAGATGAAGAGGAGACGAAGGATGCGGAACACGCAGAGACAACGACAGGCGACGGACTTATGCCCAGCACCGGCCCAGTTGTCTACAGGGGATTTTTCTACGCGAAATATCACGAAACGGGGATGACGACAAACTATCGGTGCAGCTCTCACAAGAGGACCAAGTGCAAGGCCAAGCTCTACGTACGCACAGAAGGGACCATCATCCAGAAAGGGGGGCACAAGTCTGGCTGCAATCGGGACATAGTGCGGGGGACTTCTGCTGATCCAGTTTCAAACACAACAATCCTGGCTGCGGACATTTTAGAAGCAATCGACGAGCTCGCTATTTTCCAGCCGACTCTGGAGCCGACCGAGGTTTGGAAGATAATCCGGGACAAGTTTTACAGAAACATGAACACCATTGCGAGCGGAATCAACAAAACTCAAGTTCAAGACCGATGTTACCGCACCAAGCTCAAAAATTTCGGAAACGATGTCTTCGTCAAAATCAAGAGCGAACCTTTGTGCAGTGTTCGCGAGAATTCTGACCTCAAGTTCTTTCAGTACCACGGCTCGTACTACGAGGGCGATGTTTTGCACCACCTGGTCCTGTGGGGACATCCGGCCTTGCTGGACCGTCTAAGCGCTCGTCAAACCTCAATTTTTGTGGATGGCACCTTCCGAAGCGTTCCCGCAAATTTCTACCAGATCGTCATCGTGATGGTGTACGACGCGATTTCGAATCTGTACATTCCCAGCTGCTACGCGCTAACTACAGGCAAGACGACAAAAGTTTATGATTACGTGATGTACCACACCAACGCTGCTGTCGACTTTACCATGGATCCTGCGTACATCTCCTGCGACTTTGAACAAGCAATTACCAGCGCAGTCAAGCACCAGTTCCCCAGGTCAAAAGTTATCGGGTGTCTTTTTCACTTCAAGCAAGCACTGCGGCGCAAGATGCTCAAGGAGGGGATTTCGGAGAACGAAGTCGGGATTGCGATGCAAGATGGAGCGATTGATGAGTTAACAACAGTGCGCCCAAGCGAAATTATCCGTTCTGGAATTCGCAATGTGAAGACCACAATTATGGAGGAGTGCCAGGATCAAAACAGCCCGTATTCCACCGAGAAATGGAGCAAGTTTTGGAAATATTTCGTTCGGACATGGATCAAAAGTACAAGCCCGAAGACTGGAATGTGTACGGTATTCAAGATATTGTGAACCGAACCAACAACCCTTTGGAGCGATACAACCAGACGTTGAACCGCGCCACGGGCGAGCCCCATCCGGACATCGGTAAATTTGTTGTTGTTCTTGAGACAGAAGCACAACGGTATTTCGACTCTTTGGCGGATGTGGCCAACCGCAGGGTTCGCACACCTCGTCGTGTGAGGCCAAGACTTTCTTCAAATGTGATCGAGGCGGCAGAAGGCAGTCCTTATGAAGACGAAGAAGTGGCTTCCGACTCGTCCCTATCACCAGAGTACTAACTCAGCAACACAGTTGAAAAATCATATTTCATATCGCTTTTTCTAATACAACAAGCTTTCATTTCTATCACAGCCTCGCTTTTATCACTGTTGTTCACTATGTACTTGTTGGTCAGCACGGAAACTGCGATTAAGAACCAAATGGATGAGTTTCAGACATGGTTTGACTAAATTCAGCACGTAATTGGATCAGTTCAGCATTTGTTTGGTACAAAACTGTTGGGAATCCGGCTTTATTTGGGTTTAGAAACAGGTTTCTAAAAGGACCACGCGATAGAAATGTAAATTTCTAATCGTAGAAATCGTCGACAGGGTGCCCATCGATGTAGTAATGAACGTGCACATTGATGGGACCGACGATTGTAGGCATGTTGTGCGACGATTCGACGCTCGTGGTTGTGCGACGTGTCGAGCGTCGCGGGGGTGGCGTCTGGGCTGGTGGAGGGGCATCGAATGGGGGCAGCGGGCCTTGGTACTCGTGCAGACGGCCCACACGCTTGAGGTAATCGTAGCGGTTGCGGTAGGCTTTCTTGCGTTTAGCCAGCTCTTTGCGCTGCTTGACGAATTGTGCGCCTCATGCAAACACCTTGTCCTGGTGGCGTTTCATGTTTCCATGAGTTGCGAAGCGCTTCTTGCACTTGGGGCAAGTCTTGGAGCGGCGCGGCATTTTCCCTAATAAAGTCTCAAACATAATACAAGTTTTGAAAACATACTATAATTTACTGGAGATAAGGGCCCCGTGCGACGGATCAACTTTTGGATCAAAAGATTCCGGCGAATTAATTAATACGCTAAGGATTATCCTAATTCGTCGATTACATAGTTGATCCAAAAGTTGGCCTGTCCCGCGGTTGATCCAAAAAAAAACCTCCGCGTCTCAACGATACCCCAAGACGAGGAAACATCACCTCGGTTTGATACGTCCAGACAGCAAGCCACTCGAGCGCAGCGGCTTCTTGGACTCGAGCTTTATACTCGAGCTCTTTGAAAAAACCCTCCTTGGTATGCCCCCGGATAGCATTCTCGTCGTACGATTCGTCTGCCTCCATGGCGATATGGTGTTCAACATGGGAATCGAGAAAAGCGTCTAAGCGTTCAATATCCCACTCGCACAGGCGCTGTCGACGCTTTATCATAGTCAGCGTTATCTACACAGAGGTCAATGGCACGTTAGCGTTGGGAGTACACCGGGCACCACAGAACGCGTGAAATACCTTCGAGGCTTTCAGGGACGCTTGCAACCACGCGTAGATGTGACTCGAGTCTTCGTCATTCTGAAACTGCGCATACATCTCGTAGAGCGGAAGGGCGGCTAGAAATACGTCTACATGGTTGGTAGACCTGAATCTAGGCTCGTAAACCTGTTGCATAATAACATTTGTTAGACTACGCCACAGAACTCAAGTAATTCGCATACCCACCCGGTCGCGTGAAGGTTTGCGTACTGGCTGGAGGGTGTAAAAGTCAAGGAACCCCTGGTGCCATTGAAATCTCTCCAACGTCTAGGCATACATCGGAATTGAGCCATCGTGACGCCCACTGAAACACCAACGATACGTGCACGTACCTCCCCTACAGACTTCGGCTTGCCATAAATTTTCTTGTTGTTTGACGCTGTTCGGTTGACATCCGGCGTGAAAGCCTGTTGTATGCAAGCAGGACGGTTAGATATCAAATAGCCACCACAAGTAGGACATTCATGCGCACCGGGACAGCCTCGTAGGTGTAGTTAGGGTCCGAGAGAACAAAGTAGGTGGATTTGTCTAAGTCGGTATCTTGATCGCTGAGCTGCCCTTGGCTCTCGGAGCGCCCTCGCACTGTGAGTTCCTGTTGGTTCGAGCGTTCGTCGTCATCGCCGCTGCTGCCGCCCACAGTGCTGCTGCTGTCGGCCGCCGTGTCGTCGGTGTACATACTTGCGTCGGCCATGATCTTCTCGGAGAAGATCTCCCCCCACATGGTGTGTACTGTACCACTGAGGAGCGACCGCGACTTTGGACAGGTTGATTTTGACTGTCGCTCGATTCTATGGAATGCCTTCATTTTATCTTATACTAGATCCTTACACTAAAACACATACTCACTGCATCCGCCTGCAAAGGCTGCTGTCGCAGTGAGAGCCTGTTCTGGCAGCACCATTGGGTATTATAGCCCTCATCGCTGACGTCACCGCCTTAGCCACCACCATTTTGGTCCTCGGCGATCCGCCTGTTTTTAGGCGCGCTCCGCACTCTGATTCGAGATCACACGATGGACTGCTTGATCGTCCGGCCTCGTTCTGCAGGGTCTTGTGATGGTTGATGCCATCGTTTAGCTTGAACACGCGCTTCTTCTCCTTCATGTAGGGCGCCTCACGCGAACGTTTGTCCCTGTGGGCTGACGTATGACCGCAGGCCAACAGAGCGGCTCTGAGAGCCGCCCCAGTTGTATCGATAGGCCTTGGGCGACAGCGCGTAGTATTTGCCTGGGTGCTGATGGGCTCGTAGTCGAAGTCCCCCTGTTGCGGCGCCGGGCCTGGTGCTGGGCCAGCATGCTGTTCGGGTTCACGTGCTGCTGGAGTTCATGCACGCCGGGCCTTTGAAGCCGCCGCCATTGGTGCCGTGGTCCAGGGATTTGTAGTAGAGCTTGGGAAGTTCGCCGTTGCGCTGGTGGTGCGGCGAGTGCGCCTTGTACTGCGAGTAGCCGTAGCCCTGCATGGCGAAGAGGAAGGAGGAAGTCAGGCGGGTGTACTGCCGATGGAATGGGGGGCCTTGTGCCGCCAGCGCTCGCCTCGCCTGCAGTCGAGAAACACGTCAGCAATGGGGCAACAGGCTGGCTAGAGTGAGCAGCGTACCGAGATTGAGTTGTTCTGCTTTCGGTTGTGCCTCGTGCGTATCGTCGTTGCAGTAGAAGGCGTCCCTCATGTGCCGTGCCGTGCTTGCCCTCGGATAGTGTCACAGCGATTGCCGAGCACGTCCATCAACCGCGATATTCAGCTCAGAACAATTCACTCACTTAGCGAATGTTCGCATTATCCTGCGAATTACGCCAAGGTTTTTTCGATCGAAATCTCGACAGAGCTTAATATTACGGCCGTATCCAAGCTTTGATTGGATAACTCTGACCAATGAGATTGACAGCCGGTGGAACCCGAAGAGTCGGGGCAGACCGCTGGGGACCTCGCTTACCCTATCCCACCAGTATACAAATTTCTATATTAATCTTATCCCTGCAAAATCGGGATAAGAGCGGTCGCGGGTTGGTTAAAGGAAAAGTTGGAGTACCCACTTCGGTACCCGGTTTTGAAAAGTTACAGTGCTGCGCCTCCCAGCACAGGTCTTTCGACCTGCGAATACGTCAAACATGAATGCATTGCAGTAGAATTGGGAAATAATTCAAAATCAAACGTAGCATTCAATTATGGTCGAAAGGCACATTTTTAACTCTGCACTTGAACTCACCGCCTTGCGAAGAAGCATGCTCGACCGCATAACTCTTCGCAACGACCTTGCAAACTCACGTGTTGCTCAGCACTCCGCAAGCGACGCATCTCCCGGATACCATACACGTAGATGAAAACACCTAGTTGTCCGGTTGCGTGGCTTGCTTGGGCCGCTTGAATAAACGCGCATGGGCGGCCTGGCGTTGCCGCAGCTCCAGCATTTCGCGACCTGTTCGTACATAATACATAAAGAGCGCATTAAAAACCACTCCAGAACATTAAATACATCTTCCACTGAGTTTCATACGGCGTAGCAGCTTCTGCGCTTTCACGCTTCGAGCGTGTGCGGCCCGTTGCTGAGCTGCAGTAGCAGTGGGAGCCGGCGGGCTGCTACCTGGGCTTGCTTCATGGCCCGGCTGCGAAGATGTGCCTTCAGCACTAGCGACACCTGCAGCACCTGAATGGGCGACAGCCGCACTGTCTTGGTCGTCGCGACCTGCTAAGATTAACTATTAGATACAGAGGATAGTCAGATAAAATATACTAGACTATACGTACCCTTAGCTTGCGGAGAAGACTTCGTTCCCGCACCGGCTGATCCCGGTCTCTCTTGTAGTAGCATAGCGACACGTTAACCCCAATTAGATATCCGTATCTGCCTCGCCATCCTGTTCTTCTTCTGCGCTTACCTTTGACGGAGCGCTGGTTGCTCCCGCTCCCCGTCGTCGTCTTCTTTTTCGCCATCTTTCCAACTGACGTCAAAGATTGGGGGCGTCGCCCAAAATTGTGTGGATACACAAATTTGGGTGTTGCCCCTTCAAGCAGCACGTAATTCGTGGTGCTCCACTAGTTGGGGCGAAGCCCCCCTATAATCACGTGACTCCGATTTAGTCTTTGATTACTCTCTTATTTACTCTCTTATTTACTTTTTACCAAGTGGATACATTATTTGTTGGAATGGGTTAGGGTGACTATTTAGCACTGGGGCCAAAAATGTGGGGAAAAAACTGGGTTTAGAAACATTTTCATCATTATTACGGTTGCCAAAATAGCACCTTTAACCCCATGTTGAAGCGACATTTCAATCCGGCGAAGTCATTAAAATGGCTGTCCCGAATTATTGAACAGGGAATTCCGGGTTTATTATCGCGAACCTAAGAAAAGAGCTAAAACAGCGAATTTTGCTGATGTACTGGCCGTTCTATGGAGCGTTAGGCTCTCATATGAGCCCTTAAAATGAAGCAAAACCTGTCAGAGTTTATCGTAAAAAGTCTCCCCGTAAGAAGTCTCGGTAAAAAGAGGGCTCACAGCGGTGGCATCACGTGAAGAGTCGCACAGCACGAAGCAGCAGCGAGACGGTGACGGCCTCTGCGCTTCCGCGTGGACGACTCGCTCCACACGCGGGGCTGGCGCGTGGGGAGAAGGTGGAGAAGCAAGACGGCCACGCGCACCACCACCACCACGCGCGTGGTCTCCCCCTCCCTCGAGGCCCCCGCGTCCACCGCCTCGATGCTCTCCAAGACCTCGTCCTCCTCGGCGCCTACGAGGCGTGGGCGGGCAGCCACTCGGGCCTGGCGCGCAACGTGGAGACGACGCTGTACGTGGCGCCGCAGCTGGTGCCGGTGTGTAGCTTCAACTTGAGCGATCTTAAAAGATATGTATGCCGATGGATTTCTTAAACGTATCCCTTTGCTGTTTGATGCTGCAGAAGCGGGTGATGGAGCCGGAAGTGGCCACGCAGTTCGGCTACTCGCTGATGGGTCTGCTACACTTGTACCGCGACTACGTGCTGTGGAAGAAGGAGAGCGCGGACAAAGATCCGCCGACGGGCAGTCACAAGTGCGTGAAGTGTCTGGAGTTGAAGTTGGTCGGCTGCTACGAGGACGGGATTATTAATTGTTGCTGTGTTGTGCTGCGCAAGACAGACGCGGTTGGTTCGGGTTCCCCTGTCGCTGATTTCGCACGTGCAAGTGCTGGCGGAAGTCGTTGCCCGCCGAGTCGGCGGAGACGTCGGCAAGTGGCGTCTGATTGTGTGGGTGGAGGGGGCGAAGAGTGTGCTCCGCCTCGTGTTGCTTACGAATGATGTCGATGTGACGCTGCGAGCTTGACCAAGAAGCCGATCCGTGTCGAGCGCTGCCAGGTCACCCGGCCAGTTCGAGTTCCCTCGCGTTCCATCAATGGGCTGTCGCTGCTTTCGCGCGTGGCTGCCGCTCGCTGCTTCAGCTGCTGCGGCGCTGCGCCCACAAACGCCAGCAGCTCCTTCGACTCGCTGCTCCAGTCCACGCGGCTGCTGGCGGACGCGGGCCACACGGTGCCGGAGCTGCGGCCGCAGATCAAGTCCACCCTGGCGCTGCTCGCCACCTACTACTGCACGGCCATGACGCTGGGCACCAACGTCTTCATGCTCGCCGCCGGCGCTCTTCTTCTACTCGGACGTGGCGCACAGCTGCCAGTTGGGCATCGCGCTCATGTTCGCCTCCATCTCGTTGCTCGTCGCCTTCCACGGTCATGGCGCTCACGATCGAGCTCAACAGCGTCGGGCCCTTCACGCACCTGGCGCTCGGCACATGTATGACGGCCGAGTTCGTCGTGCTCGTGTCCTTCTCCGTCTCGCGCGTCGTCGCCTCCATCTACTGCGCCAAGCTCGACGTGTCGCCCGAGAGCGCATCGCCTTCACCATGAGCGTCGTGCTCATGAACCTTGTGCTCGGAGCGCTTCTCGGACTCGTGACGATCCTCATGTTCCAGCTGCCGAGCGGCCAGCCTGACGAGGGTTAGGCGGCGTCGGGGGCACCGGTGCATGCCGTGTCGGTGACCTCCTCTAGGGTCTCCGCGTCCCAGCGACGCATGAAGAATAGCAGCCAGCGCACCGACAGCAAGCAGGACGGGCAAGACCTTTGGAAAACGTGAGTGGCTGAAGGGCTAATTCGAAAATCATTGCCGTGTGTGCTAAGCATTTGGTATGGTATTTATTTGTATCTCTGATTCCATAGCTGCAGTGTCGGAGACTGAACCGATGAAGGAGAAGAGCGCAGAGGAAGACTCCAACAAAATCATGTTTGAAGTAAGTCGAGGGGAAGTTGGTGTACTTGTATACACTGGTTAACCATGGGTCGAACTTGTTGTGTCATGCTGAATAGGACGCGACGATAGAAGTTGCGGAAGGCTCGCGAGAGGACCTCCTTGTGGCTGGAGAAGTCTGCCACATTTTGCGGCGAGTCGTGTATGGACTGTTGCGTCGTCACCGACCGGGGACCTCGGACACCCGTTATTGCATCGCTTTTCGTGGAACTCTCTGGGTACGCCTTCGCTGGATGAAGCATTGCCAACGAAAGTAGGCTTGGCTAACCCTGCTTATTTGTATATGCAGTTTGGCGCTGTCCGCTGCAGCTGTTAAACCGGCGGAACCAAAGATGTCTGTCTCAGCTAAAAAGGCGAGGAACGAAATTGCAGCTCCAAAGGTTTGACTTTTATGAATCAAATGTTCTTAAGACAACCATAGCTCACACGGTGATACGTCTTCTTGATACGTCATAGATGGCTCTAATTCTCTACTTGCTTCGCGATCCAGTGCTCGCGACTATCACGAAGCCCGCTACCGGAAAGGTTCTAGATCGAGGCTGTTTGAAAAGGATCTCGAGCGTGCATTAACCGCTCGACTGAATGCATATACATACAGGCAGGAGTGACCCATCTCCGTGAACCATGAAGATCCTAGCAAGTTTGATGGTGTTGGTGGCCACCTTGGGACCTTGGGTGAACGCTAAAGAAGGTAAGAAAGCTGCGGTTTGCACTAATACCACCTCGGATGTTAATCAATCATGCTCTTTGCAGGGAACGAGCTAACGTACCTTGAGGGGCATAAAGATAGTGAGTGATGTGAACGCTGTCTGCCGTCCTGGCAGCGATGATTGACCGGTGTGCCGTGCCCTTGGGTACCCGGCGTGCAAGCCAGACGTTACCCGCTGACCGCCATGATGCTAAAACGCATCGCTAAGTGGTAGTTGTGCTAGGTACATCCAAGTTATCATTAATTCTACATGTATGAGCTCAAATACGGAAAACTGTTTTTCCACCACACGCAACATTGTTGTCGTAATAATACTCCATCACGTCAAGCGATCGTTGAAAATGCATGGTTCCGATTAGAGAAAACATTATTGCAGGAACGATGCATCTCTTGTCTCGTGCTACTTCGAAATACATTGAAGTACATTAGATTTCAGACCATGTCGTGCAGTATATTGAGTCCCCACTGCACTTCAACACGACAGAGTACTACCGGTACATGTAGTCCGACAAGGGTCTTCAGTATTGATTGGTTAATTGCATACTGAGGACTATATGTTTGCAGGTTCATGTCAACTTTGAAACCCCCTATTGTTCAAACCAGAAAAGGCATACGCTAACTTTAACTGCTCTTTGCTTGCCGCGGAAAAAGGAAAGCGCTCGGCCAGAAACACGAACTCAAGGCATATACCTCACCTCGAGCAGAGGAGCCCACTCCACCCCCAGCATCATGGCTCCAACACAAAGAGATGGCGCTATCTAAACGTCTGAGATTGTACCAGGAAGCTAATAACGCATGGTTAAATAGACTACCTTCGCTCTCTCTTTGCTTGCCGCGTGTGTCCGTGGTCCACTTCATCTTAAGCTTAGCAATGTTGCCTGATGCGTCGACCGAAATGGTGTGCACACACATCATTTCAGGGAGTCGCCCCTAAAGCAAATGCTCCTCTAGTTAGTTTATAATTATTCTGGGATCACAGGATTATTCGTAGTTCGAAGAACTATCGTTTAGGCCACAAATCGTAGTACAGTGGTTACCTGCGGTATTCTACCGGTATTACCGCCAGACGACGCACGCGACACAAGGCCAGTTTTCACCGGTATTCTTCACCGGGTATGCCGCCTCACCACAAAAAGTATTAGCCACCAGAGACGAAAAGTAAAGAGACTCGACTGTTCAAAGACATTTGGCCATGTTGAAGTGGACCGAGTTTTTATGAGCGGACCACGGCGGAGGCGGTGCCGGATCACCTAAAACCACAAAAGTATTAGCCACCAGAGACGAAAAGTATAAAGAGACTCGACCGTTCAAAGACATTTGGCCATGTTGAAGTGGAAGTGGACATGCCAGATCACCTAAAACCACAAAAGTATTAGCCACCAGAGACGAAAAGTATAAAGGTTCAAAGACATTTGGCCATGTTGAAGTGGACCGAGTTTTTATGAACGGACCACGGCGCATCTGCGCAAAGCCCTCATTTCAGAATTTGCTCTATCGAGCGAACATCGGTAAGATGAGTGCGCACGCGCGAGCGCCGTAGTGCTCATCAGCGAATACTAATCTTTTGTGGTGGTTGTGATGCCGTGCAGGGTCCCAAGGCAACCAAGCACAGCGTCGCTCGGGGCAGGGTGGTGCTTCCACTACAGCTAGGTACGCGTGCGCGCCCCTGGTGGTGGAGGTGCTCCGCCATGAAGACTAACTTTTTGTGGTGGCTGTGGTGCCGTGCGGGGCCTTAAGGCAACCCGGCCCAGCGTCGCTCGGGGCGGGGTGGTGCTTCCCATAGATCAAGGTACGCGTGCGCGCCGCTGGTGGTGGTGGAGGTGCTCTGCCATGAAGACTAACTTTTTGTGGTGGCTGTGGTGCTGTGCAGGGCCTCCAGACAACCGGGCACAGCGCGATGTGGTTCTTCCACTACAGCAAGGGCGGGTGGTGCTTGAACTACAGCAAGGTACGCGATCGCGCCGCTGGTGGTGGAGCGGCTCTGCTACGATTACTAACCTGTTACGGTGACTATGGTGCCGTGCAGGGCCTCAAGGCAAACGGGCACAGCGTCGCTTGGGGGGGGTATTTCCACTACAACAAGGTACGCGTGCGCACCGCTGGTGGTGGAGGTGCTGCGCCATGAAGACTAACTTTTTTACGGTGGATGTGGTGCCGTGCAGGGCCTAAGGGACGGGCTTATTATCGAGATTTTTTGGTGGCTTGTCAAGGACGCAGAAAAAAAGATGCTCGCCGAGTGTCCGCAGCGGAGAAGCGATACATCAAGGCGATCAGGCTACAAAGTTTGCTATTGAGACTGGAGAGGGAAATCAAGTTCGAGCTGTGCTAGTACTACTGCTAGGTTTAACGTTTGACTACATGCAAATTTTCATTTTAACATTGCGATTTAGACGACGGCTTCGCCAGAAGAGAGCCCAGTAACATCTACACCGTGAATGTACGCTTCGTGGGTGCACTCGGCCAGTTCTTGGCACTCAAGTCTCAGAGTTTTCTTGAGCTTCGGAAACTCGACTGCCCAGTAGTAGACGCCATTGTTGTCACCCCACGACACTACCGTTCCACGGAAGCTCTCGCGTTTGGACACTCCAGCCTTGGTCCTGATGTCGAAATCCCGCATGACTTGCCAATGCAGCGGATACATGGGCTGCTTCAGGTATCGTTTGGTCAATACATCAACGGAAAACTGGTGCTCGTCCTTGCCTTTAGCAAGACAGCTTTTTGCCTTCCTTTGACCACCACTTGCTTTTCTCGTTGGCAGTGCATTGAGCAGTCGACTCACATTGATCTCCTTTTGCAGAACCATAACGGCAAGTACATGAGAGCACTGCCATCCTGTCTGAGCAAACATAGCACAATCACACGCGTACTTGCGCCGGACAGCCTGGATCTGCGGGAAAACAATACAAAAGGTCAGTTGAAGGAGTTGGTGCACTGTATCAGTATTCTAGAACTTTCTCACCTCTTCAATCGCTACACGTGCGGATGGGACAAAGTTCGCGATTGCCTCTGGGTGTAGCAGCTTCACTTGGTGAATGGAAAGGCAGTAGAGCTCCACATTCCGAACGGAAATGTCTTGGGGTAGCTTGCCGCTCAGTGAGTCCAGATATCTGCCCAAACATCGTAAGTTATTCGATATCACCAGCACAGTAAATTACTCTACTCACCGCTGCGCTCTGCTTCTATCCATACTGGCGTCGTTGATATTCGTGTTGGAGATGATGAACTTGGTTGCGTTGAATAGCACACCAAATAAAACCCGAGAGCGTCGGGCTTTGAGTTGGTAGTAGTTTTTCTTGTTCTCAAGTAAGCGCTGGGCATTGGCGACAGCCTCACTGCACAAAGGACCTACAAGCATTACCAGCCGCAAAATAGTTAGTATTCATTGACAGTTAGTACGCATGCGATCCAATATATAGCAAACCTTCACAAAAGTGAAACCGATCTTGTCGGAGTGGTTTGGAGGCTTCATGAAACAATATGCTTGGGATCCCGTCGTTCAAAACAACGGCCGTGCTGGATCGCAGAGAGGCAACACACGTGATCTTGACAACCTTGTGGTGGGACTCGAGGGCATTCTGAGACGGAGTAACACCAGGAATGGCTGCCTGGTAGTACCAGAACATCCACGTGGAGCCTAAATACGTCTCCTCGAACCAGCTCGCGTATTCTGTCTCCCCGTGCTCACGCCAATATGCCAGAAAAAGCCGTGCCAAGTCCGAGAACTGTCGTTCCGTTTGGGCTTTAGTCAGGTGCTTGATACTAACCGCCACGCTGGCTTCGTAGAAGTCATTTTCAGCTAGTAGACGACGCTTATCTGCTGCACCGCACGTTCGTGCCAAATGGGGGTAGCAATTTAGCAGCCGAATTGAGGGCCAGACTTCTCTGTAAGCACTAGCGATGTACTGACTGCGGTCCAAGCTGCCAAACGACAAGACGAGGTTAATCTCGAAAAAGCGAGATGCAAACGACCTTACCACTTTAAACATCGTAGCGTAAGCTACATGAGGCTCGGTGCGGACAAACATGTACGCCCATGGCACAAAGGTCTTGGAGTAGCGTTTCTTTTCGTAGTGTGTAGTGTAGGTGCCGAAGTCTACTAGTGTCCAGCCACCTAACAAACAATATATCACTCAGTAAGTACACCAACAAACCTCTTGAGCGCTCCGATACCGTACCGAAATGCAAGCGATACGTCCCGTCAGTGACACCGAGAACGCCATCATTATTCTGGCCGTTATATGCTTTCAGCACATTCCAGAAGATGGCTCGTGATGTCAGAATAAGACCACAGCAGTCTGCCTTTTTGCCATCGTCTAGAGTTACTTCGTGTGAGAAGCACTCAAGCACCAACGTTCCGTGCTTGAGATCTTTGTCCATCGCGTCCAACACTGCGAAATCTCGCTGCCAGTCGAAAGGTGCATCAGATGCACTGCTAGAGCCACGCAGAAAGAACTCTCCTTTCGTCGTGCACAGGTGCATTGATGTCCACTCTAGCAATCCTGCTACATTTTTAATCTCCCAGCCTCCTACGATGACACCAACGTCGTTAGCTCACAATATTGCTGGCATAAACAAACACATTAACGGAGAGCCCCACCTGCACGTTGCTTCATGAGGGTTGATTTCCTATTTTTCAGTTGTGTTTCGTCTGGAACAGACCCGTAGCGACTAGGTACGTCGATATACCGGTCGAGAAGTATTTTCCTGCACTTCTTGGGGCCACATCCTAACAAAATGTCGTCAACTTCCCGAAGCAAAAAACCAGGAATTCCTCGCTTTTTTGCATCAGTAGCAGCCCCCGTGTGCGCACCTGCGTCTTGTAGCCAACACGTCTGCACATCTTCTTCCCTCGACGGCGACAGACGAATCCGCTTCTCGCAGGTGTCATGCGAAATGCAGCGATAGACGCTTCTACCATCCATCTTGTCACCTCGTTTGCCATAGTTGTAAGCAAAGCTGTACAAATAGCCATCGTAGCCATCGATCCCGAGTCTTGCTGCCTCTGTCGTCGCGAACTCAACGCGATCCACGAACAACGTCTTTTCCTTCAGGCAAGGCGCTTTTGAGTCATCTTCGTCTTCTGACGACGCGAACTCTACCGTGCAGCCAGTTGTCAGGTCAGCATTGGGGTCCGTTGCAGACGAAGCTTGCACGTAAAAGGCCGTAGTGGGAGAAGTAGTAGGCACCGTCGGCGGTGTCGGTAGGAACTCTGGCAGCGGAGGAGGCACGACTAGCGAAGCTGGCGACGGCGCGACTGGCATGATGCTTGGCAGAGGAGGAGGTTCATGAACTCGAGCGTATCTTAGAAGCGGCAGATTCGTAGTTGACGGTGGCATAGCGGACGCTGGTAGAGGGTTTTCTTTGGTCGCAGCTGCTATCCCCAGCACTACATCCTTCCATGTCCGTTGAGGGGCACATGGGGCGTTGCCCGGGCTACCACGAAAGCTCGGCAGCGCAAGCATCCACAGCTCTGGGTCGGGGTGGCTTCAGCGGTGTGTTAACGAGTATGTTTCTAAACACAGCCTCGCCAGGCACCAGCTTGGCTTGTTGGCCTACCGATTTACCATCTCACTTGATGTCCCGACGTTCCAAAGAAGGCCCTTGCTGAGTCACCGCGTGCAAATCACCTCGATGAACCGCGCCATTTGACTCGCTGAAAAGCCCCACCCAGGGCCTAAAGGCAGTTCGTTAGTATAAAACTAATACATGTAGCGAGACGATTAATTTTGAATTGGGCTCATTCTGCTAGTATCAGTTTATATTGAAATCAGATATTTCTACCTGGTTACTGAAAGAAATGAGTGGCGATCTTCTATTTAGAGCAACGCTTCTGCAGCGCGATTTCTTCAGCAAGAAGCCAATCTACTATAGTATACTACCCGCAACTGGAGAGCGATACCCGCCCGCGGCAATCGTCAAACGAATACACGGTTCGTCGCACGAGATTATTTTCACCTTCTTTGCAAACCGCGGGCTACTGAGCCAAAACACTACGTAAATTGACTGCATTGTACATTCTTCCCAGATACCCTAACCGGTACCAGCCCCTTTGAGGCCAGCAGTAGCGACCTTTACCGCTATGGATTTCAAACGTTGCTGCAGCAAGTACTACTGTCGAAGCACAGAACCAAAAGGAGTTCAGGCGCACAGAGGCTAATAACGAAGGTGGGTGGAACTGTAACTTTAGATGACCGACACCGATTTCGATGCTCGATAATAATAACTCGCTACTATAGTAATATCGCTCTATTAGGCCTGACGGCATCGACTAGTAGCTGACTATTAGTCTGTTTCGCGCTAATCGAGCATAACTACAGTATTTTGGTCGGAAATCATTCAACGTTAGAGCTGTTTCGTGCATTTTTGGAAGAAAGATGAGCATGGCTATCAATTGTAATATGCGGAAGTTGCTTTGCTTTGACTGCAACCTCTTGCGTTCTTTCCTTCATGGCCTTCGTATAGTTTTGCTTTGGACTATGATCGTAATAAATCACTGCACGAAAGGGGATGAACTTTCGTGTAGTACACGAAAGCACTTTAATGCAGATTTCAGCACTGCACTTGCTGTTTCTAAGGGATACATGTATTCATTTGATATTGCGATTGATTTTTAATTTTTTTAAGCCTGGTTAAGCAAGGGTTATGGACTGATGGTGTGGGGGATGCTACGCCCCTCTTGGGGCGTAGCCGTCATTTGTCACGGCTTTCATTGTCTTCGAACTACGTCCAACCCCCCGGGACCCACGGGCCCGGGTAGGCAATTGCGTGGAGTGAAAGCGCGCTGTCCGATCCGGTATACCGGTTCTATCGGTTCGGTAGTGTCGAATGGTCTGTCTGAATGATGGGATCGCAATTGAGAAGGATCGCAGATAGGGAGGAAGAATGGCGGGCATTCTTCCTCCAAACTAGGGCTTCGCGAAGGCTGGGATAAGATTTTTGAATTACGACGTTAGATAGACTACATGTAGGAATTATATAGTAATCTATCGGAGCACAAAGCTAGATACAAACAACAACACAGTCAGGCTCGCGCATGCTCTACCTCTCGAGTCGTTGGTAAATTGTAGACTGAGCTTTCTTCACGACTACCGATGCTGGCTTAGTCAAGTGTCTTCAATCTAGCCTTAAAACTTCTTTCAGTCAACTCAAATATTTCATCACACATTTTCCTCTGGATGCAAGAACCTTCGTATCCTGGCGCTCAGAAACTTGCTTTCGTTGGCACAACACACACACTTTCTCCCGTACGAAGTTCTTTTGTTTTTAGCGATGACCACGGGCATCTCCTGCGCCTGCTTCGCAGCCGCAGCATCTGCCCGGGAATAAACCTAATACAGGGAGTGAGAAAGGCTGGACACATGGTCGCTCATGTCCTCCCCCGTTGGTAGCTTTGGGGGTACCGGTTAGCCACCGGTATATCGGTACCAAACTGCCCACGCAATGAATCCTTTTGGGGACCCCCTTAGCCACCGGTAGCGCACCGGTATATCAGTTACGTCCCATGGAATTAATCCTGGGCTATACACTTCGCTCCTATCCCAGGATAACTGCTAGTATCTCGATTGTCGTACCGTATTGCACGAGATCTCTGTAACCACGGATTTGATGCAACCGTGCGTAAAAAGCCAAAGCACGACAAAAAAATTAAAGTGACACCCCTTCCACGACTGACATCCATTTTAACACACGCAGTTTTATTCAGTTTCAGACTCTTCTCCAGCGCTGGCAGGCTCACTCGGCGGCTCTTGAACTCTAAAAGACCCGTCTGCCTCTCGCGGTCCGATAGGAACTAGGCCTGCCTTCACGAACCCCCTAGCAATGCGTTTCTCTTCAATACTCTCCCACGCCTGCAACACAATCTGTGTCATCAAGAAACGTCGAGCAGTCGTGTTCGCGGGGAAATCGTGGTTGATATGATAGTTGACGTACAGTCTTCGGCATCTTGACTTAAAGGAGCGCATCACCGACACGTCCAGACGCTGGTTGCTTGCTCCAGGGCACCATACCTGCGGTTATTAAACACGTTAGCAAAGCATAGATAGAAATATTAATTGAACAGAATATACATGTACCTCGTCGATCCAGTCGAGCATTACGCGCTCAGCACAGTACGCTTTTCGCTGCACTGTGAGGATGACACGATCGCGGTGCAGAGGGTGGTTCAAAAGCTCTTGATGAACATCGGCATTTGGAACCCCCGCAAATATAATTAGCGGGGGCATCTTTTTTCCTGTCGCCGAAGCGCACAAGAAAACGGATGCCCGAAAAGCGTTTTCCGTCATTGACTGTACGACGTCCACGTTCTTATCACCCGTAAACGTGATCGTAGTATTCGGGTTCATATCAATATAGATTGATGTCTGATCCATATGAGACCGCGTCAAACAAAAAGACGCTACGCCACCATTTGGTTTTTCCGAGAAAAACGCCTTCAAAGATTGGCCAGCAAAAATCGTACTTAATTGTGTTTTCTCCCTGGGGGCGTTTTTCGCAAAGTCTAAATTTAGAGCAGGTGTATCGACCAGCATTGTTTCGCCCCCGATGGATCATGAGCACCGCAGCCCCCATCGAGAGCCGCACGGACACCATAGACCTTCATGGTAACCCGCCCCGCGCAGACGCCGCCATCACAGCGTCTGCGTCCGAGCCCCCGCTCGCAGACTCTGCGTCCGACCCAGCAGTTGAGCAGCCATCCAGCGACAGCGTGGTTCTAGCTTCATCTTCGGAGACGACTCACAGTAAGCAAGGAGAATCAATTCCAGCGCCAGCCAACAGCAACTGCAGCACCGTGACCAGACGACAGCTACGCTCCCCGCAAGATACACCTGATGACAGCGCTTGGGATCGACTGTCCGAGGACGAGGCCGACGTGTCCTCCGTCGAGGTTGCCGAGCAGAACCACTGCGCATCAAGCGAAGATTCAAGTTCGGACGAAAGTATTTTTTTGTTAGACGATGACCTTCGAGCGAGAGTCACGGCTTACATCTGATCCGACGCGTGTGATGGCCACTGTCTCCTCGGCAAACAAGCAGATTTAGTGCACTTCATGATGCCAACCGTTCCAATGTGCACTAAGAAAAAGAAGCGGAGCGCAGCAGTATTTCCGAATGATGCTTCGGGGATTTATCTAAATTTTGAAATTCCGGTCAAAAATATACACCTGGAATTTTGAGATCGCGACATAAACATTAAAATTTGAACAGGAAGGAGACCGAATCCGCGTACGGGAATAGGCTCAATCGATTCAGAATAAAAAACTAATCTAGGTCAAGCCAGAATATTTTTTTTGAAAAAGTTGATTTTTGAGGGCAATACTTTTTTGGGACGGTCGGTGCTTCGTGAGTTCACAACTTCTCCCAGATCTGAAGGCACCAGAAGAAAGAAGAGATGCTCCTCTTTTCAATGGTGCTTAAATCGCGATTCGTACTTAGGTTCGGAAGCATACTTTCGTTTGACGCGGTCTCATATTGTACACGTGGTCGTACTTGCTGTGGCCTGAAAAGATGGAGACGATGCTGTTATTCTCCGTCGACCAGCGCATGCTCGCTCCAAACGCACTCGCAACATTCTGCAAAAAAAACATTTAACAACAAATAAAATTATAAATATTACAATTCAAAGTATCATTATTAAAACAAAATGTTACCTCCATTTCTGAGCGTTGCTTTGTACCGCGATGTGTGATGCGGCGGACAGATAGCCTGTTGCGGAGGCGGAACCGACGCAAGTACTCCAACGCCGCACGCTCCGATCTATCCGAGAGCAACCGTGGTTTAAAACGCGCTCCCATGATCATGAGGCACTCCGTAGTGACGCATTTGGAGCGATTGCGCCTCATATCGGTGACCCATTCGAGTAGCCTACGGATAATTACACTATTAGGCTAATAGTATTAGCATTTGATACATCACACAACGGTCAGATACTGTTACCATTTTTCAAGTTCAGGATACGTGATTGCCGGCCCACGCTTGGTATCCACGGCAAACGTCTTGGTGGGGCGAGCTGCCTTGATTGCGACCTGGCCTTTCACCCAACGGTACAGCGTGGTTCGGTGAATCTTGTACTTCGCAGCTAGCTCGGACGAAACTCCGCGTAGATTAGCTTCTTCGATTGCTAGAGACTTCTGCCTATTCAGATGCGGCACAGGCCGCATTTTGGGGGAGGGGGGGCTTCAGTGATTATAATGTGGCTGGGGGGCGAACGAGTGGTGAGCTGTGGTAGCTGGGTTTGGAATTTTTACGAAAAAAGAGTTTTTACAAATGACTTGACCTGTACTTTTTACAGGGTTGCAGAGATCTCGTGCAATACGGTAATTCAATGCTCCTATCCCAGCCTTCGCGGAGCCCTGGTTAGAGTTTTTACTGGGAATACGAGGGATGGGCCCCACACGGATCAATTCCACGGTGAGCTACGCACGATATTAGTGATTGATGTATCGTAATCGACCGGTATTGATTCAGAGTTCCTCCGCCTCGGACTCTCAGAGAACCTTTTTGAAAGCTGCGGGGAAGTGGAAGATGGGGCTGATCACTTTTTACCTGCTGGTAGATAGAGCCGCTCGCCCACAGGGCGAGGTCTCCTACCTGCAAATGCCTGACACCGCCATTATCGGTGCTTTCCGCCAGGAGGTATTCACGCGCCTCCAAAGTTCTCTCCCCCCAGGGCTTCGCGAGTCAGACCTCAAAGTATTCAAGAACAAGACGGCGGAGAAATGTCTAAGCCTCAGCACGAAGTTGGCTGGCTATGGAGAGGACGAAGGAGATCCGCTCGTCGTCCAAGTGCCTAAGATCTGGTTTCAGCTGATGGATGCACACACGCACGAACCGTTCGAGGGAACGGCTCCGGCCTCGGTCCCATTGACCGAAAACGCCACGGTGGAAAATCTGAAGAATGCAGTGAAAGTGATATACAGAGATAGCCACCTCGCTGCTGTTGCTGCTCCCGACCTCGCAGTATACGACATCGAGACGAGAGAGCCTTTGAATGTCACGTCGCCGATTGGCTCACGTGGCAGATCAGTGGAGACTGCGGTCATCGTGGTGGTACCGAAGCGCACAAAGCGCCCTCCCGAGGATGATGTTGATGAAGCAGCCAAAAGGCAGAAGGTGGGCATGGACAAGGAAAACGTGGCTTTCGCCGAACCTTACCAAGCAACTGCGGCTAGATTAAGAGATATGGACGAGGTGACCGAAGTGGTGAAAGGGGTTTCCACCGTTCAACAACGCGCTGGCGATGAGCAGATCCCATTTATTGTTTTGGAATCGTCGTCTGGAATGGGCAAAACGCAAATGGCGTTCAACCTGATGGCTCGTGATGACATCGACGTGTTTTATATCGTCTGTGGTGTTCGTGGTGTGAATGTGCAGCGCGTGTACCGTGCGTTTCAAACTCGGTCAGTCGTTTTCGACAACTGCGTGGTCGAGGATACGAAAGGAATGCAGTCTGGAGACGTATTCGAGATCCAAGCAGCAGGCGTGTTGCAGACGTACGGATTGATTTGCGCTTTACTTACTGGATCGGAAACAATGGATAAGAAGGCGACACGTGGGGAGGTGAATGTGGCCCTGAGTGAGTGGAAGAGGCGAGCGGGGGATAAACTGCTCGGTTTTCCTGGACGAGTTCCCTAAAGAAGAGCCGAGTCGAATCACTCAGCTTCGATTTATGCGGAATGTCTTCCGCTCATTTCGCCTTCCAGTCATTTTGAGCTCAACGAATGGGACAGCGCGAGACCTGATCAATTATGGCCAACACTCGAGAGGTGAGGAGGGCAAGACCTTGTGGTGCGTCGTGTTGCCTACGTTCCCATCGTTTCGAGACCCGTTCCTTGATCGCATACGGCCTGATTTGCGGTCAATTATTCAACACAGTCGACCTCTTTTTGCGAGAAAGGCAGTTGACTTCGTGAAGGAAACGGAGTCTAAGGAATCTACGGCGTTCGATGAAACAGCGGATTTGGTCGGATTCATGGACAGAATGACTGCAAAGCTGGGCCGTGAGCTTGCTCGTATCAAAGGAAATACGCCTGAGTTTCGCTGCGGCCAACTTCGTCTATTCCTTGCTGCGAACTACGTGTACGCTGACTCCAATGCACTAATCGACAAACATTACGCTCGACTACGAGAGGACAAGAAGTTCGAGCTAAGTATTCCGCCTGGTGGAAAAGCTCTATATCGTCAACAACCTAAAGCAGCTCACACAATGCGGGCTTTGAAACGAGAAGACTCTAGTCGCCGCAGCGAGAGCAACAAATTACGTGATCTCGTAAAGAATGACGAAGACTGGCCGTGGAAATGCGAAACCAAATTTCCCGCCTTGGATGCCGACACACTGTTATACCTTTCGCTGATGGGAGGCAAAGATTTGCGTGAAACCGAGAAACATCAGCAACGAAGTGCGTTTCAAGACGAAGAAGGCTTGCCCATTTCATTCAACTGCGCAATCAATGAACTGGAGTCAGAAGGGCTCGAGAAGCTAAATTACGTCAGCACTGCCCAGACTGGAAATAGCGGGATGCGATTGGAGGCTTTGACGGCCGGTGCCATCGTGTCGGCCAGTCATCGAAATGGCTTTGCTGGTATCGCCTTCATGGACTTCTTTCGTTCACTGATGTACGAGTTTGATATGCAGACGGAAATTGATGTTCGCGTGAGGTTCAGTGACAAAGTGGCGACGCTGCTGTCGACACTGACGGTGCCGTTTCTCGCACCTCCCAACCAGACGCTGCCAGCTTTCCTCAAAAAGGCGAAGCTGAATTTGGGTGATATATATATCGGACTGTGAACAAGGACATGTATGATGCCAGGTTCCTAGGCGGGAAAATTTCGGTTGAGTGTAAAGACTACGAAAGCCGACCCATTTCAAGCGATGAGATGAAAGGCATTCTAATTCGAGTTCGGGACTTGGCAAAATACGAGCCAACCGTCGTTCGCCTGGTTGTCACGACTAAGCTCCAGAAAAAATACTTTATGAGAACGAAGACCACTTTCATGGAAGCTTTGGGTGGGATACCGAAGGAATTGCACCATGCGCATTTCTATCGGATTGGAATTCACGATGGCACTACGACGACCGATGACCAGGGGGACACGTGGCGGGATGATTTAGAATCTATCAAGGGCATGGAAAATATTTGCCGCAGCAACGATTGCCCAAAACCGTGCACGCGCGTGGAGAAGGTGATTATCTTCGTGGAGCGCTGGAAGACAGATGAGGAGCTACCTTCCGATCTACAGTCCTGAGCGCATGCTCACCTACCAGTGTCGCATCGAGGTGCTTTCCAGATTGGTCAAGCGGAATAAGGGTATGTCGGCGGATTTTTTACGTCGGCTAGTAGCTGGCTTGCGCAGCCTTCGTACGTCGTTCTAACTTCTCGAGATGTTCTGAATACATAATAGAGAGTGTGTACTGCGCCCAACTGGGCTAGGTTAAAATAGTAACCCCTGCCCTATACTTCATCCGTCCGGCTTGTATACGCGGTATAGAGGGTATACCGCCCCACACCACTCATTTTGCAATCTGCGGGAAAAATCGGAGGTAGGATGCCACGCGAGCTCCGCGCGGTGGTCAAGGTGAGAGCACCGGTGGGGAGCGACAGCTCCGACAAGGAGTAGGTGAATTCTGCAGATGACATGTACGGTAATCGATGCAGCCACCCATCGTAGTCAAACCTCCTGCGGCGGGCCGTCCGTCGACCTCACGCGGCGAACCCGTCGAAGGCAGCGAGGAGAACCAGGGGACAGCAGTCGCGGCTCCTCCACTGCAGAAGACGCTGTTCGAATCCTGGGCCGATCTTTAGGACTACTTCGCAGTCTACAAACGGAACACGTCGAGGTATGTACTCTTACTGTCGCCTTAAGTGTGTGGTACAGTACTAGTAGTTATTTTGTTAGGTCAACTATGCCAAAACCGTCGCGTGCATCCATCCGGGCAAATACAAGTCGCTCGGCAAGGGGAACGGGAAGCGACAGCATGGAGTGTGATGCCCAGGTACGCTTACTTACCCGATATGGAATCAGTTGGGCTCAGTTGGGCTCAGTTGGGCTCAGTTGGTGCTCCGTTGGGCTCAGTTGGTGCTCCGTTGGGATCAGTTGGTGCTCTATTGGTCTCGTTTGGTGATGGGCTGGGCTAATCTTAACATATTATGAATGTGTTGTTTCTCCTAGATTATTGCATGCATTTAAGCGGTAAATGCTAGATGTACTACGTTTGCATTGATGATTACTTCAGCGTGCTTGGAGCGCAACCACCCCCTGAGCAAGCACTCGTTCAACCTGAGGTTGTAATGTCAAAATACACGTTTCTCTTTGCTCAAATATTACCATGCACGCATTACTAAGGAGCGACGACGTTCAAGCATGCATGAGTACATCAACGGAGAGAAATTTATCGATTCTAACGATGGTAGTCTCCGCTCGCGTACGGGCTAATTTGTCGTGGTAAGTACTTTTTTCTGCTGTTGTTCTCCCAGTCGTGCTGCTACTGAGCTGTCACCATCCTCCAATGTACACCACGACTCCGGATCCTGACCCATGACTATGTTCGTAGGGTCTCCGGGATCCGGTTATACGTATAGTCGTATAGTTTGTACCTTTTCGTTTGGGTGTCGGTTGGGTCTCACTTGGTCTCAGTTGGTAGTAGTTGGGCTTCGGTTGGGTGTAATTGCCCCGTCCCATGTTACCTAGTTGGGCGCAGCAACACGTGCCTACATAATAAGCGTTCTCAGTCTGCTGCTGAGGTTTAGTTGTGCTCAGGTGCGGATGGATATCAAGACGACGGTCGTGTATTTTATGACAGATTAACGCAGGCTGAGGCGCGTTCTTATTTAGAACCTGCAGGCTGTCCGACAAGCCTGTATGGTATTTCATTGGTCATAAGTCGTTGCGATTAGGGAGCGCGTCAATCGCGACCTGCAGGTGCGTGTCGCAGCACAGGACAGGCTGTATGGCCTGTGAGGGGTGACTTGCGGCACTGTTGCTGCCAGCGAGACAACCAGTAGTGCTGGCCGTCTCGACATTGAACACTCGCTGCCCCAGTAGCACCGCCAGGGGCTAGAGCTCGCTGCTCACCAGTGGGCGGTACGAGCGCCGTTCGCAAGCGCGGTGAGCTCGCTCGTTGTGGTCAGAGTCAGTTGTCCGCCGTTGCTCTGCTTGAGCGTTGCTCGCCTATAATGTAGTCCAGCGCTGTGTGCGATGGGAGGGAGAGCCTACCGATTGGCCGCAGCTCCATTCTCATTCTTGCCATGTCATCATGAGCGACGACAACATGGCGGGTCCTGCCACGGCCCGACAAATGGTGCTACCGTACATGTAGCGTCATGAGTGGAGTCGGGCTTAGATGTCGCCCACCCTCCCATCGAGCTCCGGCGGAGCTCTTTGCTCCAGGCTGACCAAACTAGGGATAGGGCAGGCTTGTCGGTCTGCCTGCAGGTTCTAAATAAGAACGCGCCCAGTCTCCAATCTTGAGCTGTGGTGCCATTTCATCGAAAAAATCGCCGGAGTGTCTGTTGTCACATACTATTTCAAGAGAAAGTACGAGTATGTGACCAGTTGTGACTGCAATTTATCGACGGTTAGAGCGAAAATATTTATTTTCCCTTGTGAAAACTAATGCGGTGATGTAAAATTTTATATCTGGTTGAATGGCCCTAAAACCACTCATTCGGCAAAAAGCGAGCTCGACGACAGGTACCGGCGTGCACGTGTCCTCTCAAGACGCGCTTTCCAGACGCGGAGTACTGCCCGCTCCTGACTCGAAGGAGGCGAGGCGGGCTGTGTCGTGTCGCATCGGCACAGGCGACGTAGCATGAGGGCGCCAAGGACCGGTGCACGCGCTGCATGTTCAGCGCGCCAGCTGAACGAGTTCCACGTGTCGTGATCGCTTTGGACACTAAGCTTTTTTCCGTAGCGAATGCTCTAGCTATCATGCAGTTTTTAGATTTATTAACACACGTATCAACATGACAGCGTCTTGCTCTTTCAACTCGTTGTCCTCTTCCCTGCCGCTATTGAAACAGCATTTGCTTGTACAGTGCATGACTGCAGTCTGTCACTGCACGAAGCGGGACACAGCCAACGCCGCGCTGGCCAGACGCGCGGATGCCGCTGCTCGAAGACGTCGAGGTCGAGTTCGACTCGACCGAGCCCACGGACGAGGCCGTGATCGAGTACCGAGTCGGCGATGACCAAGCCGCCGTGTTGAGAATGTCCTGCGGGCAGATGGCCGAGCAGTTGAAGCGCTTAATGCGCACAAGCTGCTTGTCAGCGGCGTTGGTCTGAGTGATGCACGACATGCACGTGCGGTAAATGGAGGTCTCCGTGGCAGTCGGTCTGATCTCTTGCATGCAGTGGAGCTGCACTGCATGCCTGCAGCCTGCAGCGGTACATGTAGCCGTAGCCGAGTAGCAAAACTGTGTGGTCGTACACAATGGAATCCTCAGTTAAATTACGCATTGTGTGGCATTACACAATGGAATGCCAGCTTAAATTACGCAGTATGTGACAGTATGTGACTCAAACTCGAGTCACAACTGGTCACATACTCGCACTTTATCTTGAAATCGTATGTGACAGCAGTCGCGGCCAAAAATCGCACGCATCTAACTCGTCTTGTCGTGTCCTGCGTTTCACGTTATCGTGGCGTTGGACCAGCCCAGCCCTCTGGGGGATGCCCAAAAAACTTGAATAATTACTAATAGGGGGGGGTCAGAATTAGCTTTTTCGTGGCGATTTTTGAGCGAAATGGCCACCATATGTTTATCACCAGCGGGACATATCCATTTCTAGAGATGGTTCACCTGTTTGGGCGGTAATTTGGGCACTTAGTCGAAAGCGGTGCGAGAAAAATACATGGCTTCCAGAAAATAGCAACTTGCCAGAAAATTTTGCTCGAAAACTGCGACTATATTCGCAGTTCGAAGAACTGTCGTTAGGCGGCCCAGGAGCGTGCCCTTGTTTGTCTGCATTTGGCACATTCTGGCAACATGCAGCTTGGCAACATTCTGGCAACATGCATGCAGCCTTGATAGAGGCGCTGACACGCTGATTTCATAGACGCTTTGCTTGGAGGCAAAAGAACACCGAACAAAGGAAGAGCCGGCCCTGCGATGGTCTCGCGCATGGAGAACGGCAGCCGCGCGGCGCAGTTCTCGTCCGAGTGCAGCAGCCCGAGGTGCACCGCCAAAAGCTGCTAGACATGTGCGCGACATGTGCGCGCGCCACGAATTCACAAACGCCGTGCTGCTACTGGAGCCTGAGCCCGGCCAGGAGACACAAGTGGAGGAGATGTTCGCGCACCGCGTGGTGCTGGCGACTGCCGGCCCGTTCTTCAGCGCTCTCTTCACCAGCGGAATGGGCGAGTCTCGCCAGTCGACGCCGCGCGTTTCACTTCCCGGTGTGTCCGTCGCCGCCTTCCGCGAGCTGCGCGTGGAGGCGCAGGGGACACGATCCTGTCGGAGCTGCACGCGGCCAACCGCCTAGAGCTGCAGGAGGTAGTGAAGGTCTGCTACAAGCAGCTCATGCTCGAGTTCAGCGTGCACAACTGCGTGGAAATCTACACGTGCTGCGATCAGCTACAGACGCGCGCGGCCACGGGCTGATTCAAACGTTCTTCTGTAAGGCGTATCAGAGTTAGGGCTTCAAGAACCTGCGGTGCTCAAGGTGCTGAGGCATCAGAAAGTCAGGGGCTCGATGGACTTTTCCGAGGACGACGCGGCGGTGAAACCCTGGATGGCGAATGATCCCATGGAGCAAGCTGTTGGTCGCGCTGCAGAGTCCTCAGAGTACTGGGGAATCCCCAGTGGGGATGTTGGGCTGGATGAGATCACTCTGTGAACAGCAACAAGAGACCCTTGTTCATTGCAATTGAGGAAGTTGATATGCTGAGCGTCGTGGCGAACGCGATCGAAGAGAACGCCCAATAGCAGCTCGCCCCGCCCATTTTCGTGGTTGGAGGGTTCGACTACCCCGGAACTTCATTTACTTCCTGCAGAGATGACTGGGCTATTTCGGCTGCTGTTCTGCTGTCGCGGATGGCTACGGCGGAAAGGCAATAAAGAAGGACTACGGAGGCGTGATGGCCGCGGAGGACGAGAACGACATCTTATCCCGGGTTGCACTGACACATTGCCATCATGGCCATCTACAAGCGTCGTCACCAGCAGCGCGTCTAGCAAATGGGCGTGCAGGTGGAGGAGAGGGATCCTCCAGAACGCACAGGGCAAGTTGATCCACTCTAGACCCCGATCACTCGTTTTCTCTCGTCCACGCTTAGTTTTACGCACCTTTCAGCACGAGCACTTCGGGAAAAGAGAAGTTCGCTATCCCCCAATTCCAATTAATACATTTTTACCCGTGTCAAAATCTTATTTCGATCCTGAGAACTGCAAACTCCCCCGGACGCTTCGTCCGGGTACCCCAATAATTAATATTGACAAGCTGTTGATGTCAAGAAATTAACTGATGGAACGGTCTTTGTGGACTGCTCATTGAGTTTTTGAGGTTCTCTCCCTCCTCTTATTCATTCGAGAATTTACCAAGTCGAGGGATGATGGTAAAGATCTCACTAACATGCGTAATTGTTGGTGTGGTGGGAGGCGTGTTCGAGGTGAAGATCGACGGGGATCAGACGGTGGGAGAATTGAAGGACGCGATCAAAAAGAAAAAGATGTACCAGTTTCGCTGATGAGATGCAGCTCTTCCTGGCGAAGGCGGGCAACAAGTGGTTGAATGGGGCTGACGCGGCAGCTGTGGAGCTCAAAGATGATGGAATACTGCGGGGCTTCGGGGATCAGATGGATGCTGCGCTGCTTCTCAAGAACTCCAAGCACTTCGGAGCGAATTTTCAACAGGGTGAGGGCGAAGTCCACGTGCTGGTGGTGGTTCCGGCGGGTGCTGTATCGCAGGCTGGTGTAGTGGTTCTACCCTCAATTGAAGAGTTTGGAGAAATTGTGGAGGCACGAGTCAATAAAGTTTTGGATGATCGTGATAAGCGGTCGATCTACTCGCTGTAGGATCTTCATACGGAGCACCGAGATCAAATGGCGAAAAAGGTGAGACTCGTTGACGACTACATCACTTTTGATGAGCCCACGCCCTTGCCAAACGCGGGTATTCCGCCATATATCTGGCTGGACGTCCCGGAAGATGCAGACAACCAGCGGGCTAAATATTTGACCTATCTGGAGACACATCTCAAGTCTGTACTGGACGAGAGGGGTCTATCATTGCTGGATGTCTCAAAGGACGAGACAGTCTTGTTAATCACCGACCCTCGATTGCCATTTGCCATGAACGGAACGACTAATGTGCTGCTTGTCGATCTCAGATCAACTCAACACGATGAACCGCTAGCGGGTGTACGCATGGTTGTTAGACTGAAGAAAAAG
The DNA here is from genome assembly GCA_009729435.1 of Phytophthora fragariae. NCBI lineage: Eukaryota > Oomycota > Peronosporomycetes > Peronosporales > Peronosporaceae > Phytophthora > Phytophthora fragariae. The sequence continues at coordinate 260,287 of QQOI01000063.1, forward strand.
GTGGACTGGCACCATAAACCCCAAGCATTTGGAGAACTTGTAGCTGCTAGTATGAAATCACCCCTGAATTGTACTCCAATTGGATTGTTGACGGATTTGACCGACCAGTGGCACTTCTCGTGGTTCAATGAGAAGAAAGTGTTGTCACATGTCCGCATAGTGCACCCGAAGAATGCGTTTGACTTCATTGCAGCAGCTGTTGCTGAGCCTGCAAGCTCGAAACCATTCAGCGTGCCGTTCATCGGTCGAGAGTTGACAAAGTTCAAGATCGACGACTTTCTGCCGATGCCTGATGATGGTGCAGATGAAATGATGGAGAGATACGAGTTAATGGCCGATGTAGTGGAACCAGAGTTTCTTATGGCAAGGCGAATGGAGTACGGACGGCAGTTGGTACAATCGATGCCCATGTATGCTCACATGGCGGACTAGTAGTATGCAATAGCTCATCGTTTTGGGGTACCGCGCTGTGCGCGTCTTTGGGAGTACAGGTAGCCGTCTAACCCGCAACGAATAGAGTTTGGGTACATGCATTAGTGTTAATACAGTACATGTACGACGTTAGAAATTCCTCGAAATATTAGAATTAGGTCTTAGAAATGCATACCCGAATTAGAAATTGACATTAGAAATGGATACAGTCTCATTTACTTTGGGTCATTTGACGACTTGACTGGACACCATGTTCGCGCAGCTCAAGCGCGAGAGTCTGCGCAAGCTGCAGGCGATGGAAGACAAGAGTCCCAAGGGCTGCATCGACGAGCCCATTGTAGACATGATCAAGACCATCAATGCGCACCCGGACTACGTGAGTTTGTGCAGCGCATTGCAATGGGTGCAATGCTTTTTGAGCCCTTGCTGACCTTTTGGTGAACTGTTGAATGCACAGGTGACGAGCAGCTCGTGCTCCGGTCGCATTGCAGTTTTCTGCGGTGAAGCTGCATGCAGTGAAGCCGGGTCGGACCTGATCACCAAGGGCGGCAAGTGGCTGATCGCTGAGCACGCCACCATCACGTTCGACCAATTGGTTGCGGCGTTGCGCTCTCCCGACGCCAACTCCAGCACCAGTAACATGGTTAGCACTCACACTATTATATGTTCTACAATGATATTTTTATTGTGTGGCTAATTATTTTTCGGTTCATTGTCTTGTAGATTATCTTCAAGCACGAACCGTTCATCATGCACGTTGTGTGTCGCAGCTTGGATGCAGCGAAGGAGCTGTTGCAATGGGGTATTGCAAGTGGGTTCCGTGAATCGGGCGTCGTGCTTGGTAACCGGAAAACCATGTGTGCAATTCGCACGACTGCCAATGGACTGGAGATCCCGCTTGGACGCAATGCGGAGCACCTGCTGGTGAACGAGGACTACCTCAGATGGATCGTGGATGTTGCAAACCAGAAGTTCGAAGCCAACAAGCAGAAGACAGATCGACTCTTTGAGGCTTACCGTGCGAAGTTTTGTCAACCTGCGAGCTTGCAGAATGGAAACAGTTCGCTGGTTGAATTGAGCTCATGGAAGGAGGCTACTAGCGAAGACTGTGTGAAGCTGGTGGGCCATACAAGTGTGCAGTACAAAGACAGCATTGTTGTATTCGGCGGCCAGGGCCCTACGGCTTCGGGAACGACGACTCGTGTTGCCGATGTGACGTTCTTGACTCCTTCCAAGGATGACTCTCTTCAGCAGACATACCATGCAGCGGCCGGAGCTGATGGTCCCTCAGCTCGGATGTACCACTCAGCGGTTGTTGCTGGATCACGCATGATCGTGTTTGGAGGACGCGCTAGCCCAGCAAAACCTCTTGGTGACATCTATGCTCTCGACCTCGAGTCGAAGCAATGGGAGAAAATTGCTCCTCAAGGAGTTGGGCCCTCTCCTCGCTGGAAGCACTGCAGTTGCGCAGGTAATGTTGATTTAGGCTAACTCCACTGTAGCATTATTATCGGGTCTTGTTGAGTGGAGGCTAATGGCTGGTGCCTCTTTTTGTATGTGTAGTGGGCTCTGTTGTGTACGTACACGGCGGCCGTGATGCCGAGCAAGTATTTGGCGACCTGTATGCACTAGACCTGGCCCAGACCCCGTTGCAATGGCGTCAAATTGGTTCGTAATGGTTATCTCGCTGTTTTACATCGTTCCCTTTTCGCTGACTAATGCGTGGATGTACTTTCAGAGAATTCGTCCAGCATTCCGCGCCGATTTGACCACATTGGTGAAGTTGTCAGCTCGACCAAACTTGCTTTCTGGGGAGGCATGGCATCTCTGGAAGGATCCGATGGCACTGGTGAAGATGCTCACGGATCTTGCTTGCTTTTCGATACTGTCAAGGAGACCTGGGGGCACAAGACTCTTAAAAATGTCAGGAACAATGGTCAGCCACCTGCACTTTTTGCTGCTAGTGCTAGCTCAATCAGCGACCACCAGATTATCGTGGTAGGTGGTATGACGTCTGCCTTGCTCGCAAATGGAGACAAAGCAACACAAAAAGTGTACATGCTGGACGTTAAGGCTTCACAGTGGACAGAGGTTGGTGAAGTGAAGCACGAACACGCGGCTTTTGTGCGACACAGCAGCACGTGGATGCCGAGCAACGGCTCTCTTTACATTCTGGGAGGTGGATTTCAATGCTTTGGCTTCGGGCAGTTTTATTCGTCGACATACCGGTGCCAGCTTTCGATGACGACGCCGAATAAAGCCCCTGCAAAAAGCAAATCAGCTACTGCGTTGCCATCCAGTGCGTCAGTCTCATCAGACGATAAGCCTCTCGGCGTCCTCGTTGGAAAGTTGCAAGTGAAAAAGGTGAAAACATTGTTGGAGAAAGCTCACGTGTATGACAAGGCTCGACGTGTTCACGTGGCGAATGTGGCGCATTCTAGCGAGACTGCGGCGGATGCAAAGGCGTCAACGATGTTCTTGCTCCCTGTTACAGCAGCTATTCATGAACTGATTGCCTCGACCAACGAAATTGAGCTACAGCAACTTGAAGTTGTACCTGACGACGATGCGTACGCTAACAAGTTCGGCAAGACGAGTGGGCTGAACCGCAATGAAGTCATTCGCAGCACGATTGAAGCATTTGCCAGCAAGCACCAACTTCCTGCAGAGATTGTGAAGGCTATTCCCGACAAGTACGAGTTTGTAAGCGACGTCTTGCTGATCCTGCGTGAATCCTTCCTGGAACCGCAATGGGCGCCATTTGCAAACGAAATGTGGGCACACGTTTGTGCGTCGACGACTCCAGCTTTCTCCCGCGTTGCACGGAAAGCCTTTATCGATGCCAACGAGAAACGCCAGAGTCATGTGGAGCTGTTGTACGTGAACAACAAGGCATTGACCTCCCAGCGTAGCAAAGAGACTCCGGGTTGGGTGGATATTCGCGAAAATGGGATCGTCTACGGCTGGGATCTTACCCGGGTGATGTTTTCATCGGGTAATGTCACTGAGAAGGCCCGCATGGCCAACATTGGATGTCGCGGAGAGACCATCGTGGACCTCTTCTGTGGCATTGGCTACTACGTTCTTCCGTTCCTGGTGCACGGTGGTGCGGCTTTCGTGCACGCGTGCGAGTGGAATCCGGATTCCGTGGCAGCTCTGCATTTCAATCTGGAGCGCAATCATGTTGCAGATAGGTGCAAGGTGTACCTCGGCGACAACCGCGAGTCAGCTCCTACCATCGGCGCTGTGGCTGACCGAGTGAACCTTGGTCTTTTGCCCACAAGTGAGAAGGCTTGGCCGCTGGCCGTGCAAGTGCTAAAGTCCAGCGGTGGCTGGTTCCACGTTCACGACAATGTTGCAGTGGAGGACCGTGAGGCATGGGAACAGCGTGTGCTTGACTCGATGCGTTCGCTCGCGAAGCAATTCGGCAAAAACTGGACCATCACGTGCGAGCACGTGGAGAAAGTCAAGTCGTACGCCCCCAAAGTGTATCACCTCGTGGCCGACATCCACTGTGTGCCAGCTTAAACGCAAAAACCTGCAAGGCCAATAATCTAAAACGATACCAGAGTTTTTGCTCGGATGCACAAATTAATTGTTGCCTTTGCACCTCACGACTGCAACTTGAAGCTGTCGTGAAAATTCAAAATCCTATGGTGGCGGGACTTTTCGCGCCACTTTTCGGTCTATTTCACTTAAGTCCGCTTGATCGTGCACAGCCATTGGCCAGCGCAAAATTTTGTGTCCACCCATTCCCTTCCACATCTCGTTTGCTCCCCCCAATCCCAGCACCAAATAAAATGGCTGCACGCTTTTCCCCGCAGGACGTCGTAATGGAGCCCGAGGCCAAGAGGCGACTCGGGCCGCATGTGCAGCGCCGCGGCGACGGCTTCACGGAGGCCGAGTCCATGGGCCTGCTGCAGCTCGTGCGCAGCCACTGGCGCGAGGGCTGGGACGTGGTCGCGCAGCTGCACAACCAACAGTTCGCCAAGCACAACCGCTCGGCTGATTCCCTCAAGAAAAAGTTCAGTCGCCTGTACCGCTCGTCCGTCCCGCCGCGTGGCGCCAAGAACCACCAGGCGATCACCTTCGCCCACGTGGTGCACAAGGAGATGGTCGAGGGGGTGCCGCCCGCGCCCGGCATGGCGGTGCCCAGCGTCGACGGCGAGTCAGTTGATGCCGGCGACGCCGCGTTCCAGCCGCCGCAGTCCGACGAGCGCATGCAGGACGGCGCCACTGAGTCGGAGCACAGCTGGGTGGATACAGCGTCGGAGGTTCCTGCAGGAGACACCATGACGGCGCCGTCGCCAAGCTCTGCGCCTATTGCAACCCCTGCGGTGACTGCGTCGCCTGCTGCAATCGCTGCTGCCGTTGCGGCTGCTGGGCCGCGTCCGCGCGTGCGCGCGCCCCGCAGTCAGAGTGTCGAGTGGCAGAGTGCGGCGAACGCCTTCCCACTGGATGCTTCGCCGCTGCCGACGGACGATCTGCTCACGTCGGTGCTGAAAGTTATTCTACGCTCGCAGTACCAGCGGGATCTGGACAGGGAGGAGGAGCGCACGCGGCGCGATGAAGAGCGGCAACGACGTAGGGAAGAAGCAGAGCAGCGGAGACAAGAGGAGGAACGCCGACGCGACGAAGAGCGCGAGGAGCGGCGTCGACGCTCCGAAGAACGCACCGAAGAGCGCGCGGAGAACCGCCGTCGCCACGAGCAGTTCATGCAGATGATGATGATGCTCGTCGGGAAAAACGGCGCCAATGAACAGCGAGACACGGAGTGTTGAACGGACCCTGGACGATTTGCGTTATGGCTCTCTCACGTGTCTTGATTCACGTTGCGCGTGCAGGCTGCAACGCTGAAATGCCGAAACACTGAGTTATTCACTGGAGGCGGTTCTCTATAGGTGTGGTGTCTGCGAATTGATCTGTACAAACGCACTCGCCACTGCATCGAAACAATTATCAACGAGATGTTTGCCTAAATGCTTCCTCACTTACTCGATATCCACCGTTTGCAGGCGTAACACGAAGGAGCTTGAGTCACACTTGTGTATCGACAAACTTCTCGTTTCAATCCCCAAGTTGTCAAAAGGTGGACGCTGGTGTGGTGTACTCAATTATTTGAAATAATTTATTTCTATCATTTCTAACGAGCTCGACTAGCATCATGACCAGCAGCACCACGCACCCGTTCGAATGGTTCGCTGCCGCTAGCTCTCGCTCCCTGCAGAATTATCTCCGCGCTGCTCGTGCTCACTGCGTACTGTGTTCTCCTTGTGCCTAAATGCCCAGCGAAATTTGTTTGACGTTCCCTGAGGAAGTGGACGCGCACTACGTGCTGCAGACACTTGAGGTCGACGACGAGCTCCAGCCGGACAAAATCCACCGCACGCTGGCCGTGAAAGGCACGGAGCTACACGTGTACGTGTGTGCACTGACTAGTTATGCTACGTGGACCGCTGTGTATGGCAATTAGTCCTGAACTGACGCTCACGTGTTTTGTTTCGTGGCATGGTCATTGGTGGCGGTGCGCTGCAGCCACTTCGAGGCCACGGAGATCCGACTGCTGCGCGCGGCTGTGTCTTCGTTCTACGATATGGGCGTGCTGGCCGCCAGAACGCTACTGGAGTTCAAGGAGTGAGCGGCTTTGAGAGAAAAGAGCAGAATACACCGTCTACATTTGACCCATTCGCATTCGTCGTTATCCCCCCCCCACACACACACCACCTCCTGTCGCGAGTTGAGCCCCGAGATTCGATTCGACGCCCATCTTTGAGCAGCTCTCGATCTGTGGTCATAACGATAACTGCGTCCCTAGCTGACGATGTAGTGAACAGAGAAGTCGGCGACACAATCTCGTCAGCCCAGCAACATGCTAAAGCTAACCATGGATCAAGTTGTTGGAGTGGTGGAAGTTCGTGAATTACAATTGGTATTTCTCGCTCCTGACACACAGAACGCATTTTTTTCGACGTGGATCGGTGAACTTCATGCCGTTCCTTCAACTATCATATCAATGGGAACTGTTCATCAACTATTATTATCGAAATTATGCAACACACTCACGGTGGCGGTGGCACTCGCACTGCACTTCAACTCCATACTCCACAGTTTAATGGCCAAATCCAGCCCGGTGCACGTTTAGTTCACCCCAGTCCGCTGCTGTTGTCCCGCAGCGATTTGGGCCACAAGCGTGGTCATCACCTGCATGAACTGCTCGTTTTTGCGTCGGTCTTCGGCGCGATCCTGTTCATGCCGGCGGCGCTGCTCGCGCATTTCTTCCTGCCAGCGCAACTTCTCCTGCCGCCGCTCCTCGCGCTCCTGCTCCCTCTCCAAGTCCCTCTGGTGCTGCGACTCCAGCAGCACCAGCAACACCGTCTGCACCAGGTCCTGGCTGGCCGTCGTCTCCCCGTTCTCGATCTGGGCCCGCAGCGTGCGCAGCCGGTCGCCGGCAACGGGCAGGCGGTTGATTGCCGCCTGCCACGCATCGTCCCTCATAGGCGTCTCCTGCGGCATGACGACGCTCTGCGTCAGCGTCTGCCGCAGCTCGTGCTCGCTGGCCGTCACCGCCGGCTCAGGCAGTGCGTGGTTGTGACTGCCTGGCTGGGGTGTGATCATCTCGACCTCAGTCAGGTCCTGGTGCACCTCCTGCACCTCCGTCTCCGCTACGAGGTCCTCGCTGAGCGCGGGCGTGCCAATCAGGCCGCGCCGCTGGCCGCGCATCTCCTCGCGCACCTTCTTAGCCATTGCGGCGGCGCGCGCGTGCTTCTCCTTGGTGTTGGCGTCGATCTTGAAGCGGTAGAGCTTGGCGAACTTGCGCTTGAGGGAGCTGGCTGAGCGCTTGTGGCCCGGGAACTGCGCGTTGTGCAGCTCGGCGATCACGTCCCAGCCCTCCTGCCAGCGGTCGCGCACCTGCTGTAGCATGCCCTCTGTCTCCTGTACGGAGAATCCATCGCCGCGCTTGGAGTAGCCACGGGTAAGCCCGCCATTCTCACCGTCCTCGGAAGACCCCGGTCGAGCTGGAGCAGATGGAGACGAGGGCGCCATTTTTTTGGGGAGAATGGGAAAATGGGGGGAATTTCGAATGAATGGGTCCGAAGGGTCGCCACATACTGAGTCCAAGTATCGATGACACCCTCTCAAACTCGATCAATAACAGGGCGTCCTTGTGTCACTCAAGTTGAGTGCGGAATTGGTACACGGGTATTGATCCGGCTAAGCAAACTTGCAAGGGGGTCACAACGACTTCGCTCTTCAGCTGCGCTACGCTTGTAATCCATCACTTGCGCAGCATCAGCTACGACCGTTGTTGGGTTTCAAGATCGACCAACCTGCAGCAATCTCAACGAAATATAATGATACATGTACAATGTTTTCTGAACGCGCTGGTTCGTCGTTCGTTAGCACAGCAACATGTCAGCCTCGTGCTGGCCATTCAGGGCCGAGACGGTGTTTCCTTGAAGAGAAGAATAACCTCGAACCAAGCCCACATGAGGTAACGCTGACTGCACCATGCTGTCGCTGAAAATCTAGCCCACATGCATGCTACCTCACCCAGCTTCCTCACCAATGTATTGCTGAGCACTGACCAGCTCAGCTATAGTAATGCAAAAATCCAGGCTTGAAGCACCGCTGCGAGCATCTTGTTTAGTGTTCATTTACTGCATCAACGCCTGCCCCTCGTGACCTCTCATCCCCCTGCTTGGTATAGCTTCGGGCCGCTCTATTTCTGCTGCTCCTGCTCCTGCTGCTGCTGCATGATCTCCGCGTAGCTCTCCTGCAGACGCACGGACGAGCGCATGGTGTGGCGGAGGAACTTCTCGGCGCAGTTGTTGACACACGACGTCTCCTTGTCGTCCAGCTTCTTGCTGCGGAAGGCGTGCACGCAGTCCGTGAAGCACAGCTCCACCGTGCGGCTGAAGTACGCGATGGTCTGCGTCACGCGCATCTCCTCGATGTGCTCCTCCATCTTGCGCTCGAACTCCCGCTGGCTCATGGTGTCGCTCGTGCCTTGTCTCCTTTTACGTTAGGTTGTAGCTCTTTTCAGTGGCGGTCCACCCAATATCGATTACTACTCATAACCGGTATAAACGGTTTATTACCGGTTATCATTGAGTTTTAACCGGTACCTTACCGGTTAACGTTGTTGAAACAGTTCTTCTCTTTCCAAATCTTTCAGGGCGGCTATGAGCTCGTCTGCGTGGGCGTCATGGCTGGACCGGCTGGAGAGCGCGCGCGGTCAGGAGCAAGTGCTGTCCAGCAAGATCCGCACGGGGAACTCGGGCGCCATCGGCACCAGCGTCTTCGCGCTGCAGCAGAGCGTCTCGCGGCTGAAGCGCGACTTCGACCAGCTCAAGCGCTCGTCCAGCACAGTAGTGTACGAAATATCATATCCTATACACGGGGGTGGTACAGATGTAGTTCCTATTGAGCTCACGTCTATTGATGCTGCGTAGGACGAAGCAGGAGATCGAGCGACGCGAGCGGCTGCTGAACCAGTTGGCACAGGACCAGGTAGAACATTCTACATTGCTACTGGTTACTGTAGAGCGTATTTTTTTGCTGACGGTCTTGGTGTTCTCCGGTGTGCAGCAAGAGGACTTGGATATGTATAACAGCCGGAAGACGTCTCGGGCTGCAGTGAGGTGCGTCCACAGAGCCGTGGAGGTGTTCAGGTCGCCGGACTTGAAGGCTAACTAACGTGTTGATGTACTGCTGTTGCTGCCATTTGGCTGCAGTCCTGGGGCTGCGGACGCGCCGGCGAGGCTGCTGAGCATGCAGAACCAGATTATGAAGGACCAGGACCAGCAGCTGGAGTTGATCGGCCATGGTGTATCCAACCTGCGCAACTACAGCCTGACCGTCAAGGACGAGACCGAGCTGCACGTGCGGCTGCTGAATGAGATCGACGACGACGTGTCCCGCGTCACCGACGGGCTCGAGTCCGAGGGCGCGCGCGCAGCTCGGGTATGCTACTGTACTGCTCTCTGGCTTTGCAAGGAAGCGCCTGCTTCTTTTATCCTCGCTCACCATGACGTGCTTGATGCTTGTAATCGTTCACTTGTCAGGTGGCCAAGCAAAGCAACAACACCAAGCTGTACATCATCATCCTGGTGCTCGTGGTGATCCTCATCTTCCTCCTTCTAGCAGGCGGATAAGCTTAAGCAAGATATTACCAGCAAGCGAGCGAGCAGCGTGTAGTCCAGTCATCCATCCACTCCGGGAGGTCCCAAACGCAGACAAGAGGTCCATTTATCCGCTCTGCCAGGGTTATGGGACAGTTGGAGAGGCCCCCAAAAGGTAGACTTCCTGTGCAACAAAATAAGCCATGTCGGCATAGTTGTGAAGAAGAAGGAAAACGTAGTTTGTCAGTGCTGTCGGCTTCGCTTAATAGCAATCTAGGACTGAGAAATGGATCGTTGAAAAAGTGCTTTAAAACCTGCCAGGATTGTGGGACAGTCTTAGAAGTTGATCTCATACTCGACTTTTGTATGGAAGTCACCATATGTATCGACCTTCAACTCCAGATCCGGTCGGCTCTCAGAAGCGCTGTCGAAGCGTTGGCAGCAGCGCGAACGCCGTGATGGCGCGCTCGAGCTTGTCCTCCTGCGTCCTGGCGTCGGCGGGTACGGGAGCGACGCCCCTGGCCAGTCTGGGCAGCGCCTTGCTGCGGTAATATGCCTGTCGGTTCTCGAGGATCTCCGTGCTCTCGGGCTTCTCCATGCGGGGCCGCGAGAAGGTCATGTACCACATCGACGTGGTGGACCACGACGCGCCCGTGCAGACGTACATCATCCGTCGCAGCTACTCGGACTTCAAGGACCTGCACAGCCAGCTCACGAGGTCCGTGCAGCCGCCCGACGACGACGCCGTGGACTGGCCGAGCTCCTACCGTCTGATCTGCCGATGCTGTGTGGCCGCCTTCTCGAGCTTCTCGAGCTCGAGCTCGTCGTCCGCGCAGCTCAAGATGGCGTTGGACGGGGGGTACCGAGCCTTGAGCAGGTCGTCCTCGTCCATGGGCTGCGGCTTGTCCTCGGTCTCACATACGGGCCCCAGCGCTGCGTAGAAGCTCGAGCTCAGCCCAGCGCGTCGCTCTGGATGGGCGACTGCTGCAGCACCTGCGCCGCCGCGAAGTACCAATCGGGCAGGCGGTCCGCCGCGCGAAACGATTGGCTCCGCCATCTACCGGGCGGGTTAAAGTCGCCATAAAGGCCTTGGCTGCAACCGCCACAATATTTGTTGTGTTCACAATGACCTTTTCCGAGTTTTGATACTTTTGTATCTCGACGCCGAGAACGCGCTTAAAGTGGGTGGACACGCCGACATTCATATGCTGTAGGAAGTGAGATGTGTGGGCTGGAAGTGCATACAACATTATGCCGTGCTTCCTTGCATAATGTTGTATGCACTTCCAGCTCAACGCAACGTGCGGACCGAAAAGTGGGCTTTGTACCCATCCATGATCAGTAGTACAGGGCGCTCAGAAGGAATCAAGTTCACTAACCACTCGAAGTATCGCACGAAGAGCTTTGTTACTAAGAAATAACTGGGACTTGAGGCATACTTAGAGTTGGGATATCCGCCGTGTGTGTGCATCCTGTCGTAGCTCAACCCCGGAAAGATGATGAAAGGCGGAAACAAAACCGCCGTCTGCTTGCCACAAACTAATGCGCTCACATTCTCGCGACTATCTGATTGCTGAACGTTTGCTCGATACTTAAGTATCCCTTAGACGCGAGTACTTTTGGTTTTGCTCCTGATACTTGACTGCTCATTCCTGTCTCATCCAGATTCCAGATTCTGGAAGGGGGAGGTCTTCACAGGTCTCCATGACTTTCTTTAGGCTGTTGAAGTGGCAGTCTCTTGTGAAGCAAAGGCAACGTTTGGTGCACGCGTCGACGGCATCCAGCGCTCCTATGACCTCTCCTTCGGTTAAACTGAGGTCTGGTCCTGGTTTAGCGTTCAACGGAACCTTTTCGGTAACATGGCGGTGCAGAGAACTTCTGCCCACGCCAAACGCATTAGCAGCATCTCGATATGACATCTTCTGATTTTTCACGGCTGCTACAGCTCTCTCTATTTGCTCTAGATAGCAAACCGGTTCGGGCGCAATGACCTTCACCATAGGAACAAGAAAGATAACTGTGGAGTGGTGTGTCCAGAGCCTTCCTAGTGCCGCAGAGGTTGCTAGAAGATCGATCCAATTTCTACAAAAATACTCTGATTATTATCAATAGCGGCTGGTGTCCCGTGATTGTGTGTCCCACAACTCTGGCAGAGCGGATATTTGTGCCCTCTGACGTCAGCCTCAGACTTTTTAGTCAAAAATTCATCAGTTTTTGTTCAGTTTGTTCCGCCCCGGCCTCTGTTCAGAACCGTAACGTCCATGGCCGTCGCATTGTGCTGCACCTGTAGTCAAGGAGAAGAAGCTGCGAGTCCGTCGAGCGCGCACCTATTAACGGTGTCGTTACTACAACATTAGTACGACAACACGACAACTCGCTCAGAGCAACGCAAATCGTGTTTAGTGTTGCTGGGTAATTTATTCAAATTTTTCTTAAGCAGAAAGCTCACATTTGAACTCGAAATTTTGCGATATCTTTTGGATCTCTTAAGTACGATTCCCCCCTCATCTCTCATTTTCGTTTTGGTCAACGGTTGGGAGCGAGCGACGCGGGGAACGAACATGGGGGGGAAAGGAGCGCGGGCCAGCACGGCCACAACGTCCGGCGCTGGAGGGAAGAGGTCCAAGAAGACGCCAAAGAAGGCGGTGCAGCCGAAGCCGAAAGAGCAAGCTACTGCGGAAGCTACAGGTATGCGCCGAAGCGCAACAACACACTGTATCTCAACTAACGCTCTATTTTAATGTTTGCTCTACGTTTTACTCTGACTTGGGGCTTCCCCGTCGTCCTACGCTTCGTGCGCATGCGCCCGTCGACTACGTCCAAGCGACTCACGGCTTCGCTCGAGACGACAGCGACGACGGTGACTATCAGCCCGACGAAGACCCAGATGACGGCGTGGACGACGAGATGCAGGATCTCGGAGAAGCGGAGAGCCCCCTCACCGGTGATAGTGATGCTGGGGGTGGAGGCGCTGGTGATGATGGTAGTGGAGACGCCGGTGGGGGTGGAGACGCCGGTGGGGGTGATGACACCGGTGGTGGCGATGACGATGGTGGATATGCTGACGCTGTCGATGTTGACGGTGGCGATCGTGGAGATGCTGACGATGTTGACGGTGGAGGCGCTGGCGCTGATGATGGTGGAGATGTTGACGGTGGAGGCGCTGGCGATGTTGGCGGTGGAGAGCCAGATATTGCTAATGCTGGTGGCACTGTGGGAGATGCTGCGGATGCGGATGACGCAGGTGACGTCGTTGAAGGAGAACCAGTTGCGTCTGCTGCTGGCAACGACAACGTGCTGCACGATGTCTGTACTCCAGGTGAGGCCTTTGCAGGTCCTGTGTTGCTAATTATGTTGCTAGTTATGTTGTTGTTTATGTTCCAAGTTATGTTGCCTCTTATGTTGCTACTTGTTAGTGTCTTACATCTGTTATACTTGAACTTGTAGCGACCACACGAGATGCTCAAGCAACATTGGCGATGTCGCGCTCTTCTAAATCGGCGCAAAAACTGAAACGCAAACAGGCATTTGATGACGATGAAGCCAGTACAGACAGCGATGATACCAGAGGTATCAAAACTGCACGCATGAGCAGCAGACCTATGCCCCCAAGTTCCACGAACCAATTCCAGCGTCCACTCAGTCGTAAGCCGACACGTCGAACTAAAACTTGGGAACCCCGCGAGAAGATGAAGACGGCCCATGTATCGGTCGATAACATTGTGCCAGAGCTACCCCAGAAAACATTCAGCAGTTGGAAGGAGTTTGAGGCTGCTCGACGCAGCTACGAAGCTAAGCATTTCCTGTGTTATCGCGTTCGGAGCTCCGAATCTGCAGAAAAGTACAACAGGTACACTATGTTGTGTTGCATAATATGTTGCTTTCATCTGACCAGCTCTGTATTTTTCAATGTTATGTTGCTTAAGTCGACCCGATGTATCTCAGCTTCAAGCCGACTTTGGATACTATTTCAGACGCATGTGGTGCACGCATAGATCCACGCAGGCTTCTCGAGGTGAAGGTCGCCGAGACAAAGATTCCAGATACACTGGCTGTGAGGCCGGATATCTGGTGCGTTCGGAAGAAGTGATATCGGACGGGCAAGCGGAGTGGCAGGTTTGCGTTGTTCCTGGGACGGAGGTGGGTTACAGAAGTCATGAATGCCAACCGAATGGTGAACTAACATATACATTATTTGTCATAGATTTCCACGCACAACCACAAAACGAACAAGATCATTTACGACTCTTACCGTGGCGCGAAGTCAATGCCGCTGCCGCCTCAGGTTCGCAAGGAGCTTGGTCTGCTGAAGCAAGTGAACACAAGCACTGCAAATATCAACCGCTACCTGTCGAACAAGCTTGGTGGGTGCATGTGGTGAATTTTGCAGTTGAATGTGCTGTTGTGGATGCTGTTTTCAAGTTGATTTATGGTTTTTATTATTTTATCTCATTTTATCTTCTTTTTCTTCTTCTTTTTTCGAAAACAGATATGATTCTAAGCCCACAACAAACGAGAAACATCCTTCAACACGTGTTAGGAAGCAGCATCCTCGAACGCACGAAGACTCTTCTTGATGGTTTTGCTGACGAGGACGTCGGTAATGACGTCCTCGTGCAAGATCAGATTGGCATTAGCTGCGTCATTGCAATCCAAACATGGATTCAAAAGCAGTGTTTTCTTGAGTGGAGAGACTCGCTTGTAATGGATTGGACGCATGGTACCAATAACCTAGGGTATCATCTTGGTACGTATTATATAGTATGACCTGTTCGATGATGTATTATTGTATGTTCTAATCAACATTTTGCTGCAGGCAGCCTAGTCGTTACATCTGCTACTGGAAGAGGGGTTCCTGTTATTGAATTTCTCGCGCTGGATCAGAAAGCTGACACTATGGAGCGAATTATGGACTTCTTCAAGCAGCGAAACCCAACTTGGAAGAAAATCAAGACAATCGTGATTGACAAGGACTTTGTCGAGTGGAGGGTCCTCGAAAAAGCGTTTCCGAACGCTAAAGTGCTTCTCTGCCAGTTTCATGCGCTGCCATATTGGCGCAAAGTTTGCAGAAGAGTTAAGTTCAATCTTACGATGGTGCAGCGGGACGAAATGGAAGCAGCATTCGCGAAGCTGATGTACTGGTACGTTTGGGTGGAGGTATCTTGAAGTTTATGACGTGTTGCTTGACGTGTTGCTTGACGTGTTGCTTGACGTGTTGCTTGACGTGTTGCTTGACGTGTTGCTTCTTTTGTTGTTGTATGTGTTGTTCTACCTGTTTTGAAGCAATACCAGATCAAAGTTTGACGCTGAGCTCGCTAGCTTCAAAAACGCTTGTGAGAAGGCGTGCCCGGAACTACTTAGCTATTTCATGGCAAACTGGAAACCTTGTGCGTCGATGTGGGCAAACTACGCCAGGGGAAAGTTCTTCACCGCTGGTAATACCACGACTAATCGGATAGAGTCAAATTGGAATCAGGTCAAGCTTCTTTTGGGAAAGAGGCCAAGACTTGACGCTACAATTAGCGGTCTTCTGGCTCATCAAGCAACTATAATTCGGCAATTGATAACTGTCACGCGCAAGCACTCCACGACATCGAGACACCCCGATCTAGTACCAGTGTTTCTTGCACTTGTGGCGAAGCATTTAAGTGATGATATGCTGGCAAGAGTTCGAAGGGAGTGGGACAGCTACATGGTGTTTTTGGCGCATACGACATGCGCTACACGCGGATCCAAATTGGGAGAATGGGAAGTAAGAGCTTGCGGGCAGACGTATCGGTGTCAAGACCTAGAATGGACCTGTTCATGTATTTTTAGCTGCAGCTACAATCGTCCGTGCCGGCATTTGATGTACATTGCAGAGCGTGTTCACCGATTCGAGTGCCTACCGTTGTCGTCTATCCCAAAACGGTGGAGCATGGAAGCAATGTCAACGTTGGAGCAAGCGTTTTCACGTGGAGTAGCATCGCTGCGTGCTGTGCAGACTAGGATGAGAGCCGCTGGTGAATCACTCGAGCATGATGGTTTGACGCAGATTACGGAAGGACATGCTGAAGATGAAGCAACACAAGGGATTGATGCAACACTAGATATTGGCGCAACACACGATACAACACTGGGTGCAACATTAGATGCAACACATTGTTTTGAAAGCAAGCAAGAGGCACGGAAGCGTCATCAGCCTAGCCGTCGAGTCATATACGTAAAGATGCGGCGTCGAGAGCGTGCAAATGTTGTGGTGCTGTCCTCGGAAGAGAAGTATTGCTACGCAAAGGCTGCGTTTGAACCTGTGATGGAGCATCTGACAGGGCTGCCAAGTCCGGCGTTCTATGCAGCATTGCGTTCGTGGAAACAAATAGTAATTCGCGGTATGGAAGAAGTAGAGGCTTCCTCATCGGATGCGACATCGATTCCAGATGAAAGCTCGGGATCGGACATAGCTGATAGTCTTGACGACAACTGGGAGATTGATACAGCTTCTGACATCGCTCCTGCGGATTTAATTGACAGCATGAACATGATTCGAGAGCTCGAGGAAATGGAACATGGCCTGAGTTTCGCTGCAGCGGAATTTAACTGCGTGCCTACCCAAAAGAATGTACCGCTGGTGGAAAACATGGTTGTTGGTGCAGAAGCGTCAGATGTGCTTGCGACCAATGCCGGTTCAGACGTCGTGAAGAATAACGCGGGCACTACCCCCCAAACATTGACACAGAGTTGGGGACGGATACGAGATGAGTATTCAGCCGTTGCAGCGCCTAATGCAAAGGGGTTCGTGGCAAAGACTGAAAAGAAGGCCCTCTTGACAAAAGCGGCGGTGCGGACGAATGTGGGCAAAAATGCGACAAAGGATGTTCGTAAGCATCGCTTGATTGAAGTACTAAAGCTTCCTCAGCCAAAACCCCGTCGCAACCAGCGAAAGAAACTGACGCAATCCCGAGTGAAGACCAGCACAGCCACGCAAAAAAATGTCAGTATTAACTCTACCGGACAAGCAAATACCCGAGCTAGATCGAGTGCTCGAGTGGGCACGCAACACCGCGGACAAGGACCACGTCAGTGAGATTCTTACGAGCTACCCCGTTCTTATGACGGATGACTTCTGGAACGCACGCACTGCCCGCTGTCAACATGTCCAAGCTCAGCCCGGTGATTTCGACTACAATTTCGTGGTTCCTAATCGTCTGGTCATAAAGTTGGACGCTGTTTTGAGAGCGGAAACGAAGAAGCGCTCACCATCCACATATTTCGCGTCGGCTGTCTCCGCGGTGGAGGCTGATCATACCCCAGACGAGGTTGTCGCTTTCTTCTCGGCGAAAACACCCAAGTTTTCCAGGTTTGTCTCCAGTCTAATGTTGCTGACAGTGTTGCGGTAACATTGTGTTGCTTGCAGTGTTGTATTGATGTGTTGCTTACAGTGTTGCCGGAAGCTAATTAACGTTTTGATACATTTTGCAACGTAGACGCGTCCTTCATCGAATGCAGGAGTTTTACAGCATCCGCAAGAAGTGTGATCACTGGCGGGCAGACATGGATTGGCTTGTCTCCACCGACTGGAGCTGCATATCGGTTACACCAGATCTATTTGGCGAAGAAACTGATTCTCACGACCTTACCCCTGATACGGCTGGTGAAAAGCACCTGACGTTGGCGAAAGACTGCGCACGGGTCCTTGGAGAAGCGAGCTTTGCGTCCGCGTTTCGCCTGGAAAGCGGTGAAAGCTTTGTGAAGGTGGAAAGTCTCGTCGGAATGCTTGCCAGGGACCGAATGCTAAATGACGCAATTATTGACTTTGGTTTCGGTGCATCTGCAACTGGCTGGGGAATGGATATGCATTGGATTTATTTGCACCTGAGGTTGGTTGCCCAAGCCCACCGGATGCCCAAATCTCGACCTATCAGTTCGTCGTGCTACTCGTCCACCTGAACCAGAATCACTGGGGTGTTATCATGGTTAGCCTCGGCTATCAGCGAGAGCTACCATGCTTCACCCCTTACTACAACGAATCGCGGTGTTCTGATGCATTTCAAGACACACTGATACATATCTACAAAAAAACAGTGGCGCCGTTCTTGCAAGCCTGGCACAGCGCCAGCATGCCATCAGGGACTGAAGTTCCTACCGAAGAAGAAAATGTTTGGCTCGATGGCCCGAGACAGCCCGACGGTACTTCGTGCGGCGTGCTGTGCATTGCGCAAGTGTATGATATGCTGATGGGTAATTCGCGTTTGTCGAAGATCAACATTACCCAAGACGACATCACTATCATGCGCCTTCGGATTCTGTGGATGATACTAATGCAACCAGACATGACAACAAAGTCCAACAAGCTAGCTCGAGCAGTAGAGGCCACCGACATAGAGCTACTTGCAACTGTAAAGACTTAATGCATTGTGTATTAGTCTCCCTCATTATCTCTCGCTTACTATTTTATTCGCAAGCACACTATGTTGTTCTTTGTCCTTCATTGCTTCGGCTTCTAGTTATCAAGTAGAATGTTGCAGCACTATTCGAGTGCCACAACATAGGACATGACGTAGCCAACATCATGAGCGGAGGCCCCGGCAGCTGCGGCTAAGCGAATGGTATCTTCTTTCTCGCGGGAGAGCATCATGGCTAGCTCTTCTTGCGCGTTCAGCAACTTCATCGAGTACTTAGTGATCTTCTCCAGTTTCTCTTCCATCGCCTCGATCTGCTGCAGACGGGATCGCAGCAACTCCTTGCAGAAACGCGCGCTGCGTTCTTGAGAACCTTGGTGAACGTCGATTGGGCCTAGTGCTGGCGGCGAAGAAGCAAGATTCTCGCCTCGAGTGATCGCGGAATCACTCATGTAACATCAGGTGTTAGTTTTCTCTCTGGGGCAGATTTTTGAGATTTGCTCACCCCAATGTCATTTTTCGCAAACGACCGGGTAACTTTAACAATAGCTGTAATTTATCTCGCGTATTTTACGCAACCAGCTCAGCCCCTGTTCTGGTGTTGCTTCGATGTGGTGCTGCCTTTGTTGCCAAAGGCCTGCTGTGTTGCGGTAAGACCTGTCGTGTTGTCGTAGTTGTGTTGTAGTAACGCCATTCACCTATTAATGCAGAACTCGCGTCCTATTGCCCCCGAGGAGCAGCAGAAGATGCGCGAGGCCTACAGCTCACCCATGCGGCCGTCGCAGTACTCGCGCGGACCCGAGGACGGACAAACAGCAGCTGCAGACAATGAGACGCCGCGCGACGCCGCCGGGCGCAGACAGCGCGAGCGCGTGAGCATGGAGCAGGTGCTGCTGGACCGCCGCTGGGTCTTCCACTGCGCGTCGCCGCTCTTCCACATCCAGCGCGACCAGCTCAGCGAGTACGCGCACGATTTGGTCAAGACGCTGCGCGCTGCAGCGCTGCGTGCGTGCGGCCAGCAGCTCGGCTACAGCGTGAGCATCCGCACGACGGACACGTTCGTGGCCTTCCAGATCCGAGAGGAGCGCGACCGACGTCGCGGTAGAGCGACGAACCAGCAGAGCGAACGCTCGGGAGGCTTCGTGGTCTACTTCCCGACTGAGGGAGAGCAGCGCGCGCCGCGTAAAGGCCGAGAGAGACAGCAGGTGCTGCTGCTGAGAGGCGACGAGGAGCTGCTGCGCTGGGTCTGCTCGTGGCTGCAGCGCCGCTTCCAGTGCGTCGTGAGCACCCACGTCGTGCACATCCAGCAGCTGAACCTCAAGCGTTTGGCACGCAACTGGGCGGTGGCGAGTCTGCTGGCTGAAGCCGCGAGACCGTCGACAGTCCAGCGTGACGTGACGAACCAGGAAGGGGAGGGAGATCAACCACGCGGTAGCTCCGTAGCGCCGCTGCTGCTCAAGTATCGAGCTATGAAGGAGGAGGCTGTTGTGCGCACGTACACACTTACGGTGCCTTGGTCCACGCTGCGTCGACTGTTCCAGCAGACGAAGGACGGACCTGGAGGCAATCGCCCGTCCACCTACGTACCAGGTACGTTGTGGACTTGAATAATGTCGTGATGAACTGCATGAAAACTAACAATGTGTTGTTATGACGAGTTCAGAACTCATTGAGTTGACGGAGCACTTGTACACGGACGCATTACCATTCGACTTGTCGAACTACGAGATCGAGCGAGTCGAGATGCAGGATGTGGCTGTTGACATGGACGGAGGCGTGGAGGTGAGTTTGGTGAGTGTTTGAGTTGGTATGTCTGGTTAGCTAACTCGACGTTGTGGTGTTGACTTCTCTCTGTAGTTCTACAACATGGATCTCGTCCACACCGTGCTGTTCAGTCTGCTGGAGCTGCTCGCTGTACAGGACGTTGCGACGACTTCGCGGCCGGAGACGACGTTGTGAGTAAATATGACACCGATCAAGCATCAAGATTCTCAAACTACACATACACGTGCATACCAACCACACCGAGCAGCCATGTGAGGCGCTCCTTAGTGCACGTAGCAACTACGTACGGATATACTGTTTTGCGATTCATTGAACATTGAAACATTCTAGCAACATGAGGCGGTTTTGTCTTGCAAGTCATGCATGACTCACGCGTATCTGCTCAAGTCCAGCTTAGTAGCAGCGGGCCCGCTGCCCTGCGATAATGAAGACGATGCACGAGCTCCCGCCGCAGGTCCTGAGCCAGTGAGAGCAAGACGAAGCGCAGTCTCCAGCACACCACGCAACGTAGGCGCCATGGCTGCCACTGCTTCCTTGAACGCTGCAGCATGTGTCTGCGCGAAACATAGTAGCAGTCGCGCTAGAATGCCTGGAACCTGTGCAGGAATCGCGTTCTCCGCAGCTGATGGCGGCGGATTACTTAGCACTGCAGCAAGTCTCGGGAGCAGCATGTGCACAAACGCAGCGCCGTGAGCGTCATTTAGTTGCGTCGTCAGTAGGCGAAGGAGTCCTTCCGCTTCATCCAGCTCAGCGAGCTCAGCAGCCGTCTCTGGGTAGCCGTTTGCTTCGGCTACGGTCTCGACAAGAGAGGGGCCAAGCGCCACCAGGTACCGATTCACAATGGAGCTTTGATGCACGTCCACGAGCTTTTTCACAACTGCGTGCAAACCCCGCAGAAGTTCTGCCCTAGCAGTCGCAAGCTGCTGCCTCTTAGCACCATCATCTTCAGTACCGGGCGAAATTTCCAACACTGCCGAAGCTGTTTCTGCTACATCTGCATGGAAACGTTCAGCGTCGTCGTGAAGGCACGTAGGGAAACTTGCAGCGAAATTCGCCACGATCTGCATCGAAAAACCTGGAGCACTGTGAATGTCCACCTTCAGCCACTCGGATAAAAACTCCAAGGAGCCGCGCACGCTTGTCTTGATGCGAGTTAACACATCATTTCCTGAGTCGCTGTTGGTTTCAAGTGTGCGTGCCAGCGCAAACACCGCCTCAGTGGAAGCTCGGCTGAGCGTCACAACAGCTTCTTTTACAGAAGAAGAGTGATAGCTACTAGCAACGGAGCAAATGGCCTGTTGCACCAAAGCAACTGAGCGCACCACCCCACTTCGCGCTTCTTCATTAGTATGCAGAAGCACAATGCCTGTTGTCGCGAACTGTACAACCTCAGCCATGTGCTTCGAATCCTCTTCACTTGCGATGGAGTTGCGGCGGGATCCTGTCGCTCTGCTTCCGATACTTACTGCTCGAGCGTGTCGAGTCTGCTCGCTCGCGTCACACAGACTGCATACCACCTCAGTAGGGCACAACCCAGCCTGTGTGACAACGTCAAACAGCGCAGCACAGCCTTGGTCCCCATCATCCCCAGAGCAGCAAATATCTCTAGCAAACGCTAGGTTTTCACGTGATAGACACAAGAAGATTGACTTCAGAGCTTCCACTTGTGATGGGCCACTGCATCGCTTACTCGCCAGCATCAGCGAATTCACTGCAGTTGTAAGAAGCACGGGGAAATTACTGGACGAAGTTCCACCTTCCTTGGAAGGGCACTCCTTTAAGGCCTTCAATATCAACGGAATACTGCGAAGAACTGCTGGTAGTTCCGTGTCGTCCTCCATTCGGTCGCGAGCGTTCGTGTTTACATGGAAAATCGCGCTTGAGAGCAGCACGGATGGATATGTACTCAACAAAGAGACAGATTTCGGCATGTAGGCTTCCAGAGTCGCCATCGCATTTACAATCTTCGGCCAGTATCGTTTGTACAGCGAGCGCAGTGCCTTTGAGGCCGACAGAGCAGCTGCCGAAGCAGTGGCTGTAGGTCCGACTGGTGGAAGGGGCAGTTGTAAGGCTGGCATCACCATTGGCTCGCCAGTCAGTAATGCTGCAGCTGAAGGGGGGTTCAATTGTGCCCATTGAGCACAGCCTTGCATCACAACGCCGTACGCGAACGTCATATCCATCCAACATTTGAACAAGTACTCAGTGGTACCCGACAACCCGTTGGTCATCGCTTTCACGAGTGGGGATGTCGCGATAGCTCGTTGTTCATCATCACGCGCGTCCTTCTGAGCGATTGCCTCCGTCACACTTGACGTCAGAAGCTCCGCCACAGATGCCAAGTTAGCTAGCGAAAGAGCAGTACTGGTGAGTTCATCTCCAATGAAATGCGCGTGACCATAGTCAGGTGTCACCACTGCTTTCAGAATGCGCCCCAGTCCCACCTTGTCTTGAATAAGATGAGCTGAGATACAAGCGCCAGCAATGCCATGCGCCTCGAGAAGAAGTGGAGCGTAGAAATAGGTTTCCTCGCCCTTGTCATTCTCCATTGTTTGGGCCAGCAAAGAAGGCTCAACTTGTACCTGCTTGAGAGCATGACGAATGGCAGACGAAAGTTGGGCACGATACGGGTCCAGCAAATACGCGTCGCCCGTGGCAACTTCTGGATCGCGAGCAGACGCGAAGTTTTTCACTAGCGTGTTGAGCAGTCGAAGGCCCACGCACTGGAACATGAGAAGTTCATCCCCTTCGGTCGATGTCGTGGTGACGTGGCATGCGAGAGTGACAAACTCGTCCAGATACATACACAGGAAATTCCCAATATCGGACACGGTGGATATCGGCGAGGCTGCTCCAGCAGAAAGCATCTCGAAGAAGTAGCGGCGTGCTGCGACAAGGTCAAAATGAAGCTGCTTTGTTTGGGATGCGCCGGCTGTCATAGGCGGAGCTGCTGCCATAAGCTCAAACACTCGAAGCACACACTCTACAGCGAAGTGGCGTACTTGCCTCGAAAGAGGTGGCATCAGTGCAATGAGATCGCCCACACTTGCCTTTGTTGCTCGCCACGTATCCACTTGGGCAGCAACAGCAGCAGACGCAAGCGAGTTGGCATCTGCCTTGGGTAAATCCAGAGTTGGGTTTGGTGACCATGATGATGTATCATCGTCTCCAGAAGCCTCGTCGTTTCCTGTTGCCTGAATACCAAGATTCAATCCCTTCGGACTCATCATCAACTGCTCTGCACCCGCCCCCGCGAAGGTGCTTGCAGATTCACCGATGGCAATACTACGACACAATAGAGCCCAGAGGCAAGGCTCGGCGCCTTCGTGGTCTCTGCCCTCTACGTCAAGTAGCGCTAGGGCTGTTATTTGGAGAGCATTGATACCATTCCGTTGCATGGTGACAGAATCTGCAACAGCGAAAGAAAGCACGTCCCACATTCCATGCAGCCCGGGCAAATAGCTCCACATCAGCGCATTATATTCGACGTGAAGTGCCGAAAAGAGAAGACAAAATAGGTTCTGACGGCGTATCAATGTCGGGTCCCTTTCCACCAGCGTACGGATGCAAGATAGTCCAACATTTTGCAAGATGCTGCGACTCCACCCATTTGTGAAGGCACCCACGTTAACGAAACCATTTTGCTCAAATGACTCTCCGTAGACCCCCAAAGTACCCATAGAAGGACCAGCGCTTGATGGAGGCGACAAAACTGGCATCACTGAGCTCTGTGGCGACGCCAATGACGACGACATTGCAGAGTTTAACAGAGCGGTGTCAGAAATGATGCGCAGAATATACCTTAAATCAGCAGACTGAAAGCGGGACGGCGCGAACACGACCACTTGTTCTAGGAACCTCAAGAATTCCAATTCGACGCGTGCATCACCATCCTGCCGAAGAAGCATCCAGTAGGAGTAAAATTCGTTCAAGCGATCGCTCGAACCACCAAGTTCAGGGCCGAGCGTTGCTACCACATCGTTGATAATCCGCCCAAGCGCAACCTTTGTGCTGATTTGCCAGCGGAGTCCACGCTTATTGACTTTTGAATAAACAAAACCTGACAATACGTGGGCTTCCATGAGAGAAAGTGTTGAGCTCACAAAGTGTTCGTAATCGCCTCCAGTAGAATTGACGGACTCCAAGATGATGCTCCACGAATGCAAGATCCACGTACGCAACGGTTGCGAACATTTCCCAGCAAAGCGAAAAATGAGTCCAGTGTCGATGGAGATGCGTGATCCGCACACGCGCTTAATGCAGGCCAATGCAAAAGCTGCACCAGCTGACAAGATAGATACGTCCAGATCAGCGTTGGAGCCGTAGGTAGCGTTTGAAGCCCCCTGCGGAAGCTTATCCACTACCAACCGCTTTTCCAATTCGATAATCAATCCCTTGCAGTGATCTTCCCCAAGCAGCGATGCCAGCGTGCCGAGTGCTTCGCCTGCACCACGACGAACCTCCGCGTTTTCACTTGAAATCAATTCACAAAGCATGGTTTGCATTTGAAGGGGCCATGATGTAGCAGAAAGCGATGCAGATGAAGTTGGCGCGGCACCGGATTTTTCGAGACGCCTGGCTTCTGCGATCACAGCAAACAGCAAGGAGCAAACATTAACTTCGCAGTCAGCACGCACATCAGTCAGGGCGCCTGCGTAGTGTTGCAGACACCGAAGCTGTAGATCTTCCGGGATGAAATGAAACAGCCGACCAAATAGTAAAACGCTTGTATCCACAAGCCGAACATACGTGAATGGACTGCAGCTAGCACACTTTGCTCCACCATCCACAACTTCTTTTTCAGTGATCGATCTCCAAAATGTGTCGAGATACTGCACCTCGAGTTCAGTATCCGTCAAAGCGTTTTCCCGTTGCAGCAATCCAAGCAAGTGGTTTAACTCCCTGGAGTACAATGGGGAGGGATAATCCCCTGGTTCCAAGCGCGAAAGAGTCACAATATCAAGCGCGTTGTCCTCCGATGAAAGCACACTCTGAAGGTACGTGGACTTTGCTGGCACCAAAGAGGAATGCCGGAGGTTTGTCAGCGCCTGCGCGGTGGTAAACTCCGCGACTAAATCCAATAGCACGATGTACGAATCACTGTAAATTGGTGGGAGCATCGAAAAACAGTTGATAATCCACCCCATTAGGCGAAACCGAGCAATTTGTCCGCGCCGCTTGAGAGGATTACTCAGAGTATCTTGCGTTGCCGTCAAGTACACGTGCAGTATGTGACTTGCAAGAAGGTTGACATCATTATCAGGATCAACTGCAACGCCTTGGCAGTTGGCCAGGAAGCTGCTAAGCGCAATCACGGCAGCTTCGATGCGCAGGAGCTCGAGCGATGATTCGCGACTGTGGAGCACACTGGATTTAAGCCACAGGTTCAGGAGCTTTTCTAAGTTGGCCTTTATCCATGTCTCGTCGTTCATAGCCACAAGGCTTCCCACCAACGTCCAGCCAGCGCGTGTGCAGGTGAGCCAAATACTATCCGCGCACTCACTGAGGAACTGACTTTCAACAAGCTCCTCGGAAATGGAATAGATGTCGTCCATAATCCCTTGGGACAATCCCCCCTTGGCATCAAGTTTAATGGCACGGAGAATATGGGCAATGGCAGCGGATCTACCCTGAATCGCGTACAGATGAGTCTTGCTTTGCATATCGTTGCCTTCATCTTGACCATCTTCAGCTTTCTCAGCTGGTTCTGAATTTCTCGTTTCTTCGACATCTGAGCCTCCGCGCATCAGATACTCGGCGGTATCCCGAAGCCCCTGAAGGCAGCCTGTCAGCACGCTTTTCAGTCGGTATGGAATTGCAGTGACAAGCGAAGCCAGTGCGACAGCAGCCTGGAAACGAACACTTTGCTTCTCGTGGCAAGTCAGCTCTTGGAATACGTCGCTGGCACCGCGCGCATGGCTCACCGAAGCCTCCCCCATGGAGTGGAAGAGATGACTCAGCTCCACTAACGCTGTCAAAATCTTGTGGTGGTTTGGATCTGCAGTCTGCACCTCATCCTTTAATTTTTGCAAGTAGGCGCCCAGTAGCACCTCTTGTTGGCGCTCTGTGAGGCATCCGTTGAGTCCATAGCGCAGTACAAAGCCCACGGCATTTCGCGCTCGAGTCAGATCTCCAAGAGCGAAAGGATGGTCGAGTATAGCAAGGATCGCATCCAGGACTTCACGAAGTTGCGACTCCGCGATCGAGTCCGGCGGTAAACGCTCGAACATGCTGCACAGCGCGATGGAGAACGAGGCAAGAATGCCACCATGGCTCTGGTTCGGATTGCTGGACAGATACTTGCTGGTCACCATGTCCTTAAAGTATACAACCACATTCGCGATGGTCGAGAAATTCACCGTGGCTGCTTTTCGGCGAGACAGCGACGCCGGCAGATTAAGTCCTGTCATCCCAGGGACGTGCAGTTTGAAGCCCGTCTTGGCCTTCCCGCTGCCACTGGATGGAGGCGTATCGTGTTCATTGGAAGGTCGTCCCCCTGCATCCTCGTCATTGTTCCTAGACGAGGCCGCACTCGCCCCATTGCTCTCACCCGCCTGCATCTCACTCTCCCCCGATGACGACGACGTCGCGAACTTGGCGAGTACCGTCCCAACCACCACCGAGTACGCTCTCCTCGCTTCAGGAGCGACATCGTCCATCCCCTTGGCTGTAATCTGCAGAATTGCATCCAGTGAGACACCCTGCGCGTTCGCGTGGCTGCCTCCATTGCCCGGTCCAGCAGCGGAGCCGCTGCCCCCGACACCAGCTCCACTTCCACTGATATTGCCACTGCCGCCTCCTTGACTTCCCCCCGATCCACCAGCTCCTGCACCTGAAGACGCCGTCATCGACGCCGAAGTCCGCTCCGCCACCACCTGCAGCAGCCTCGCCGCAGCGACGCGCACCTCCGGCGCCTTGTCCTGGAAGCTCTTGGTGACGATCTTGAGCGCCTCCGCGTGGAACGGCACGAGTCTCCTCGCGTCCCCATCCAGTGCGTGGGCCACACTCTCAATTAGACACTGCTTCATGTAGTAGTCCGCCGCGCGGAGGTTCTTGTTGGCCAGCGCCACCGCGTCGGGCAGGAACTGCAGCGCCTCCTGCGGCTGCAGGCGACAGACCACCATGACCAGCGACACTTTGATGTACAGCGACATGTTCTTGGCCGCGAGCGTCTCGTTGATGCTGGGCACGACCGAGAAGTCGAAGGCGCGCACCAGCAAGTCGCACACCAGGCGGTGCACGCACTCGGACGTGGCGGCGCTGGGCGTGGACAGCGACACGCCCATGGCGCCCGTTCCAGCACCCGCCGCACCCGCGTTGGAGCTGCCTGTGTGGCCGCCGCTGTACACGATGAGCGTGGCCAGCAGCAGCTGGAACAGCGCCGCGTTGCTCTTGGCGCTGCGCTTCTTGGTGGGACTGGGCGTCGCCAGCAGCTCCGGCTTCCACAGACGCTGCAGCGCGATCAGCGCCTGCACTAGCTCCTGCTGCTGCTTCTGCTGCTCCGCGGCGGAGCCTCCGCCACCGCGCAGGGCCTCCACCGCGGCCGCCAGCCGCCGAGCCGCGCCCTTCATCGTGTTCGGTATCTGACCTGACGCGTGTGGGGGAATAGAGACCCCGGGGGTATAATTCGGGCGAGAGGAGTGCATGTGGTATACAAAAATCAAGTCAAGGTATTTAATACATAGGTATTTGCGAAGACGACCAAGATGATGCAGACGACGACGCGGTCGTGGGAGGACCTGCGCAGCAGCGCGCGCGCCGCGGAGCACACGCTGGAGGACAAGATCGCGGCGTACACGGCCATCAGCAGAGCGCAGGTGCGCGGTTCCGCGGCGGCGTACGACGAAGGTACGAAATGGAAGAGGAAGAGGAGGAAGAAGAGGAGATTGAAGACGGAAGCTGTAGCTGACTGAGCCGCTGACGTTGCAGAGAACCCGCCGGAGGAGGCGGCGGACGAGAGGGAATTGGCAGTGGATATCGAAAACACGCTGGCGTCGGTGGGTGCAATGAAGGAGGGAGGAAGGCAGGACGGTTGACGTGGGGACTCAAGTGTGTTGCTGCTGTTGCTGCTGTTGCTTTAGCTATCGGATACTATCGATGAGATGAACGTGGTGGTGAACAAGACGTCGGTGAAGACGCAGGACGCCATGCTGCAGCGCTACCGCGAGTTGTATTTCGACTTGAACACGGAGTTTCGCCGCTCAATGGTAAGATACGTCGTCACCTATGGGCAGATTGCGTCTCTCTGCTGATGGGAGCTGTTATTGATGACGTTGGGATGCATCTATACGCGTGTGTATTTGCTGAATAGAGCGCATTGCAGGAGAAGCGTGACGCACAGAAGCTGTTTGGCAACAGGTTCGCTTGGATATCTTTGTGTGCAGTGTATCGCTCAGCCACTGAGCAGTATTCTAACCAATTCTTGTGTTGCACTTAACAATTGATTTGGGTAGAGCGCACAACGGTCATTCGGACGACGCAGAGCTGGATTCGTTGCTGAACGAGCGTCGCGCCGTGGACTCGTCGCGCTCCATGACCAGCAGCATCATCGAGCAGGCGATGGCGACCAAGAACGCGCTGGAGAACCAGCGTCGGCAGTTCACGTCGTCTCACGGCAAGGTGGCGACGCTGGGCAGCTCGTTTGCCGGCATCAACACGCTCGTGGAGCAGATCCGCCGCAAGAAGATGCGCAACAACACCATTCTCGCGCTGGTGATCTCAGGCTGCATCTGCTTCACGCTCTGGTGGGTCGTGCTGTCTAAAATCTAATGCTATTGTCGGGCCAGCGACCACTCTTTTAAGTAAATACACAGCACTAAGCTTGATTGATGTTGATGCCACACTGCAACTTGCAGTGCTCACACGTCGCATGTGGCACGGAAATTGAAGTGCGTGCTTATTTACCAATCAGCAGCCGCCACATCTCGATAACGCCGCCCATTGGTCATAACAGCGTTAACGATTTGCCTCCTAAAATGGTTGGCGTCCTTTGTGTCTTCATACTGAAAACGACCGAGCCAAGAGGCAAACCAGAGCAACCACTAGGAGTATGGGCGACCGCGGAGGAATCTCGCTGTTGGTGCGCAACATCAGCCGCCGTCTGAGGTGCGTGCACACGTTAATTGGGTTCTGAGCTGCCTGGCAGCTCTCCGCCGCCTGAGTGGACCACGCGCAATGAGCTAGAAAGTGACTTATGACTTACCTACCTCTTGTGATGGATCTGCAGACCCGAGGACATCCGCAAGGAGTTCGAGCGCTACGGGGAGGTGCGCGACGTCTACATCCCCAAGGACTTCTACACTAAGTGCGTTGACTGGCTGATGGATTGAATGGAGGAACGTTGGAGCTTTGCAGCTGACAGAGACACGCATTGCTTTGCTGCTTTGCTGCTGACAGGGAGCCCAAGGGCTTCGCATTCGTCGAGTTCCGCAGTGAGCGCGAGGCTGACGACGCGCGCCGCAACTTGGACGGCGTGCGCATCGACGGCCGCGACATCCGCGTCGTGTTCGCCCAGGAGCGCCGTAAATCGACGGACCAAATGCGCGAGCGCGAGAAGTGCGTGTCTTGCTTTGCAACGAGACTTTTGAAAGAGAGGAAGTATGTGTTGCTGATGATACCGGTATTTGTCCTCTGTTTGTATTGATTCATTGCAGGACCGAGAAGCGTGGTGGAGGCCGTCGCTCGCGTTCTAGATCGCCGCGCCGCCGTGCGCCGCGTGGCCGATCTCGCTCTCGGTCTCGTGACCGTCGGGCCCCGGCGCGTCGTTCGTCTAGGTCGCGCTCTCCTGTGAAGGGCCGATCGCGCTCTCGTTCGCGCTCAGGCTCACGTGGCCGTTCGCCTCCGCGTCGGTCGGGCTCTCCGGCGCCGCGCTCGCGTTCCCCGTCGCCTCGCCGGTCGGCATCCCCCCGCGCTGCGGCGTCGCCTCGTCGCTCTGCGTCTCCTCGCCGATCGGCATCGCCGGCTGCCCGGTCGCCGTCGCCTTCGCCGCGTCGTTCGAAGGACCGGTCGTACTCGCCATCGCCTCGACGAGATGAAGGCCGTCGCTCGCCTTCTGGCTCCCCTCGTCGGGATTAGGTTGGCGTGTCGGATTGGTGTCGGTGGATAGCTAGCTGCGCTCAACCCCCTGTCTCAACAAGTATCGCCGACGGACCAAGCGAGCGACATGGACAACTGCATGGAAATCTGCACGACATCTCGCGTTGATCTTATCCTGTCTGCTTCCCACTCGTGCGGTGCGTGTCCCTCTACCCGAAATTGCAGGTGCAGGGCAGTCAGTCAGTTGCAAGAGCAGAAGTCTGAAGATGGGGAAGACTCAAGCAAAGATACAAAACGCAAATAAAAACAAAGAAGACTGGGTACTACAAACTTGACAAGAGGAAGGAAGAGGAAGATTTTTAAAGCAAGCTGCGACCCCAGCCAGATGATCTTCGTAGGGTGTCAAGGTGGTCTACTGTTGAGTCGTGCGTGTCCTCGTGATCCAGTGTTGTGCCCCATGATCAAGCGCTGCAGTTGGTAAGGTAAGCGACGTTCGTCTACCTTTCATGTATCCGTCCTCAATCTCCAAGAGTGCAGAGGTGGACACAGGAGGACAAATTGTCCACCTGCAACATTATAGATCTGGAATACCAAAGCGTGAAAACTTTAAGTATATTTGAGACTGCGGCAAACAAAATGTTACTAACGCGCCATTGAGAGTTATCGAGATAATCGCGTTTGAAGTTGACCAATCAAATTTCGGACATAACCGGATATCCCAAATTTCAAACGCAACATTACTCGTATAAAGCGGAAAACACTCTAATTCGATTGCTTTAGACGCGAGGCTTTCGACAATATACAACATGTTAAAATCGAGAAAATATTGCAGCCTCAGCGCTCAAACACATCTCGAAATTTTGATCCCATGAAAATGGAGATATTTTTTTCAGATGAACACAACTTCTCGGGGACTTAACATTTCTTCGCAACCAATAGCTCAAAATGAGCACAAGACACACGTCTTTCGAGTGGTACGCTTAAATCGCGATTCGTACTTAGTTTTATAAGCATTTTTTTGTTTGCCGCAGTCTCATTTATGAATAGATCTGAAACACTCAATAAGGCTTGAGATCTGGAATTCCAAATCATGATTATGTTTTCATGAATAAGATCTGGAAAATTCAATGATTTATCCACACTAAATCCGATTTGGATACCCTCGCCGCTCATAACACTCGGGGAAGCGTACGTCAGCATGAAGAAGAGATCCGTGGTGTTCGTGCTCATTGACGGGCTGGCGGACGTGTCGCTGCAAGAGCTGGACCAGCAGACGCCGCTAGAGTCGGCGCACACGCCCGCCATGGACGCCATCGCCCGTACGTTCGCCAGTCCCCACCACCTCTCAAACCTTTCAGATCCCTCATCTTACTATCACTCTGTCGTTGTCTTGTGTCCATTGCCAATTAATTAGACGGTGGCCTGACTGGCCTCATGGACCCCGTGGAGCCTGGCTACGCGTGCGGCAGCGACACGGCACACATGTCGATTCTGGGCTATAATCCCTTCGTGTACGTGGACGGAGGACCCATAGTAAGCTGCACTGGAGCTGTAACTCAGACCAGCTTTGTGTTCCCAATTGCAGGCACTACCGCGGTCGTGGGTCTTTTGAAGCTATGGGTGCTGGGTTGCCCATGAACAAGGGTGACGTCGCCTTCAAGTGCAATTTCGCCACAGTGGGGAATAATGAAGACGGCCAGTTGATCGTGGAGAGGCGTCGTGTCGACCGCAACTTCCCCGCGTGGGGCATCGACCTCTGCAGCTTCTTGGACGGACTTACGCTCCCGGAGTTCCCTGGGTTAGTGGTGGCGACGAAGTACGCTACGGAACACCGCTGCGGCATTGTCTTCAAGGGACCAGGACTTTGCGATAAAATGACGGGCACAGATCCGTTGAAAGACCAGTACGTGCACGATATTTTCAGTGGATAATGTGGTTCGACCCTGAACTTATCAGCTCTTGAATTGATGTGCAGTCTGCCGTTGGTGACGTCGGAGCCACTGAATGACACACCTGAAGCTGCTTACTCGAGCAAGGTGTTGAATGCGGTGTCTAATGCAATCCATGAACGCCTATCGGGTCACCCGATCAACAAGGCGCGTGAGGCAGAGAACAAACCACCGGCAAATGTGGTGCTGCTGCGCGGTCCTGGTGAACGAATTGATGTGCCAACTTTCACGGAAATGCATGGACTGACCCCGTTCATGATCGCCCCGACGTGCATCATCGCTGGTCTCGGAATGTCTCTGGGTTTTGAGATTGCTACTGCCCCTGGTGCTACTGGAGACTACCACACCAACTTGTGCTCGAAGGCGGAGACTGCATTGAAGCTGCTTCACGGTGACGAATTCGACTTTGGATTTGTTCACGTCAAGGCAGTAGACGACGCTGGTCATGACCGTGATGTGGCCAAGAAGGTGCACTTTACCGAACGCGCGGACGAGATGATCTCCGTGCTGCTGGAGGGGATTCACGCTGAGTGCGGTGACGAAGCCAACGAAGTGACCATCGTTGTCACGGGTGATCACACCACGCCTGTTAAGTATGGCGACCATACATTCGAGCCGGTACCGTTCGCGATTGCGCGTGTCGGAACCGCGTTCCAACGGTTGCAGCACCTCAAAAATGCTGGGAACCCGGCCAATGTCAACACTTCGTCACCTGGTCAACTGACGGACGAGGTCACTCGCTTTTCTGAGATAGCAGTGGCGCGTGGTGCACTTGGTCATTTTGCTGGTGACCAGGTCATTAAGCTTGTGAAAAGCTTCCGTGAGTATGAACTGTAGGCTGCAAATGTGCAAGAAGCGCGATTATGAGAATAAGTAAGCAAAATCGTTGTTGAACTCATGTTACGATACGCCTGCGCTAATATCGCAGGGATTCTGATGTTCAAATATTCAGCTGAAGATTTTGGCTGTCAGTCGAGATATCATACCCAGGATCTCCTCGATCTCATTATCGGTGAAGTGTTTCGAGAGGCTTGGAATCAGCGCAACGGCCTCTTCCGCTCCTTCCGGATTCAGATTCGACAGACACGCGATCTCGAACTCCTCGAGCCTGTGGACTTCGTCGTCATGCTCAAACGAGATCGACTGCAAAGCTCTACAATCGAAGACACCACACAACATGTTGATAAGCCGCGTATCAAAAAGCAGGATGTCGCTGCAGAAATACACACTCGCGGAGCTCGATAACAGAGGCCTGGTTAACCAGAGGGTCCCTCGTCCCAGTGAATCGCAGCACGTAAGACTCAGTCTTTTTGAACGCTCTACAATCACCCGAGAACGAGAACAGTTAGGTTTTGCAGACAAAACCTTCATATTAAGCCAAATTCTTGAGACCCAACCTGGTGAACGTTTTCTTCTGCTCCACGTAGTTGATCTTTTGCTTCTCCAGAATGATAGCCACCTCAGCGTTGGATAGACAAACCTCATCTTCGAAGTCTTCACCTATGTTCAGCGCTGCTGCGTCTGTTGACTCCATCAGAGGGCGAGAAGTAAATGCCATCCTGTCGACTTGGTGTCTTGCTTTCGTGTTCCCACTGTTGGATTAGTATCCGCCAGTTAGTTGGCATTAGTTGGCAAAACTGTCTTGGGACGGTGCCAACCAATGCCAACTAACTGGCAGAGTCCCAAGACAGTGTTGCCAACAATTCAACTGGGCGATCCAAACGGGCCATTGTTCCGATGGTGAAACTCAACGGCCATTGTGCTGTAGCTGCTGAAATTTCTCGCCACTTCCAGCTCACGCGGAAGAGGCTGCTTGACTGCAAGCAGCATTTGCTTCAATTCCATGGCTATGGTACACTCGCGTGTCAGGAACGAGGTAGCTTTCCCAGAAACATTAGCGCCACCAGTATCGCCTCCAGGATGTCTGCCTGTACGACCACAACGGTGCACATAATCTTCAATAGTGAGGGGCATATCAAATAGCACAACATGCTCGATGTCTGGTAGATCGAGACCTCTCGAGGCCAAATCTGTAGCGACCAAAACGTCAACGTAACCAGCTCGGAAGGCGCGCAATGCCTGTGTGCGATATCCTTGCGATTGACCACCGTGCAGTGGTGCCACATGAAATTGCTCACTACGGAGTAGGCGAGCCACACGCTCGACGCTGGAACGTGAGTTGCAAAACACGAGCACTGGTGGCTGCTTCGTGGCTCGCAACACCCGAAGCAGGCGAGATGATTTCTCTGCGGGGCGCATGAACTGCACGTCATGGACCACATTTGAAGATGTCGACAGAGCCAAAATGGCCGCAGGAGTACTGTCAGCAGCTTGGCTGGAAGACGACATCCAAGCGGACGGAGCTCGGTTCGGCATGTTGGCTTCATCCACTCTAATAGTGACAGGCCAAAGCACCGCCGACCTCGCTAACCGTGGCAAGAAGACCGGCATCGTAGCAGAAAGTAGCAACGTCTGTCGACCAGCAGTGTTCGCAAGCTGTAGAATCTCGCGTAGCTGGGTTTCCATCTCGGGGGCTTCCAGAACTCGGTCAACTTCATCGACTACGAGGAGCGATATCTGTCCAAGATACAGCACTTGTCGCTGTACCAAATCCAGTAGCCTTCCTGGTGTCGCCACGACTGCAATGGCCACACTGCTTCGTTGCTGCAGTTGTATGAGTTGTTCATCTACTGACACGCCACCACAGATCCCAACGACAGGTAGGTTGGGGGAGTTTGGGAAGAATGAAGATAAGTCTTGAACCACCTGATCCACAAGCTCTCGCGTCGGTACGACCACCAACGCACATGGCGACACTGGAATTGTTGGCATTTGTGCATAACTCGGAAACTGCGCTCCTTGTCCTTCGTTCTGACGTTGCAGCAGTCCAAGCACCGGGAGGATGTAACAAAGCGTCTTCCCGCTGCCTGTAGGCGCCAAAGCGATCACATCACGGCCCTGCAGAACGCAGGGAAGTGCCTGAGCCTGAACAGCAGAGGGTTTCATCACTCCGCGCGATTGCAGCACCGAAATTGTGGTCGAACACAACGAAAGCGTCGAAAAACTCTGGATTGGGGGCGGAATTGGGTCCTCTCCTTCGACTGCGATTCCTCGCTCTTGACGCGCCCATGACGCTTCTTGCGTTGCTGAGTCTTCGTACGTTGACGAGGCAATATGATCATTGTCTTGCGCGTCCGTAGAAGGCGCTGGGGGCTCCGCACGCCGACGCTTACGACGGGGCACGTACGCGCGATCAGTCATGACCAGCAATGACAATTGCAAGAAATGTGACGTGTGGGATAGCAGTTATGTTCGAATTCGTGTCATTTTAACGTTATCAGGTTCCATAGCGTTAAAATGACACCATGAAGACTTAGCCGAACATACGCGCCGCCGTACGAGACACAATGCCAAGGATCTCCTCGATTTCATCCTCGGCAAAGCGTTTGTGCAGACTGGGGATCAACGCCACGGCTTCTTCTACCTCCTCTGGGTTCAAATTGGACAGACACGCGATCTCGAACTCCTCGAGACGGTACTCCACCGTCTCTCCACCTTCCTCACGCTGGAACGCCAGCGACATCAGCGCTCTGTATATATCAACACAAAAGTCAGACCCCATTCAACAGCTATACAACAGTCAACTCCGATCAAGCCACGTACTCGCGCAACTCAGTGACCGAGGCTTGGTTGGCCACGGGGTCCTTGGTGCCGCTGAAGCGCTGCACGTACGAGTACGTCTTCTGGAACACACTGCAATGCAATGCAATACATAGTAATTGCACAGCATAAAGAGGTTAGCTTGTACAAGTACGTTGCAACACACAGGGACAATGAATGAATGACACAGTGGACGGGGGACGCTGGTACCTGGTGAGCTGCTTCTCCTGCGTCTCGTAGTCGGACTTCTGCTTCTCCAGGATAACGGCCACTTCTGCGTTGGACAGACACGTCTCGTTGCGGAAGTCGTCGCCCAGGTTGAGCTCCGCTGCGTCCTCCGTGTCCACCACGTGCTGCGGGTTGGCCGACATGATTGCTCTCTCTATCAACCCAAAAACCCAAAAAGTGTTTTAGTTCCCACCCACACACCAAGTTCACACCAACCTACTTCTCGTCATACCATTCTTTTCATCAGGTCGTGAGCTTGTCATCCACACTTTTCATATCTCCGCCATGTTGCGCAGCTCGAGGCTGCAGCTCCGCTCGTACTCGGCCAAAGTGGGCGCCGGCGGCATCGCCGGCCCCAAGATCACGGGCGTGCTGCGCTTCTACAAGGATGTGGGCGTCCAAGACGTGGAGGAGCCAGTCGCGGAGGACGGCGCCGAGACGCGCAAGCTGTTCGCTGTGACGCTGGATGGCAAGACGGTCAAGACGCCGCGGCAGCAGCCCGTGCGGCTGCCCACGCGCGCCATGGCGTACGCGGTGGCCCACGAGTGGGACGCGCAGAGCCACGACATCCGCCCGGCCACGATGCCCATCATGACGCTGGCGTCCACGGCGCTGGACCTCGAGTTCACGTCCAGCAGCCGCGAGACCGTCGACGAGATGATGCACTACCTGCACACGGACACGGTGTGCTACCAGGTGACGGCCGACCAGCAGGACAAGCTGGTGGCACTGCAGCAGAAGAAGTGGAAGCCGCTGCGCAAGTGGTTCAGCGACACGTTCGAGGGGGACGTGGACGTGAGCCACGGCAGCATCAACAGCCTGGCGCACGACCAGCAGCTCATTAGCAACGTGCGCGCGTACCTGGAGAAGGTCCGTCACTGGAGATTTTGATTGGTGGTGGTGGTGTGTGTAGGTGGCTGATGGTTGGGGTGTTGTTGTTGTTGTTGTTGTTGTAGTTGAGCGACTTTGAGCTGACGGCTATGCGAGCGCTGACGAAGGAGTGCAAGGTAGGAAGTGGGGTGTTGTGTGGATAGAGTAGTGAGTGGTGGAGCTTACGCTGTGATTTTTTTTTCTTCGTGTTTGCAGTCGTTGATCACTGCGCTGGCGATCTTCAAGCGCCACGTCACAGCGAAAGAGGCGATCGACATTTGCCGCTTGGAGGAGGAGTTCCAGATCAACAACTGGGGGCTTGTGGAGGGCGGTCACGATCTCGACCGCGTCAACTGCGCCGTGCGACTCTCGAGCGCGTCCTTCCTGCTCTACCTTCTGGAGAACAAGCACTAAGTGGCTGTAGTGGCCTTGTGAGTGCTGGGCGTGCGATCCATAGATGGCATTCAAAGAGGTTAAGGTCAGTGCTTTGCTGTGAATGGTGTCATAGAGCTACTTTTGTTTTTACAGATGACCATTAAACTACTGGCTGCGTGGTGAGCACATACGGTTGGCTGCTTGCATCATCCTTCTCCCCCTTTTCTTCCTCAGGATTATCCTCTTTCGGTGCTTCAATTGTTTGGGAAGCTTTTCCCTTCTTCTGTCGACGAATGAAGATGAACCCAGCGCACCCAAGTAAGAGGATGCAGACGACAACGGGGATGATAAACCGAAGGTTGTGCTTCCAATCGGATTCATAGCTGTTGCCTTGGTTCAAGGTTTGAGGGGGCCCAAGGTGCGACCCAGGGCCGGGCCAACACGCTTCACCTCTCATGAGACTAATCACTGGGGCTTCAGTGACGTTCAGAGACGAAAATGCCTGTGCAGATCCGTCTCGAGGGCAAAAGCCATTTGCTAAACGAACGAACATGCGGTGTGAGGCTTCGGAGACCGCCGAGCTGTCCACGTCGTGCATCTTCAGTGAAGCCACGACACCATTCACCGTCACTTCCCCCTCCAGAAAATTAGCAGCAGTCTTCGAAACAGTCGACGTGAACGCCACCGCGATGGTGTCGTTCTCCCCACACTTGGCCGTCAGCCGATTCTCCACTTCGACCGCAGACAACGCAGATTTAGAGTCCGACCGCGACGAATTCCACTGCACCACCATGGTGCACACCGACAAATGCACGGATGACTTTATAGTGGGGTTTACAGACTGGAATCTCGCCCAGTACGACGAAAACTTGCCGCTCTGCGTTCCTTCTTCGAGCAGGGACCAGCTCGCTGCCTGGTACAGGACTCTGCTCTCCGCAGCGGTGGTATAACCGGCGACACCATCGATCCCCGTGCTTGAATTGGACGTATTAGCCACCAGCACCAAATCGATGGAGTCCTCGTGATCGAAAGATGAATAAGTCGAGTTGTGTTGGTCTTGGCTGTCGGAGATGGAGACGACGGTGCCAATGCTGAGGGCGGGTGGGCCGTGACCGGAACCACTGCAGCTTGATGAGTCTTCATGGGCGTAGCATCTCGTAGCTGACACTGCGAGCAGCAGCAAACCTGATGCGATCTTCATCTTCTGCTCGGAGGTTTCTGAAGTGAGACTCAAGCCGCGGGGACCTGGGCGGAGCAGGGAGGTACCCTGCCAACCTCAACAGAAATGAGCCGAGGTACTGTATTAGCGTTCGCATTGCGGAGAGAAGTGCCTTTTCACCAAGAGCCAGCTGGCCATTGCTGACATGTGAGCAATGCTGACGCCGTCTGACCGTCAGACTGACGGTCCACCGCGACTTTCGAACAGCAAACCATGAGCAGCACACATCGAGATCAGATGTGTGGCATTTGAGAAGTCAATACACTTGAGCCGACGACTATTGTATCGAAGTTACAGTAACTTACTATAGTCTATACGCACTCTCATACACTACAGTAACTTATCTATAGACTATAGACTATAGATAAGTTACACACTCTCATACACTACAGTAACTTATCTATATACTATAGATAAGTTACTGTAGTGTATGAGAGTGCGCTTAGCAATTGCGGATGCATTTATTCGCGAAAGGCTGTATGAATCGTGAGTATCCGAAAGTCATGATGGTTTTGTTGTCGGAGTAAGTTTAGGAGGGGTGTTTTTCTGGTGCCGTATAACGTGAAAAAACCCAGCGCACCCAACGAAGAAGATGCAGACCCCGACTGGGATAATGAAGGTAAGCTCATGCTTCCAGTCGCTCTTGTCATCACTTCCTGCTTGAACATGAGGCGGCATAAGGTTCGAGCCTGATAGCCCGGCGCAAGGGTCTCCAACGAGAAGGCTCACCACCAGCATTTTTGTACCATCAAACGACGTTGCAGGGGACGCATCTCTCATGCAAACATCACCTGCAAGCCGTACGAAAATACGATCATCTCTTGACGAGGCTTCTGGTACTTCGGATAGGGTGTTATCCACGTCTTGCAGTGGAATTGGCGCCACAGCATCGTTAACCGCTATTTCACCCTCCGGATAGGCATCGACGGCATCCGTGATAGCTGATGTGAATGCCAGAGCGATGGTGTCGTTCTCCCCGCAGTTGACTTTCAATCGATCCTCAATCTCGACGGCAGCTAGAACTGCTTCGTCATCCGTCCAGGAGCCACCTTCCCACTCCACAACCACGGTGCATATCGTCTGAGACGACGATGTCGTGGAGTTCACACCGTGGAATCTTGCCCAGAATGTTGACAGCTTTTCGTGCCGAGCTCCGTCTTCAAGCAGGGTCCACCTAGCCACCTCAAAGATGACTCTGCTGTCAGCAGCGGCGGCATAGCCGGCAGCGGTGCCAAACCATTTTTCTGCGGTCGACGTGTTGCCCACGAGTACAAAATCAGCGGAATCTCCGTCTTGAGCCAACGACGACGAGGGATACGCTTGCTCACGAAAGCCATGCGCAGAGATGACAGTCGCAATGTTGATAGTGGCTGCTGCGCCGTCGGACTCATTGAGGCTTGCCTCTGCGATAGCATAGCGGCTCCTGCAGGCAAGAATCAGCAGCAGCGAATTCAGTATCACCATAAGCGGATCTCCCGAAAGTTTGCCGAACGGCAGGACGCCTCGTGCTTCTGGCAAAGAAGTAAAAGCGAAATGAGCAGATCTTTTTAACCCTTTCACTACCAAACAAAACAGCACGAATTAGAGGTCCGCAGCGGAGCGGACCTCTAACACGATACCACTGGTAGTGCTTTACACCTACTGGCTAAAAGTCGCTCAAAAAAGATTGTGAGTCAAACAGGGACGAGACATAAATATTTTAGAGGTCCGCTGCGGTCCTCTAGCAGAGCATGGTCAAAATGTTGGCAAATGATTAGGATACATCATATGGGTTTCACTATGTATTCCCTTATGGGACCACTGCGGTCCTACAATTCGCGTCTGGTAGTGAAAGGGTTAAAAAACGCGAGGAACATTGGGATAGACTTGAGGAGTTCCGGCTCAGGCACAGCTGCTTGGCGACAGACGCGATTGTGAATACTGTGTCTGCACATTGTGCAGACACAGTAACCAACATGTCATGTTGGTTGATACTTTTGAAGTAACTGTGGCCCTTTCAACGACCCCAACAAGGAGCTTGCGATAGCGAGCTGACAATGTTTGTGCGCATGCGTCCAGCATGCTTACATTCTGACTGGGAGCCCTGCTAACCTTGGTGACAACGTGTGGGCAGTAGGAGTGTAGTGTACCAAAGCGAACCAGTACGAGGATGAAGAAGTGTGGCTCCTACTACTAGTAGTAACTTCTTGTGTGCTTTCCTTGGAGTACCGTGTAACGCAGTTAAGATGCTACCTGCCACCAGCCCCGCTCGAGTTCAGTTGATACCATTATTTAACTACTCATCGCTACAAGCGCTTTTTTATCATACTACTGATTGCATTGTCAACACGTAGGGAAGGCTGGACGCCTCATCTTTCTCCACCTCCTTGGGGGGTTCCTCTGCAGATGCCTTCTTCTGTTGTCGGTAGAGGTAGATCAGCCCTGCACACCCCAACAAGAAGACGAAGATACCAATTGGAATAATGAACTTGAGATCATCGTTCCATTCGGAGTCGTTGCTGCTGCCACTGTCTTCACTCGTGATCTGAGATGGCCCAAAGCCACCGCTGGGCTTGCAAACAAGTCCCCTAAAGAGGCTGATCACTGGGACTCCGGCCTCGACCAACGAGTTTAATTCGTTGTTGGACCCATCTCGAGGACAAAGGCCATTCGCTGGACGAACGAACATGCGGTCTGAAGCTTCGAGGACCGCCGAGCTGTCCACGTCGTCCATCTTCAGTGAAGCCACGACATCATTCACCGCCACTTCCCCCTCCAGATAACTAGCAGCAGTCTTCGACACAGTCGACGTGAACGCCACCGCGATGGTGTCGTTCTCCCCACACTTGGCCGTCAGTCGATTCTCCACTTCGACAGCGGACAACGCAGATTTAGAGTCCGACCACGACGAATTCCACTCCGCCACCATGGTGCACACCGACAAATACACAGACGATTTTTTAGTGGGGTTCACAGACTGGAACCTCGCCCAGTACGACGAAAACTTGCCGGTCTGCGTTCCTTCTTCGAGCAGGGACCAGCTCGCTGCCTGATACAGGACTCTGCTCTCCGCAGCGGTGGTATAACCGGCGACACCATCAAGCCATGAACTTGAATTGGACGTGTTCGCCACCAGCACCAAATCGATGGGGTCCTCGAACCCTGCAGACGAAGTCGAGTTGTGTTGGTCTTGGCTGTCGGAGGTGGAGACGGCGGTGGCGATGTTGATCCCGTGCACCGGATTGTAAGACCCGCTGAAGCTCGGTGAACACGTGGCCTGGTGGCTTGAAGACGCAAGCGCCAGCAGTAGCAAGCACGAAGCAGACCTCATGGCTTGGGGGTCGAACCGATCACTGGACGGCTGAAGAAGCAGAAGTGAACCGCTTATCGCCACGAGTCGTTGAGGGGAGAAAAGTGCACGGAGCTCACTGCTGGCCCAGCTGTGGTGCCTGAAGGCATTGCTAACGCTGCGTCACGCAGGTCATTCCAACCGTCTCAATCGTTGAAACATGAACTTACCTACAGTCTTCTGCTTCAATAAAGAACACCGAGCAAATAATATCCTTTAGGATTGTATGCAAGCGGTTACCAGCGACATATGCAGCGATAATGTCTTTTGACCTCTTATCTCGTATCAACCTTTGAAGTGGTATATATACCGTAGTTCTTATTGAAGAAGAAGTGTGTACAGTACTAGACCGGGTAGTCTACCGGTACGCTCACGAACAGCAAACGTGTTCACTTCGAATCGATAGACAAGTGTAACGACGCATTCCGGCTACATGAGAGCGAGTA
This sequence comes from Phytophthora fragariae, assembly GCA_009729435.1. NCBI lineage: Eukaryota > Oomycota > Peronosporomycetes > Peronosporales > Peronosporaceae > Phytophthora > Phytophthora fragariae. Next base: position 302,114 of record QQOI01000063.1, read on the forward strand.
AAGTAGCTGGTGGAAGAAGCTTAGGAGCTCCTTCGACGACTGCATCGGATTGATAGAGCATTACACTGACTGGATAAAGTGCTTTCTGCTTCACTCAAGTCGCACGGGTAGAAGAGAGTCCGTGACGCGTGCTGCCTTGCATGTTGCTACAGTTCCTGTTCCAGCACAGTCTTGATGGTATCCGCAGAGTGTTTCCACACGATCTCCTTCATCTCTTCGGTCTGAAACTTGGTCGGCTGGAGGGGCTCTGCGTTCCTGTTGACCAGGTGCCAACCCGAGCTGAACTCGTCCTTGGTTAGCGCCATCAGCATGAACCTTGCGCAGTCCTCCGGCGATCGTGCGATCACTGCACCCAAAGCCTTTGCAGGAAGACGTGCGTACCAGGGCTATTATAGTTGTCAGCGATCGATGTTGCGACTGCACCGGGAGACGCGTGTATGAAGCTGACTTGCGGTGTCTTCTCCGAAAAGGCTTGAGCTATGAGGTCCCTACGCCAATATCGCTAGAGGTAAAGCGTGAGGTTCCACGGGGATATCAACAGCATTGGATATCACGTACGAGAATGCACAACGCTTGATGGAGAACGTCTTTTTGAGATCCAAATCGTTCACATCGCTAACAAGGGGCGCCTCCGGAAGGTTTTTGTTGTTGTTGTTGAAAAAGGATTCAAACTAAAGAGCTAAAGTGGTGAATTCTTGACAAACATAATGCAAATGAATACCATGGTGAGGCAACAAGGCGTAAGGCTGCATTTTGTCAGCCAGTGCCTCAATCTTCACGTCTCCGGCTTGGGGAAGTACAGGTCGATCTCCACCTGAGACAGCGTCTTCTTCCTGCCGAACTTCAGTCTCGCGTCGAAAAGTGCTGCCCGTCGATTAATATCACCAATTGGTAGCACAGTTGATAGCGACCCATCCTCACCTTCATCGTAAACAGCGAGAGGGGCATGCACGGAGCCATCCTGAAAACCGGTCTCGGTCTTGATGTCTGCACTACCGTGGTCCGAGTCTGAGGCGGCTTGTAAGACTTGGGTGGTGTCCTCGCCGCGGCTCTCTCGTGTCTCCGGTCGCCTACGAGCGGTGGTAGAAAGTCTTCTGCGTTTCGACTTGGTCGCACGCGTTCTCGTTTTGCGTCGTCCATCAGAAAAAATGGTCTGAAGTACAGGTTCAAACTTGCGCAGGAGGGGCGATGGCGTCTTTTTCGAGGCGTGTGATCCACAGCCGTAGATCACGCGGCTTACAGTTCGTGAACCCAACGGCCCTGATTTGAGCGACAAGAGGATCTAGCATGGCGTCTTTCGCCCTCGCAAGTTTAGCTTCGGCGTAGCCAGTATAGTTTTCACCAAGCCAGGACATTAGCATGTCCATCCGGCTTTCGCCATTGCGGCCAGGCTGCAACCATTGTAGTATTGGATCATTGCTGTCACAACCAAGTATATGGTGCCTTTCTGTCTTTTTGCGCGTCCTTCATGGGACTTTAGAAGGTACTTTTTTACTTCTGGGGAGTACTTATATCTTAGGATTTGATATGTAAAACGGAGTAGCCAGCAGCTATCAGGCAAGTGCCGTCGAAGTTGGCCAAGTACCTGCCTAGCGGTAACGGGTATTAATAGCTACCGCGTATTTTCGCTAGCAAAATAGACATTTTGACTGTGTAATATCGTTCATCTACTTAGCTAAAGGATTCTGAGCCCAAACTGCGTCGAGTCGCCTGTTTTGCCGGTAGTCTTGCAAGCAACTACTTTCGTAGTAGGCACCTTCAAAGGTATCTCCTCCGTTGAAAAGCCCGATTGGCCGCTTTCAGCACTGCCAAAACGGGCTTTCTCTCCTGCGCAGGGCTTCGCAAAGCCCCTTGAAGGATCTTCCGGGAGGATTTGCCGGCTACGCTAATCTGTACCTCCGTGGTGGTAACTTGTTGCTATTACCCTAACCCTCTATCAAGAAAGATAGTTTTTCACTGCCGTCTGGCCAAAAGAGATGAAAGGCACAATAATACAACGTAGTAACAGTTAGCATCATTCAACATGGCGGACACAATTTGGCAGAATAGCACTTGCTTACCTAATTAAGCTTGTGATCTCCGTCTGGATCTCGTCGATGGTGCACCCGTGGAACCCAGCCACCCTCAACTCCTGGCGAAAGCGCTCCACGACTTCTGCAAGGTTGCTTGACCGAAAATATTCGTCGTAGTTGGAGCCGAGCCACTTGGTCAGCATAGCCCTTGGCATTTTGCCGTTGCTTTCAGCTTCCCACTGAAAGCGCTGCGCACGCTGCTGACTCGTAGTCATCGTGGTTCAAGGAAAAATGCAGAATGAGCCGAAGTAAAGCAACCAACGCTGACGTAGATCCTAACGGCAGCGTTAGCTTGAACTGCGTGTGGGACGAGTTGCCGTTCGCCTGCAAAAAGTTACAAAACAAAAAGTACATGTTCCTGGGAGTGCACAGTCTTCAAGCGATAGCTATGTTCCATGATGATGGTCAGTCAACCTTTGCTCACTGTGGCAAATGCGGGGGCATAACGCCAAAAGCTAACTGGTGCTTCGCTACGCCATGTTCAATAGAACTTCGATCGAGCTTCGAAGAGCTCCGCTAGAAAGTCTTGCACATTAGCAGGACGCTCGCGGATGGCGGTGTTGGTTGCCAGCACCATGAGGTGTCGGACTTTTCGGTCGAAGTAGTTCTGTCGCTTCAACTCCTGCGTAAAAGATACAACCATCAAATTAGAGTGCCGATTCGAATCCCAGTTAGCTGAAGCCGTGCGTACCACATAGTTGTATTTCTTGAGATTGAGAGTGCCGCGCACTGCATTCGCGAGAAAGTCGGCTGTCTGGTCGGGTTGGTAGAGCAACACCTCTTCCAGCACCTTCGTCAAGACCGGGTCGACCTTCGTCGTGATGTACTGGTAAGTTTCATCCAGCGCAGCCTTGAGGTACGGGTCGTGCATCCGATAGCGCTCTTGCTCTGGAGAAGAACATTAGTATCAGTACTTGAGAACAAGAAGACACATGCACGAACGAAGCACTTACCATCGCGGATTAGAGCTGAGATCGCAACGCCCTTGTTGCGGATCTTCTGCGGCTGTTGCTCCATGGTCGGGTGTCGGTGAGTCTGCAGCAAACGATAGCGGGAGATCTGCAAGGTGGCAAAGCACGGGGAAAACGTCGGGGACGGCAAGAGTGATCCCGTGGCAAGGCTGGTCGGCTCGTATTTTTAGGTGACCCACTGCAAGTCTTCATCTTCGAGTCGTATTCGAGCCACACTTCACTGGTCTGCACACAGAAGTTGACTTATCGTCCCCTTGAGCACGCTGCTCCTTCCGCAATGACCGCCTATACTCAAGTGAGTACCTACCTGCTTCAGCACTGCTACCTTTGCTGTACTGTGATGCGTTCTGCCCGTCAGCAAACGTCCTAGTGCTCTCCTTCACCCTTGTCGTCATTGGACCTGCTGTTGCGGTGGTGACCACCATCATTGCCTTCGGACTTGTAGAACGAACGCTTATTCTCACGGCCCCACGCCTGTCGCTGGTGACCGGAAGACTTGTCAAACTTCTCGCGCGAGAAGCGAGAGCCCGTGGACGAGCGTTCCCCGCCCGAAGCGTTTTCACGGGTGTTGCCATCGTTCTTGTCCGAGCGCCAGAGCGTCGTGTTGCGGAAGCTCGAGTTGTCGTTCAATGACATGTCATGACGCTTGTACTCCAGCGCCACAAACTGCGGCAGGTTGAGTACTTTCCGCATAGTATCACTGGTCATCACGTCAAGGCAAGCACAACCAAATCGCGTTAGCCATCTTCCAAGCTTCCACTAAGCCCCACGCGTGGCTGGTTCCTTACCGAATACGGTAGCACGCTTCGTTGTTGTCAGCGTTGCGGTTCCAGAGCGAGATGATATCTTCGTTGTACCGGATCGAGATGACAGCGCCACAGATCTCGTTGCCCACATCGAACTGCTCGCCAACGATAGCCAGCACCTTATCTCACAACAATTGTCAGGAAATCTTCCACAACAACAAAAATCTTCTCAAAAGTCCCGTTTCCGTACCAGGTCTTCCCAGTAGCGAGAGGCGATGCCCTTGCGGAGGCGCACCATCCACTTGCCGCCTCGTCGGTTGGCGGCGTCCTCCCACATCGGCTTGATGCCCGTCTTGAAGAGGTGGTAGTCCATCGTGTTGGGCAGGTCGTTCGGCCGCACCAAATGGTTGTAGATCTTCCAAAAGTCCTGCACCTAAAATCCTCACAGCATCCAACATAAAAAAATCATCAGTCCACAATTTCTACTTTAAAACTCCTCCTCTAAGGCAAAATCCTCACCGTCTTGAAGTCGCCGAGTCCCTTGATGCTCTTCTCGTAACTCTCCTGTAGAAAAATAACAATAACCACCAATATCACAATGATATCAGTAAGAAATACACACAATACAGTTGCAATAATGACAACAGTGGAGACCTACGCTCACAGCCTTGTTGCCGGTGTTGCGCTTGATGTACCAGAAGCTGTACATGTTCTGAATGGGCGTCTCCACGGCTTCCTTGCCTTCATCTGCCTCACAACAATATTGCAATACCACAACAACAATTATCACGTTAGAGCATGCAATAAGAACAATAGAGAATGTGGAGTGCTATGACACGTGTGCTGGACGTGGCCATTCCCAAGCCCAGGGAGAGCCCCAGAGCCCAAGCAGCGGCTCATACGACAGCTAAGACAGCTTTCTACAGAGTCACCAACGTACCGATGTGCTTGTCCTCCCCCATGTCGTCTGCTATGACCTTCTGCCAACGACTCGCTCTTGCTGCGGCGAGCTCTTCCTTCCTAAAGTATGATATTGTGGTTCCTGCTAGCTAAATCGTACTTAGTGGTGATACGGTCACTTTTGTATTTTTTCCACCAAATTATTTTGTTTTCAAATTTGAAGATAATGGCGGATTCCGACTCGGATGGCGAGTTCGAACGGTGCGTGTATGGAGGCCTTCCAGGAGTCGGTTGGCGGATTGAGATACATCACCATGTTCAACTGATCCTTGGTGTTATGGTCACGCTTGAAACGCGCTCTAACGTGCAGTAGGGGCTGATTTACTCATGTTTGTTGGAACTGGGACAGGTTTCTGCAGGAAGATGAAGACTCGCTGTCTCCCGAGCCAACGCGACGCAGATCGAAGCCTGGTGGGGCGTATACAACATCATCGGCGTCTGCAGTGACGGCGGCTGCTGCGGCATTGCTGGCGTCGTCAAAATTGATTAAAAATCACAAGAGCAAAAGCTCCGACAAGAAGAAAATTAGCAAGAAATCTTCAAGGACGCAGCTGTCGGACTCGGAAGAAGCGCCGCCGAGTTACTTTGATGACTATTCGACTGGACGAGGTGGTGGACTGGAGAATTCAGAGTATGTGACTGTGTTGGAGGAAGTTGTTAAAGTTGTAGCGTTTTGTCGTGGAGGCTGACTGGAGGTGGGCTTAGTGCCGACCCGTATGCTTTTGATTTGAGTTCGCCAGCGGTCACGCCTTCTGCTAAGAAGGCTGACTCCGATGAAGACGAAAGCGATGAGGAATATGCTGAGAGGAAGAAGAAAAAGAAGGAGGAGTTCAAGACTCTCGCAAAGAAGGCGCTTGCGAAGAGCACACCGATCTCGATGGAAGATCGCATTGCAGAGATCTTGAAACGGACAGGAAGCACGCGGTTTCAGGCGGAAGAGAAAAGTGACGAGGATCTCAGTGATAATGTACGTGCGATGCTGGTTTTGACATGTGAAATATATCAATTTTGACACGAGATTGCATGGTGATGCATAGGAAACCCCAACAAGCGATGCGAAGGAGACATCATCACCAGAAAGGGACGAAGCGACGACTGGTGACCAAGGCCATGCTGACGACAGTGAGGCTAATAGTGAGGCAGAACACTCGAGCTTGTCTGATTCACTGGGTATTGGATCAGCGGATTTTGAGGTACGGGCCCGCCGTTTTCTCGCCGTTAATTTATCAACTTCTCACTTTTGCACTCTATTGGCGACCCAGGTCCAACTTCCGCCAAGGCCAAGCTTGGATCGAAAAAGATTGTCTCTGGTAGGCCTCGCGAAATATCAGGTTAGAACGCTGCTAACGAAAATGTGTATTCCTCTGAGCAGTCTAGTCTGGATAGTGAGAAGTTTGCAGTCAATAGGGAAGCCCTCGACAACGAACTCGGTAAGACCTGCTCGCTTGATTTGAGCGGGGTATATTAATCAATGGATCTTGCTTCTTTGTAGCCACACCGTCTCGCTACGAACAACAACAGATGACGTTCTTGAAGTCTGAGCAAGACGAAGAGAGTGCAACAGAGAAAGATGAGTATGGGGATGACGATTTCGAACTGGATCACTCCGCAGTTAACGACGCGGGCCCTCCACCGTATTCGTCGTTTCAAGACAATGTGAACGTCGATGTCGGTAAAACAGCCGAGGAATCATTCGTGAGTCAGTTTGACAAGATGAAGGTGAGCAACTTGCTGCAACTTTGACACGGATAGCGTATCTCACGACCCCGTGTTTTCTAACCATTCTATAGGAACTACTACTGGCTGACCCTGTATCAAGTCCCGTAAATGAAGCATATGAAAGCCGAGATGAAGTCCACTCCACTGGACAACCGGGAGAAATGCACTTGTCCGGGAGTTCGACTAATGCCGGTGCACCACAACCAATATTGGATGCTAGCGATACATTTGGCTACGGTGATGAAGAGTTCGAGGTATTTCTGAGTCGACAGTATCATTTGAAGCTCGGTTAACTCACGTTTCCCACGTATCTCTTCCATAGGAAACGGAAGGGGCAAGACAGGACGAGCAATCTTCCGCAAAATTGGCGGTACGTTTTTTATTGGCGTGGTCATAATGCACAGATAGATAATAATGCTGATATCTGGTTAACTCTAAATTGCTTCAGACGCCTAATGTCGCTCAAAGCGCCACACGCGTTGAATACAGTGCTGACTACGAGGACGATACGTTTGAAGCTGACACTGGGTTTGCGGATGAACCTGCAGATACTCATCTTTCGAAACCCTCGGAAGCAGCTACAGAAAATCAAGAACCTGCCGCCCAAGCTGTTGGTGATCCCATTGTGGACAAAGACTCGAGGTTGAATGCGCTACTTGCCGCAAAATACGGTGACTTTTACACACTGGATGATGAGGGTGACGACAAGGATAACGCTCATCAGTCGATAGAGTCCCAAGCACCTTGCTCGTTATCAACTAATGTCCCTACCACTGCGCCGACTCCGATACCTGCCGTATTGACACCAATAGTCGGATCAGCAGAGTCACCGCCGTCGGTACGATACTTAGACATAGTGTGTCGTGCATCTCTATCCCTACTGACGCGCTTCTAAATGATTTGTGCAGAGCCCGCCACCTCCTCCTCCTCCAGACGAGGATGAAGACGACGATCAAGAGCTAAATCGTTTTACTTTGGATGCCTCCGCTGATGATACTCAGACTAAAGCGGATGTTACCGAGACTCAACGTTTAGTCCCGACAGTGCAAACACGAGAAAATCGTTCAATATCGTCAACACCAGCCGATCGATTCAGGGAGATAGAGAACCATGTTGCTTCGCTTCGTTTCGTCCAACCTGTTGGGACACCAACCATTGCTGCTGCGAATTCTCCAGCAACCGAAGCCGTGCATCCAGTGTCTGCTAGAGTTCTAGCTACTCATCAAGATGTGGCATCGCGTGTTGCCCCGTCATTCGTCCAACCGATGTCAATTTCACTCGATACTGGTCTTCTGGATGAGGACGAAGATACCCAACATGAGATCGACGAGTTTGTGCGCAGCTCTCAGCTGATGCGGCAAGAAAATCAGGCTGCAGCTCAACGAGCCAGCATTGCAAGAGAGAATGGGCTGATGCTGCGTCTTCAACAGGCTCAGCGTCAGATACTGCAGCTGAAGGAACATATCCAAGTAACTGCAAGGAACAGTCCACCAGTGGTGGAACGTGATATGCATACAACGTCTGAATCGATCGATGCTGACAACGATAATGGCGAGCGATATACAAAGGAATTGAGCGCGGCGGGAGATGCAACGTCGGGTATTTCTCAAGCTGCCTACTGCAAACTTCAGAAGGAGATCAAGACTCAAGACACTTTGATTGCAGCATTTCAAAAGGAGAATGAACGCTTGATGCAGCAGCTAAAGCAAGTTCGCCAGGATGTCCAGTACGACGTGCATGAAGCAAACGAAGAGCTACGGCGGCAAATCAAAAAGCTGCAAGACCAAGCAGGCGAGGCATCTACAATCGGTGCCGGTGGTGACCTTACGAGTAAAGCTCAATACCGAGTTGCGGTCGAAGCCCGGCTTGAAGCTGAAGCACACGCTTTAGCCCTGCAAGAAGAGCTTGCTGCTGTCCGGTTATCCTATCAACAAAAGGTTAACGAGGTTACGCTGGAGTTAGATCGAGTGAAGAAAGCCAAGGTCGAGCTAGAGTGTCGCTATGAAGGTGTTGACCTGACCCAAGTAGCGCAGGAAGCGCAGCACGCTCGAGGGCTTCAGACTGACTTGGATCTGGTCAAGAAAGAGCACGCGCATGCACTCAATGCATTGCAAAAGAAGCTTGACTGGTACGTGGAGAACCAGAGACTTCTCGATGATCAAGATGAAGAGCTACGAAAACTACGTCGCCAGGTCGCAGCTCAATCCTCCGATCTCTCAGCTGGAACACCGACCAAGGAAGAGCGACCCAATGCAAAAGCGGGTGGGCCATCACCTGCTCGCTCGCATCGTCGATCCCCGAACGATATCCGACGCATTCAGGAACTTGAAGGCCGTCTCGTGGAGCTGGAAGAGGCTATGCGTCGTCGACACCCCGATAGCTTGGCAAACCTCATTTTGGCTTCTCGTCGTGCAGATGAAGAGTCCAAGACGCGTGCTCTAGAGCGTGACTATGAAGACAAACTAGCAGCGTTGTCATGCGAGCTGGAGCAAGCTCACGACGCCAGTGAGACGAGGTTGGCAAGCTTTCGTCAGCAGCAGGAAAAACTGTTGTTGCAGTATCGACGCAAGATCAAGGAGCAAGAAAAGCAGCTAAAGCAGCTGAGCAAGGTACCGCTATCACACAGAAGTACGCCCAAGGATTCAGCCGGTCCTTCAGACGCAGAGCTGGCGAAAGTACGTCGATTTTACAGCGACAAGATTAAGGAGCTGGAGCGCAAGTGGGAAGCCAAGTATCGCTCGTTGCGAAAGCAGCAGTACTCTGGACTGAGCAGCAACCAGCAAGTGCAAGAAGGTCTCACGTACGCTGATTCTTCCTTGGTGATTGCAAACTTGCAGCGACAGATACGAGACCAAGAACTGGAGCTGAAGCAGGAGAAAGCGAGGGTGGAGCAGCTCGAGGCTGAAAGCCAATTAGTAGATTCACATCCTGAAGACGCACCAGCAACGAACGACGTCCAGTCCAAGTCAATGCAACCGGATCAGCAGAGGGAGCTCGAAAAACAAGTTGCTGACCTGAAGTCTCAGTTAGAAGACAGCGAGAGTGCTCGGGCCCGACTAGCGCAGACGTTGACCACCGTTCAAACTCTAGGTTTAGCTCGAGCACTAAACTCTGAGACCACGTCAACCGCGACCGAGACAGAGCCCACCCGAGAGATCGACCCCGTCATATCCAAGCAGGCCGAAGCCGAACTGTCACAACTGCGTCATGACGTGACACTAGCTCGCGAAGCACTCAACACCGAGCGAGCAGCTTTGACTGAGAAAATCGCCAGGCTTGAAAAGCAGATCACGGAGCACTCCGAGAAGAATGCACTACTGGAAGCCCAGCTCGCTGGTAATCATCGTGAGATGCAAAGCCTTCAGACGCTGGCACTTGAAGCCCAACGACACAATCGATCTCTGGAAGCTCAAGCGCGACGTGTACCGGAGCTTGAAGAAGAGGTGTTATCCTTGCGTCGCGAGCTGGAGCTGCCTCGCACGCCATCCATGGTGCAGTACCGGTCACTTGAGCTCAAGGTGGCGACACTGGAGCAGAAGCACAAGTTGCGCGAGGCCGAGCTCAAGGTGGTGCTCGATCGTGCACTGACGTCAACTCACCTAGAGCAGCTCAGTCGAGAACGCGCTCATCGAGCAGCTATAGCCGCCAAGAACGCCGAGATCGCGTCTTTCAAACATCAACTCGAGGAGATCCTCGACGAACTCGCACAACTGCAGCCACCTTCATCACGAGCGAAGACACCCCCACCAACCTGACCAAGAAGAAAAAGTATCATGGTAAGCTAACGAAATACTACAGTACAACAATGTTGAAGGATTCCTGTTGGCAAAGCATCTATTGGGGCGTGCGGTTAAATAGCAAAAGCACGGGGGACCGGAGCTCTCGTAACCTCCAGCACAACCAAGTGCGAGGCAAACGGTGTCGCTTGAGACCAAGTTCTGGTGCATCTTGGCCGTGCATCTTGCTGCTTGACGCGGCTCCCTTGTCCTCCCGTGCGTCCAAACTGTGCGCTGCCTTAGGTCATGGAGTCGATGAGGGCGCTGCGCATGGTGGTCGCAATGGACGTCGGCTGCGCGTTCTGGAGCTTGAAGATGCTCTCGACCACCGAGATCTCAGTGGACGTCGTGTCCAGGCCGCAGAAGGCCGTCCAGTCGTTCACCACGAGGCCGGCGCCGATCACGTCGCTACCGCGGTTCACGGTACCGGCCACGACGGGCACCTGCAGCAGCGAACTGAGCTCCTCCTGGTCCTCGACGCTCGTGCGCGGGTGCACGAGGCAGCCCTGGTTGGACAGCGCGCTGTAGCTGCCCACGAGGGCGTTGCCCGCCACCGTCTGGCGGAAGACCTCGACGCCGAGCGTGTCGGCCACGATCTCCTCCGTCTCGCGGTCCAGGTCCGTGTGCACGAGCGCCACGTGGTCGTTGGTGGCGATGCAGTTGCCCAGCGCCGACAGTCGCTCCTCCACGCGCTGCACCACGACAGAGTCAGGCAGCGCGTTGCGGATGTGCTGCATCTCCTGGTCCGTCGTGGTGCTGGGCAGCAGCAGGCCGCGCTTGTTGCCCACAGCCACGCGGCCCACGAAGCGGCAGCCGGCGATGCTGGCGTGCACCACGGGGATGTGGTCGGCCAGCTCCGACTCGAACGTGCTGTAGAAGTTCTCCGAGCCGCCGACACACACGAGGCAGTACGAGTTGGTGAGCTTGGAGAACACGCCGATCTCGTTGCTGTTCTCGAACTGACAACGGATAGCCATGCTGGAGTCTTGTGTGTTGTGTAGGGGAAGAAGAAGAAGAGGGAGAAGACGGCGACGCGGCTTCTTGGTGACTCGAGAGCTCCTGATTGACAAATGGTCGGAGCTGCTCGCCACCAATCCCCCGCTTGATACGAATCGGAGTTAGCGGGGAAGGAGACTGTACCCATTGCCGCCTGAGCCGAAAAGATTGTTCCGCGAATGCGACTGTCCGAATTGAACTGTCTTATTTTCAGCGCTTGGAGTTGATTAGGTGGACAGTTGTAGCTGGACAGAGGGAAGACCGTCACTCATCTGAAGCACCATCATTCTGAAAAAGGCAACATGTGACTTGTGCACCTGATCTGCTCGCCTGCTGACTCAGCAGTGCTGAGGACGCAGCCATGCTCTGATGATCCTCCTCTCCTATTGAGCTGTGTCAATTGATCGGCAGAGAGTGACACGGGACCTTCAGCCTGGTGCCAACCTCCACGCTCTGAGCTTCGTCGTGGTGTATCGATGCCTCTCCCCACTCTTTGACTGTCGATCTGCAGTCGAAGGGCGTTGGCGATTCTGTGCTCGCTGGGTCAACAGCTTGTGCTGTAACTCGAGACGCGTCGGATGACCCGGTTGAACCCTCGTTCGCTATCGGCGTTCTCAATGGAGGAGCTGGACTTCATCTGCTCGTCGTGCGTGTGCACCACGGACTCGGACGACCGCAGCGATCTGGCGCTGCAAGATGATGGCGACAAGGTGGTGCGAGTGGAGCAAATGCGCAAGGACTTCGACGACTGCTGCTCCTGCGTCTACTATCGGCTCACGTACATGTGGAGGAAGAAGACGTTCAACCACTGGCGACAAGTTGTCAGAGGTGCCAACTCCGCCGATGCCGAGCAACGGGACCGCGCGAGATCACGAGCCTCGTCGGTGAGCAGAAGCAGGTGCGGCAGCTTCATGGAGACGATCGGCGACGGTGTGAGCAGCAGCAAGAACGTGCTTCTGGATATCGCGCCAACTCTGCACCTCGTAGTTCCGTATTTGCACGTCGACGACATCTACCGCTTGATGATCACGAACAAGTCCATCTGCCACGAAGTTGGTCGCGCCACACGCGCTCTCTCGTTCATTCCAGCGCGGCGTGTGATTTTTGATGAGAATTTGACTACTCTGTCGATGCAGTTCCCCAATTTGCAGGAAGTCAACCTGACAGGCTGTGCAAACCTCACCGACGAATCTGTTGAAGAGCTTGCCAAGATTCCCAGGTTGACTTCAATTGCACTGAAAGGGTGCTACCAGGTGACTGACAAAGGAATTTGCGCGCTGACTGAGTCCCTGTCGAACACGCTCACGTCGCTCAATCTCGGATACTGCAAGGTCGTGAGTGACGAGGCTGTTTCTGCCATCGCTGCTAGTCTGCCCAAGCTGAACTACCTCAGTCTCCGTGGCTGCAGTCAAGTCGGTGACAGCGGTATTCGAGAACTAGCTCAACTCAAGCACCTGGAGACACTGAATTTGTGGTATTGCTACCAAGGCGCACTCACAGATGCCGGCATATCCGCGCTTGCTGGGGTAATGTCGCTAACGAGCCTCAATTTGTCCAACTGCAGTCAACTCACTGACGTGGGGATCAGCTCTCTCAGCTCTCTTGTCAACCTGCGGCACCTGGAGTTTGCCAACGTCGGTGAAGTGACGGATAACGGTCTTAAAGAACTAGCACCACTGGTAAATCTCGTGACACTGGACATTGCTGGGTGCTACAACATCACCGATGCTGGTACCAGCGTGCTGGCCAACTTCCCGAACCTGTCTTCGTGCAACTTGTGGTACTGCAGTGAGATCGGGGACGCCACATTCGAGTACATGGGGTCGCTGAAGAAGATGCGGTTCCTGAATTTCATGAAGTGCGGCAAAGTCACCGACAGAGGGCTTCAGTCCATCTCGAAGCTTCGTAATCTCACTTCGCTGGACATGGTGAGCTGCTTCAACGTCACGGATGAGGGTCTTAGCGAACTTGTCGGACTACGCCGTCTCAAGTCTCTCTATCTTGGTGGGTGTTCCGGCATTCGAGATGATGGCATCGCTGCGCTTTCGCAACTGAGGACACTGGTGATACTCGATCTCTCTAATTGTCGTCAGGTGGGCAACAACGCATTGCTCGGACTAGGCGAGCTGCACAACCTCACCAACCTCAATCTCATGCGCTGCAACCGGATCGATGACCAAGGCATCGCGTATCTTTCAGGACTGAAGCGGCTGAAGACGCTCAACCTGGCCAATTGCCGACTACTTACGGATGCGGCGACAGCAACAATTGCCCAGATGACAGAGGTTGAAACGCTGGTGCTCTGGTACTGCAACAAGCTCACGGATGCTGCCATCACAAACCTGTCGGCACTCACCAAGTTGCAGTCGATCGATCTTGCGAGCTGCTCCAAGTTGACAGACGCATGTCTATCAGCGTTCCTCTCGATGCCCAATCTCACATCACTTGACCTTGGGAACTGCTGCCTCCTCACGGACGAAGGCATGTCGACCCTGGGCAAGGTGACATCGCTAACTTCTCTAAACTTATCGGAGTGTGGAGAAATCACGGATGCTGGGCTCACTCACCTCGCGACACTCGTCAATCTCACGACTATCAACCTGTGGTATTGCGCGAAGGTGACGAAAGCTGGAGTTGATCTCTTGCCCGTTCAATCCGTGGACTACTAACGTTAGTAGGTCGTCCATATTCGTATCGTTCTAAACAAACCGTAGTTCTTGCGTTGTACAGATAGTAGCGTGCCAAAACTGCGATAATTCATTTGTTCGTTGTTCTCGCTTGATGCTTCCTTCTGGCGCCTACCTACGAGCCTGCCGTATTCCTTTTAAAGTTGTACTCCCGCTATACAGTACTGCCTTCGTTTAAGCCCCACGACGACGAGCAAGAATGGCAGCCAATTCGCTGTTGGCTCCACCAATGCCTCCGTTTGTAGAGGAACTTTGGACAGTTTCGCCAAACTTTCGCGCCGACTCCATGGATGCCTTGGCGGATTTCTTTGACGTCAACGCATGCTTCCGAGCTTCCTTCTCGCTCTGCTTTTTGGCTTTCTTTTCAGCGACACGACGCAAACGCTCCGCTTCACGTTCTCGGCCGCGCTGCTCTTGGCGCTGAGCCCGCAACGCCAGCTCTTCCTCGCGTTGTCGTTCCAATTTCTTGCGACGTGCTTTCTCACGTTTACGACGCTTGCGAATGTACTCATCAGGTACACCAGGTCCTACGTGAATCTGCACACTGTTGGAGTCGCCTGTAATTCTGTCGTGTCCAGATGAAACAAACTGGATTTGCTGTGGTGGTGTTTTTGACAGCCCAACGCTAGCGGCGCGGCGGAGACGAATCGAGTCACTGAAGTTGATCGGTGTTGCAACACTTGACAAAGAGCGTATTGCGTCCACAAGCGTGACCGCGATCTCGGTTTTCTTCTCTGATAGAAGTAACTGATCTTCGGGCATCTCGGTGGACATGAGTCCAATTACCTTGTCATATACGCGGGACGGCGTATAGAATCCAAGATCAGGCACCACTTCCAGTTGCTTGCAAACATCGTTACAGTAAATCTTGCCAGTGTAGCGGCAATGGTGGCGACGGTTAAACAGTCCGAACTTCTTGCCGGTTGCCATGCACACCATCGTAGACTTATTATCCGCCCAGTTGCTCTTGTTAGGTTCAGCAAGAAGCGGTTCTTGATGCACTTTTAATACAAAGTACGGGTCAGCCATCGTACTCATCGTGATTTCTTCGATAGCAGTCAACCGTAGCCGACGACGGAGGTACACCAAAGGCGGCACCCACGTACTCTTCGGATCCACCACAGATTGCCATGTACGCTTCTCCATTAGATACAAAAACTGGTCTGTGATACTCAGAATCCGTCCTGCCAGCACAATAGGTGATCCGTCGGGAGATACTCCAGCAATCGGGCAAGCCTTCTGAATCTCATCCATGAACACAATCTTCTCGGAGTCGCCATAGTGCTGGATAATCCCCATGACCGCTTCACGAATAGTATTGTCACGAAGATAGTCTCCGTCGAAAGGACGGTATATACTCACGCGCTGACGTTGCTTGTTATTGGACGCGTAAAGCTTGGTAATGTCGTGGCTGAGTTGTAGCAAATGCCGTCGGCCATAGTATTTCTTCCACGCCTTCTGAATTCGCATCACAAAAGAGCCTAGCTTTTTCTCTCGTAATTTTTCCAGCTCGAAAAAGGTCTCCGGTGTCTGGATGAACACCATTGTTTTTCCAAGCTGAACTTCGTTTTCAAGCTGTGGAAGCGATTTCACAGCTGCACGCAGAACTGCTTGGGTACCCTTCTTATCTGATCCACGGAACTCTGGGTAGGTCTCCTTGCTAAGCAGTCGGAAACGATCCACAAAGCGTCCATAATCTCCACGGTAGGCATAACCTGCACGACGCACTTTTACGTTTTCAAGAAGACCAAGATACTTGATCTGGTGAATCACACGACGATCATCCATCTTGTTCGGCTGTTTCTGGTCGTTGGACTTGATGCAGCGCACGTAGTGAGGCGTGCAGTCCATCAGCGCAGTGACCAGTGCTTCGCATTGCGTACGGATTTTATATCCTGCCGTCTTCGCCATACGTTTGTCATTGAGGTCGATCTCCTCGGGGAAAATGTAGCGCATGAGTTTGTTGGAAGTCTCGCTGATGATGAGCGCGATATCCTTACTTAAGAAATCCTTGTTCGAATCTCCAAAGCCGTCAATGCTGTACTGCACGTCGCCTGCATAGTGTTTAATTTCGAACGTCTTACCACGCTTGGAGAAATGCGGGTGCGATCCGTGGATTCCAGCGACCTTCTCCAGGAAGTTCGCGTCAACGCTTTCTCCTTGACGGGAGTGCATCGTTTTGACCGTGTCGTCAAGAATGAGGAAAATACCGGGCGTAGGACGGCGCGCTTCAATCAAATCGCACACGACCTTGTTGTTGAAGAACGGAATCGGTGCCCATGCGATGCCTTCGCGCGCGTATTCCTCCTGCTCGCTCTTGAGCGTAAGCTCGATGAAAATCTGCTGCAGCTTTTCGTTCACGTAGTTGATGCAGAACTGCTCGAACCCGTTCTTGTCAAAGATTTCAAAGCCATAGATATCGAGAATACCAATCGTCGTCATGTCATCAATCTCCAGGATTTCGCCGTGCTTCTCCGCCTTCTTTTCAATATCCAGAGCATGGTTCACGCGTTCTACCAGGAAGTCAAACAATCGGTCGTACACAGCCTTGGCAATCGAGTCCCGCTGTGCCTTAGCTTGGCTAGTGTTCTGCGGCACCTCGTACGACTCAATCTTTCCCCCAGGTGCCATCGTCTGCAGCAACTTGTAGCACAGAGCGTGCTCCACCCGAGCAGCATCCAGACCCAGCAGCTCACACGCGATCTTCAAGCTCTCGCGGTCTCGCACAGAAGAACCTTCCGCATCCCCCACCGTCTCCGGCTGGAAGTGCACGTTTCCAATATGCAGCACAGCCGCCAGCGTCTGGATCACCAGCTCGATCTGTTTCCGTTTGATGCCCACATGTTGCATGGCCGCCATCGTCTCCTCGAACTCCTGCGCGTCGTTCACGTCGTCGACGTCGTAGCACCCACTGGCCTTGAGGTAGTGGAAACTGTCCGGTCCCCCTCGGTCCAAGTACAGCTTCTGCTTTGCTGCAGCTGGCAAACCCGCCAGCACCTGGTAGAAGATGTGGAAGTTCCTCTCTCCTTTGCCGGGCTTGACGACCCGCGACTTCTCCAGCAGATAGTTCGTGACCTTGCCACCTTGCGGTCGCCCCGCTGAGTCGAAGAGCAGCTCGAAATACTTGCCGAAGCGACTCGAGTTGTTGTTGCGCAGCGTCTTGGCGTTGCCAAAGGCCTCGAGCAGCGGATTGCTCTCCAGGAACGTGCGTTTGACCTTGTCGACGCCCGCGCCGCTGCCGCTGACGCCTGCGATGTAGTTCTGGATCTGCTTGGAGGCTTCCGTCTTGCCGGCGCCGCTCTCGCCGCTGATGATGACGCACTGGTTGTCCTCCTCGCTGAGCATGGTGCGGTACGTCTCCTCGGCCGTGGCGAACACGTGCGGCGGCACGTCGATGCGCGCCTTGTGCATGTAGGCGCGCATGCTGTCCTCGCCGTAGATGTCCAGCCACTTGTACGGGTTCACGACCACCAGCACGTGGCCGATGTACGCGTAGATGACGTCGGCGGCGTGGCGCATCTTGAGGTTCTCCAGGATGGACGTCTCGCTCACGGACGGCAGCAGCACCAGGTCGTCCACGCCCACGACCACGCGATCGTCGCCGAACACGCTCGCGTGCTTGGCCGCAGCGGCGGGCTTGCGTCGCCCCATGGTCTGCAAGCTGAAGTGTGCTACGTACAGCTGCTTGAAGGGCGAAGTCTCGGACTGCGAGCTGATGAGGGGGAAAATCGATCGAAATGTGAGACACTGCGCGGCGTCAGCATGATGGCGTGGACCACATTATTTTCGGTTGTTGCACGAATTTGTGTGATTTACGTAATCAAGGTTTTGATGTGTTGTCCTGAGTACCCATTTGGAGATACATGTACCCAATTGAGGCAAAAAGGACCCACTTTGAAAAGTGAGGACGCATCCACATGCTCGACGCCGCTCTCGTCGATCGTTCAGCTGCGACCGCGCGATGGAGCTACAGCATCGCCGGCCGATGAGTGGCGCTGCTGCAGCGGCGGCCACCTCACTCCCTCTTGCGACCGATGCCATTGCGTAATGGCGCCGGGAAGACGGCGCCGCGGCGTCGCAATACGACGTCCTTATCCGACGCCGCGAAAGAAGATGTATCAAGTGGATAAAGCTTGTCGGCGAGTCTTGCCTGCGAGTCTTGCCTAGATAGCGCCCCGGCCGTCGCTAAGCCCGCGATGGAAACCTGTCAACGGCGGCTGAACCGGGCAATTACACACACTCGATCCAGCTGAGAGTTGCAGCCTGCAACCCGAAGCCTCAGCGATATCCATGTGCACTGCACAATGTGCAGTGCACGGCGGGCGCAGGCCTTCCGAAAATGACGTTGCAGTAACATTTTGGGGCACCGGCAGAATAAATTATTCCGCGGATCGCCATGAAATGCAAAAAAGAATTATTCAGTATATTGCAACTGTAGGTTGCTCCCCTGACCTGCCCTAGCCCAATCCGACCGTAACACCGCACGTCCAACGTGCTGCAATACTTTCCATCCGTCTTGTCCTTGCCTAGGTAGGTAGGTAAAGCGCCGACTGCCAGCAGCGCGAGGCTGTACGAGCATTGACCAGACAGCTACTGGCCCGTTCACCAGACGTGTCGGGGATAGGGACGGCTGGGAGGGGAACACAGTCAACCTGGGCTCCGGCAAGCCACAGGCGACCCCCGCCGGACATACAAATAGGTCGAACGACGACTCCGTCACCACGCTGGACACTGCCGAGCGCTCGAGAGCGCCTTGTTCGCACGGCCGAGGTGCTCCGAGTGCACCCCGCGCCCCCACGGTCTCTCTCCGTGGTCCCGCCACCCTACTCAATGCATCGCCCTCATCTGTGCACTGCCCGCCACTATCGCTTACCTCTCCGTTTACTCCTGTAGCTAGTCGACACGTCCCTGGTCGCACGGCACTTCCCTAGCACTAGACTACAGGAACCCGCTTTCGGCGCACTTCTTGTATTAGTCTTGAGTCGTTACTGTCCAGCAACAAATCGCAACTGAGGGTCGAGCTGCCAGACCGCAGCTCGTTGCCCCCACCAACTTCCTATCGCTCCTACCTACTGGCACCTATTGTCCTACCTGGATCTCTCCCTCTTCGTCCGCATCACCTTCATCGTGGCCTCCTGGCCTCACGCTCGCTCGCTGCCGTTGCCTCTCCTCCCCTGCCTACTTACTCCTACTCCTACTCGCGTGTCGTCTCGCCTTGCGATCTTCTGCGGTCGCCAACTACAACTGTCGCCCCCTGTCGCCCGTGGCGCTAGCCCACTGGCTCGCTTCCAGCACCACTTCGCTGTCCTCGCCACATCTTCCGTCACCATCCGTCACTGGGTGTGCCACGCCGTCTACTGCGTCAGGTCGATAACGACCTGGACGCCGATCCGTTGATCCGGCCTGTGTTCCGGAGAGGAGTGACAGGCCAGCCCACTACACGCCATCCCCGGTACCAAGATCGCCCTCGATCTTGTGGGCGTCCAGCAGCTCCTCGAACTCCATCGCCGACAGCCACCTTCGAGACGATGGCCCTCCAGGCCGCACGCCGTACTGCACTTCATGCTGCAGTTCGTATCTGCCAGCTCGGTTCCGCACCCGCCTCCGTGCACGCTCCACGATGTACCCCGCTGTGGGCATCTGCAACAGCTCGGGCATCGGGACGGGCTGTCGAGGCCGTCCTCTGCCTCGCAGCATCTCCACTGCCGCCGTGTCATCGCTGAGTTGGGCCAGCTCGACGTCGCCGCTCTCGCCTGCCCCCACGTGCTGCTGTCCGGCTCGCACCTCTCGAGCTGGTGCCCGTACTGCCCGACATTCAGCTCCATTGGCTTCACGACCATCGTGAAGCCCACGATCACCGTCTGCACCAATTGCTGGCGCTTCCTGCTCGTCACGAGCAGCTTGCCTTCGACTCGCGCGCGCCTTCTGTGCGGCGCGCGCTTCTTCTTGCCGCCGTCGCTGCACTGGTGGCTGTATGCCGCCATCCTTGGTTTCCTCGGCCGCTGCCGCCTTCCTCTTCCGACGCTTCGAGCTTTGTGGTGCTGCTGCCGCACCCACCGTTCCTTCCGACCTCGTCACTATCCTCGCCGTCTCGGTAGCAACCCTTTGGTCTGCTATTCCGGTCGCCCGTGGTCTATCCGGTGCCGCTGCTGGCGTTGATCTCGCCCCAACCGGTCCGTTCGCCGTTTCGCCACCGACAGCACTCCGCTGCCCGACCTGCAACTCCGCCTCGTTGCTCGCTGGCGGCACCTCCGCCTGGTCCGTGCCGTCCGACTCGTTCTCGTCCTCGCCCAACTCCCGCAAGATCCGTTCCGCCACGTGCCCGAGCGAGTCGCTTGGGCACCGACTTGTCACCAAAAAGCTACAGTGCACCACGAGGTGCTCCCCCGTGTCCTCGCGCACTACGCGCCAGTTGTCGAAGCCTGCGTCCTCGGTGATGAGTGCTGGGCCGACCCACTGATGGGACAGCTTGGTTATGCCCTTGCCACGGGGCGGCCTGAGCACCCAGACTAAGTCACCGACGCCAATCTCCGTCGCGTGCCGTTCACGACGATTGTAGTACTTCTCTCTGTGTAGCTGGTCCTTGGCCAGCGCCGCCTTCGCCGCCGCCGCACACTGCGCCATCTGCCGCACCAACTTGCGGTGATACTCTGCGAACTCGCCGACCTGCGTCACGCCGGCCGTGCGCAACAACTCGTTCGGGGTCCTCAGCCGCCGGCCCATCATTAACTCGTTCGGGGTCCTCAGTCGCCGGCCCATCATTAACTCGTTCGGGCTGAAGCCGGTGGCTGAGTGCTGTGCCCCATTGTAGGCGTACACTGCGCAGGGGGGCCAGCGGTCCCAGTCATTCTGCGCCTCCGCTACGTAGATGGACACCATGTCCTTCCAGCTCCGGTGGAACCGTTCCACCAACCCGAGTAGCGCGGGCCTGTACGGCACGGGCGAGATCTGCTTGGTCTGAAGCAGGTCCGTCAGTGCCGCCACCACCTTGCCGCTCAGCTCCGGTGCTCCGTCCAGCACCAACTCACGCATTGGCCCGAGCACGAGGACCAACTTCTCGACGATGAACTGCGCGATATCCTGCGCCGTGTGGCGCGGGACCGCCACCGCCACCGTATACCTGGTCGCGTAGTCGACCGCTGCGACTACGTATCGGTTCTCGCCCGCCGTCACGGGCAAAGGCCCCGCGACATCCAAGGCCCATCTGTCGCCCGGACTGCCGACGCCTTGGCTCCTCAGAGGCGGGATCACCTCCTTGGCCTTCGCCTTCCGCGTGCCGCAATCCCTGCACGCCTGGACCCACTTGCGCACGTGCGCTCGCATGTCGGGCCACCAGTAGCTCCTCGCGACTCGCGCGTACGTCTGAGGTGTCCTCAGGTGGCACGCGTAGATAAAGTCGTGATTCTCACGCAACGCAGCCGCCCACAGCGCGGTGGGAAGCACCACCCGCTTGCTGCCGTCGTTCTCCACGATGTGCACCACTTCGTCCTCGACGACGATCCTCCTGCCGCCGTACTTGCCCTTCCGTACTAAGTTCTGCACGGTGCGGTCTTGCGCCTGCTCGGCTTTGATCGCCTGGTCGGTCAACTGGCCGTCTCTACCTTCGCCTGCTCGCCCTCCGTCCAGCCGTGTTTCGGTCTCCTGGCTCGCCGCCGTCACTACTCGTGCTGGGGCTCTAGACAACGCGTCGGCGACGACGTTGCTGGAGCCTGGCCGATAGACCACCTCAAAATTGTATTCCTGAAGCTGGAGCGCCCAGCGGTGTAGCCGCCCGGTCAACTCCTTTGACGTCATCTGCCACTTCAAGGCTGCATGATCCGTCATCAACACAAACTTGCGCCCATACAGGTACGGCCTAAAAATCTTCACCGCCCTACCACAGCCGCGCATTCTAACTCTGTGATGCTGTACTTCGCCACAGTCGGCGAATTAATCTTCGACGCGTATGCGATCGGCTGCTCGCCCTGCCCCTGGTCCTGGGTAAGGGCAGCACCGAGCCCCACCTGTGACGCATCGGTCACCAGCCTGAACGGTCGTGAGAAGTCGGGGTAGGCCAAAAGAGGCGGCTCCGTCAACGCCTTCTTCAAACACTCGAACGCCTCTTTCTGGGAGTAACCCCAGCGCCAAACCACACCTTTGCGCAGTAGCTTAGTCATCGGGGCCGCCTTTGCGGCGAAGTCCGACACGAACCTCCGGTAATAACCGGCCATGTGAACAAATCTCTTAACTTCTGTCACGTCCGTAGGCGTAGGGAAGTTCTTCACGCTCTCTACCAAACTTGACATCGGGCGCACACCCGCGCCGTCCAATTCGTGCCCAAGATAGTTCAACTTTTCCGACGCAAACGAGCACTTGCTCGCTTTCAGCGACAGACCCGCTCCCGCCAGCCGCTCCAATACCGCCGCCAGCTGCACTCCATGCTGGGCCACACTGCCCCTCGAAAAGATGATCACGTCGTCCAGGTAGACTAGGCAGCTCTGCCACGTAAGCCCCCGTAATACAGCGTCCATCATTCTTTGAAAAGTGCCTGGTGCGTTTGCTAACCCAAACGGCATCCTAACAAATCGAAACAAACCCTTCCGGGTGATGAACCCGGTCTTGTCACGGTCCTTCTCCGCGACTGGAACTTGCCCGTAGCCTGCGTGCAGGTCGAGACTGGTGAATCGCTTCGTCCCGTGTAGGTTGTCCAATGTGTCATCAATCCGAGGTAAGGGGTAGACGTCCTTCTTAGTAATAGCATTCAGGAGGCGATAGTCAATGCAAAACCGCACTGACCCATCCTTCTTGCGCACTAATACTACAGGAAAGCCCCATGCCCCATTTGCCTCCTCAATCACTCCGTCCACCAACATCTTGTCCGTCTGCTCGTCAATAATCGCCTGCTCCGAGTGGGAGTGCCGGCGCGGCCGAACCTTGATCGGTGGTTCGCTCCCCGTATGGATCTCATGGCTGACCCCCAACGTCGTCTGAGGGGGACACCCGTCGCGAGGCTCAAGTAGTTTAGGATAGTGTCGTAACAGCCGTAATAAAAGCTCCTTGTCCTCTTGCTCCATCGTCCCCAACTTCAAATCTCCTTCATTGCTCAGCGGTGCGTTCTCGTCGTGCAGCTGTGTCTCCAGCCACTGCTTCACCCTTGCCTGGTCGAACTCACCCGTCACCTCCACGATCGTCATGTCTTCGTTCGTAGGTGTCCACGTTCCCAGCTTCTCACGCGAAGGAAGCTTCGAGGTACGTCCTACTAAATTCATGATCGGCACTACCACCTTGCCGTCGTGCACGGTAGTCAACGTTGGTGCTAACATCAAGTGTGGCTCGGCGCCACTAGCAGACATGAACAACCCCACCGTGCCCTCTGGCGCTGCCACCGCCAGCTCCACCTGCCGGCAGGTCTGCGTCTGCACGCGCTGCTTGCGCACGAGACGGACTTGCACCGTCCGCTCGGCCTCCTCATCCGTCGTCGTGCAGCTGAATGGGACGACCTTCTTGTCGCCCCCATCGTACCATTTCATCTCGCAGGACGTGAAGTCAATCTTGACTCCGTTCTGCAGCATCCAATCCTCGCCGAGCAGGAATTCGTCGGCCGCTCCCTCCACGACCAACGCGTCCACGGGCATCATCTGCCCGTACTGCGTCGTGAACTCGAACCGCCACACTCCTTCCACCTTGGCCACGGCGCCTGTGAATCCCTCGACGTAGTCGACCGGCGGCAATGAACTCAGCCGCCTGCCTAGTTTCTTCCATGACTCACCGGCCACGCAGAACTGCGCGCCGGTGTCCAACTTGATGTCCTTCCACTCACGGCCGGCCTGAACGCGGGCCGTCGGCAATGAGTCGACTGCCGGGGCCTGCACGGCTCGCAGTCGCCCGATCCGTGCTGGTCGCGTGCCATTGCCTGGCCAGACAACACTCGGGCCCGCGTAAACGCTGCCACTCTCGTACTGGTAGCTCCTCTTCGGCAGCTTCTGCCGTGCCACCTTCGCCACTACCATCGTCGTGCTCGGCGGGGAGAAGCCGATCACCGACGCCTCCTCGATGCTCATCAGTCGCGGCCCATTCTTGCCGTGGCGCCGCTTCGTGTCCGCGAACGCCATGTACGTGCCCTCCGGATACTGCTGCGTCGCCAGCCACTCGCGCAGCTTCCTGTCTTCACGCGCTCTGGCCTTGCGGGCCAGTTTCTCGTATCGTCGCCTTGTCCTCGACACGCGGACGAACTCGTCGCTCGCCGGCGTCACTACGGGGCCCGTGCTCGTCACGAGCATCGCCGCCTCCACTACCAACTCATCATGCCCCTTGTCGGGCACGACGGCGGCTCGTACCACCTCCACGACTTGCTCACTCTCACGCGAAGCTCGAGCAGCACGACGTTCACGCCGTTCGTGCTCCCGCAGCTTCCGCTTCTGGCGCCGATGTAATTGGCGGGCCTCCACTTCGGCCTGCGCGGCCCTCTGCAGCACTTCCGCCGCCTTGACCCTCAACACCTTCGCCTTCGCGGGGTCTCGCCGACCAGTCTCCGTCGCCATCGCCTGCTGCACCGACTCGTCGCGCTTCTTGGTGCTGCCCACCACCTCGTCCGGCGCGACGTCCGCGCCGAACTGCGTCATCCACGCGTCCAGCTGCTGCGCCACGACCTCCGCCTGCTCCTCCTTCGTCTGCACGACGCTCGCACACGCCAAGTCGATCACGACGCGTGGCGTGCCGTCGTCCCCGTCTACTGCCGTCTTGCGCCCAGCCACAGGCGATGCCGTCGTCCCCGCACAGACGCCGCCGTGCTCGTCGACCGCGAACCGCACGCGCCTGGCCGTGCCCTCGTCGTGGGGCTTTGCTCCCCCCATTACTTCGTCCGGCTTGGCCGGCTGGCTGGTGGCGCCCGCTTCTCCCCGCGCTGCGCCATCCCCAGTCCCTTGAACTGGTCGATCTCCACGAACTCGACGTACGGACCGTACGTCGCCATCCCCTGTCTCGATCACGACGCGTCGACCTCGCTGCTCTCCTGCAGTCCTGGCCGCCGCCTTGCGCGTCACTTCGCGCCGCCGTTTCGCCACCTCCACCAGCGACTGAGCGGCACCACGCGAGAGCCGTTGCAGGTCTCCGTGAGCCCCTCCTCGCCCATTCTCCGCCTTCTTCCCCGGGTCAGGTCCTGCGAGCGATAAGACCGGGGGTCTTATGCTCGCGCCTAGTTTCCCGCCCCGTTCTCGTCGTTCTCCGCCGCATCTGGCTCCTCTGCCGTGCCTCCTGCCGCCATGTCGGACTGCTTCAGCGTGCAGTTGCGCGCGAAGTGCCCCATCAGCCCGCAGTAGAAGCACTCCGTGCCGTCACGTGGCACGAATGGCCGTGCGGGCGTCCTGCTCGCGACGTAGCGCCCGTGGTTGCGCAGCCGCCCTTCCCGCGTAGCCAGGGACGGGTTGGTTGGCCCGCCCCTTCCTTCTTGTCCTCCGCCGCCATATTTGGACTCGACCTTGAAGGTCTTGGCCGGCCTCTTCGCGCCCTGGTCGTTGCTTGGGCGTTTCCCTCCTTCGCCGCGGGCTTGCCCGCCACTACTTTGAAATTTTGAACCGCCAGTGGTACCGCTTGCTGTACCAGCAGGTACCAGTTTGTACCCAGGCGGTATCGCCTTCCACCACTCGCCCGTACCGGTTTTACCGGTATCCACTGGCCGGCCCTCGGTATCGTACCTTGGCGGTTTAGGGGCCGCACTCCATCCGGCTCCGTACCCCGTCACCACATTCCACGTATTGCCGCCGACTGCCCTGCACCACCTCCTGGGGACTTCGTCGCCGCCAGGGGCCCGTGCCCACTCGTGCCCTCGCGTGCGTCCCACGCGGTCATCGCCTCCTCCAGCCGGATCCCGTACCCCTCGCCGTAGTCTCCGACCTGCGGGATCGCGACCTTCAGGGCCTCGTCCAGCGTCTTCGGCCGGTGTCCTCGCACGTGCGTCGCCCCCGTCACGCTGCTCATGCCCTTCAAGAAGGCACTCACCTACCAGTCGTCGCCGATCTCGCCTCGCTCGGCGAACTCGCGAAGCGCCTGGGCGTAGTCGACGAGCCGCTCGCCTCTCATCTGCCGACGCGCGTTCAGCAGGTCGACCACCTCGGGGCCCGACCGCTGCGTCATGTACTTCGCTCGAAGCATCGTCGCGAGCGTGTTGATGCTCTCTTCCTCCGGCTGGACCGACTCCATCACCGTCGCGAACCAGCGCTTCGCCTCGCCGTCCAAGTGTGAGGCGACCTCGTGATACAGCTGATTCTCGTTCCACTCGACCCCCATGGTCACCGCCTGCCGACGCACTTCCTGCCGGACCGTCTTGAGCCACATGCTCACCGGCATCGTGTCGTCGAGCACCTTGAACTTCGTCAACTTGAGCGTCTTCACCTTCTCGCGCACGACGATGGGTGTCGCTGCTGTTCGCGCCCTCGCAGGCCCCGCAGCAGGTCCCGGTTGTGGGTTGGCTGGACGTCCTGGTCCGGCGCCGCCAGACCCACCTCCAGTTCCAGTCACTCCGTCGTAGCCGCCGCCGACATCGAGGGCCGACTCGCGTTGGCCAGCCCGACCACCGCGACCGCCGTCGTTGCCGTGACCGCCGCCGTCATGACCGTCGCCACGCCGTCCGCCGCTGTCGTCCGTGAGCGTGGTGGCGCCATCCGTCGACGTGCTCCCTGTCACGGTGCCACCGCCCGTGGGTCGCACGCCGTTGCCGTCCGCCTGGCCGCGCTCATGGCCGGCTACCGTTCCAGTCCCTGGCTGTCCAAGCCCCGCGCTTCCCGATCCACCGCCTCCTGACCCCAGAGGAGTGCCACCGGACGCGCTGGTGATCACTGAGGCCTCCAGTGTCACCGTGCCGCCGTCGTCGGTGTTCAGCGTCACTGGCGCCGACTCCTTCTGCCTGCGTGCAGCCTCCGCAGCCGCACGCTCCACGGATGCAGCGCGCCTCTGCGCTCGCTCATCACGTGTCTCCGTATCCGTAGTCATCCTCCTAAAACATAATTACAACCACTTCTCTCAGTCCTCCGTTCCTCACTCTTCTCTTCTTAACGCTGCGGGGTTCGCCCACGGAAGCTCAGCTGGCATCGTCACTTTGACGATGCCCAGAGAGCCCCTGTTTATGACCACCATGTAGTTTGCTCCCTTGACCTGCCCTAGCCCAATCCGACCGTAACACCGCACGTCCAACGTGCTGCAATACTTTCCATCCGTCTTGTCCTTGCCTAGGTAGGTAGGTAAAGCGCCGACTGCCAGCAGCGCGAGGCTGTACGAGCATTGACCAGACAGCTACTGGCCCGTTCACCAGACGTGTCGGGGATAGGGACGGCTGGGAGGGGAACACAGTCAACCTGGGCTCCGGCAAGCCACAGGCGACCCCCGCCGGACATACAAATAGGTCGAACGACGACTCCGTCACCACGCTGGACACTGCCGAGCGCTCGAGAGCGCCTTGTTCGCACGGCCGAGGTGCTCCGAGTGCACCCCGCGCCCCCACGGTCTCTCTCCGTGGTCCCGCCACCCTACTCAATGCATCGCCCTCATCTGTGCACTGCCCGCCACTATCGCTTACCTCTCCGTTTACTCCTGTAGCTAGTCGACACGTCCCTGGTCGCACGGCACTTCCCTAGCACTAGACTACAGGAACCCGCTTTCGGCGCACTTCTTGTATTAGTCTTGAGTCGTTACTGTCCAGCAACAAATCGCAACTGAGGGTCGAGCTGCCAGACCGCAGCTCGTTGCCCCCACCAACTTCCTATCGCTCCTACCTACTGGCACCTATTGTCCTACCTGGACCTCTCCCTCTTCGTCCGCATCACCTTCATCGTGGCCTCCTGGCCTCACGCTCGCTCGCTGCCGTCGCCTCTCCTCCCCTGCCTACTTACTCCTACTCCTACTCGCGTGTCGTCTCGCCTTGCGATCTTCTGCGGTCGCCAACTTCAACTGTCGCCCCCTGTCGCCCGTGGCGCTAGCCCACTGGCTCGCTTCCAGCACCACTTCGCCGTCCTCGCCACATCTTCCGTCACCATCCGTCACTGGGTGTGCCACGCCGTCTACTGCGTCAGGTCGATCACGACCTGGACGCCGTTCCGTTGATCCGGCCCGTGTTCCGGAGAGGAGTGACAGGCCAGCCCACTACACAACAATTTTAAGTACCAGTACAAGATGGCAACCTGTGATTGTAGTTAGTGCAAACCTGTCAAATTACGCGTTGACAGCCTTCGAGACCGTCGCAGTTGCCCCCCAGAAGCGCCTGCTCACCTTGAGAAACAACATCGTCTCCAAACGAATGGGGGGATGCGGTGGCGGTGAAGCGAGAGAATATGACGTGCCCTGCTAAAATGCCGCTCGACGGTATTCGAGGTAGGGGACACCATGGTAGACCTGGACAGCAACGCGCTGCTTCTTGCGCGCGCGCAAGGCGCTAAATGAAGCTCAGAAACCAAAGTAGAGATCGATATCACACAAAATCGCGCTCACTACAAAAAGTGTAATCGCATAAAAACACTGTTTATATCTGTAAAAATATATTGTAAAAAATGGGGTCGTAAGTTATTCCACTTTTTCAGGCTGGGCGCACAATAAATTATTCCGTACTAATATTTCCGTATATTTGCAATACAATCTTTTATTCGGAAAGCCTGGGCGGGCGGATCTGCCTGCGCTCGCAAACATTGCCCAGCAGCCACACGGGGTCAAATCTTGTCGGAGGACCTCTGTGTCTTATGCTCGTGTCCGCTGCAAGGATCCTAGTAGAATAAGAAGCTGAAGTAGCTAGTGTATTTATACAATTCATGTAGGATCGATGTGGTCGCTGGGCTTGGCACTGAGAAGAGAGCTACCACTTCTGAATCTCCTTCTCCTCTCCAAGCCCCAGCAACCAAGATCCCGGAGCCTTAGGCCCCGCCATCCAGCGTTCCAACCTTCCTACTGTGCCCGTGGCAATGCGTAACAACCGACAGGTTATGAGCCCAAACAGGGTCTCTAGTCGGCTCCAGGACTCGCGTGGAGAGGACGCTCAGAGTGGTACCAAGAATCGTCAGGATGACAGTTCTGAAGACGAAGATCGTTCAAGTGACTCATCTCCGTCGTCACCTGCGCCCTCGGCAACGTCGCGGAGCGACGGGGCGAGCTCGAGCTCGAGCTCGTCTAGCTCGGACTGCTCTGAGTCCGACTCGAGCTCGTCCAACTCCGACTCGGACTCGGCGAGTCCGGACGAGGGCAAGGGCTCTAAGCGAAAGCGTTCCAGCAAGAAGAAGCGCTCCTCGAAGAAGAAGAAGAGGAGTCGCTCCTCTCGGTTGGACAGCCCCAGCGTGGAAGTCCCCAAGCTGACTGGCGCCGACGACTACGAGCTTTGGCGTACAATGATCGAGTTAAAACTCAAGGTTCAAAAGCTGTGGTCTCTAGTGACCGAGGAAGTGGTGCTCGACAGCTCTTGCAGCTCCGCCAAGAAGCGTCGCTGGAAAGAGCGTTGGCTCAAAGCCCAAGCTGTTATCGCTGGGCCACTTGGCCCCCGATTGGCTGGTCGTTACAGGCGACTGTTGGTGAGCTGCGACCCTGTGGCTCTATTCCAGGAGATCGAGAAAGAGTACAATGCAGGCAGCGCCGCAAAGAACGACATTCTGATCAAGGCCGCAATCTTTGTGCGCAAGCTGGCCAAGGGGGAGCGCGTAGACACCTACATCGACGCGATAATGCAGCTACAAGAGGATCTCGCGACGCTCGGCCATCCGCTTGATGACGCTGAACTTGCTCGACAACTCCTTACCAATGCGCTTGAGGTATTCCCCGACCTCAGCACGGAGCTGGTGGGTGCGAGAATGAAGGCCAGGGAGCTCGAGGTTGGTAAAGTGCGTGGGCGGCTTTTGGCGCGAGAGCAGGAAGAGAATATGCGTGCTCCGGCCGGAGGCATCGTGGTTCGCAACGCTTCGAATAATTCTGGTTCTCGCAGTGTCCAGTCTGACTCAAATCCAGTATACCAGTTTTCGTCTGGGCACAGCCACAGCAGCAAGAATTTCGATCGCCATGGAGGGGGTCATCGGCAGACTCAGAACCGAGCGCATCAGAGCCGACGCCACTCTGTGAAGGCCGCCATGCAACGCCGGCCGTGCTCCAAGTGCGGTAAACTTGGTCACTGGTATCGCGACTGCTGGCAGAAGACAAGCCAAGATGCAAGCAATCGTCCTCCGAGCAAAGGCGGTCAAGGTTCGTCGGCTCGGGCAGGAGGGCAAAGCGGTAGACGGCACGATGATACGGGGCCGACGGCGCTGATGGCAACCTTCGGCGGTGCGGCCACAAAGTGCGCCTCTGACGTGGTTGAGTGGTGTCTTGACAGTGCGGCAACTGCCAATGTCTGCAACGATCTCTCTCAGTTTGTGCAGATATCAACAATAAGTAACGGCCCCGAAATGCTGTGTGCCAATGGCGGCACGGTAAGCATTAATCAAGTCGGCAGTGTGGAGCTCAGGATCGTGAACGAAGTCACTGGCAGGCAGGAGACGCGCATTCTCTCCGATGTGTACTATGTGCCCGATGCTCCTGCGAACTTACTCTCGCAGGACTACATGCAGACGGAGCTCAACTACTTCGTCAAGATGTCCGCCGATCAATCGGTCTGCTTCCTGACCAAGAAAGGAACAAGTCTCAAGTTCGTCAAAGTCAATCGGTTGTATCGCATTTGGTCGGTGAGAGACCAAGTGCGAGAGCAAGCCGTTGTATACAGCGCTATTGTGACCCCAAAGAAGTCGGTGCCGTTGGCGGTGTGGCACAAGCGTTTTGCACACGCGAGCGCCACGACTATCGTCGACATGGGCAAGCAGAAGGTGGTTAGAGGGCTACAGATCAGCACAAGCGGAGCGGAGGCTGCGTCCACGTGTCTTCCCTGTATGCACGGGAAAAAGGTGCGGATGACATATCCTGAGCGACGACAGCACGCACAACGGCCGCTTCAACGCCTTCAAGTGGACGTCTGCAGTGTGAACGAGCCCGCACTCGATGGGTGTACCTCCTTCTTACTTGTGGTCGATGAGTTCAGCCGATACAAATGGCTCTTCCTGCTAAGGCAGAAGAGTGAAGCGAAGAACCATATTGCGGCACTCGTTAATCGCCTGCACGTCAAATATCGCGAACGGAATTGGCGTGTGGAAGAAATCCACTCGGATCAGGGTGGCGAATTTGACAACAACGACATTCTTGACTTCTGTGCTGAAGAGGGTATCGTGCTGACGACAACCAATGCGTACACCCCCCAAGAAAACGGTATCGTCGAGCGCGCCAATGGGATCGTGCTGCCCAAGGTCCGTGCACTCCTCCACATGACCAACCTACCCGATCTGCTATGGGGTGAAGCTGCTCTTCACGTCGTCTACACGTTGAATGTAACGGCGACCCGAGTGCTCGACGGTCTGACACCCCACGAGAAATTGTCTGGTGATTCGCCTGACGTGTCGTGCCTAAGAACGTGGGAGAGTCTCTGCTACTATCACATCGCTAGTGGAGCGCGGTCCAAGAAGAAAAAGCTCTCGTCCAGAATGGGCACTGCGATTTTGGTGGGTTATTCCCCAACGACTCATGGCTATAAGGTTTTAGACCTTGCGCGTGGAGCAGTCTCCACTCATCGCGGAGGCAATTTGATTTTCGCTGAAGACTTTACGGTGGCTCGTGAATACGTGGAGAAACTGCTAGCCACCGCCTACAATCACGGTGACCATGAGCTCCCGCCGAGAGCGCCGCTAGTCCCAATGCATATGCAGATTGAGGACGTTGTTCGATTGGACTCTGAGCGAGAGAGTGTTCTCGTGCAGCCTGGCCAGTCTGTCGCTGTGGAGCAGCCCCCTGCTGCTATTGCTGCTCCCCAGCCTGTTGGTCCTGTGTCTACTGTGGAGGAAGCACCAAGTGCTAGTGGAGACGTAGACGTGCAGACTGCTCCTGTTGATGGTCTTGCTGACAGCGATACTGTGGCGCGACACCGAGTCTCGCGTTTTGGCAGAAAGCGTAAGAGGAACTCGAGACTCAATAATTTTGAGCTCCACTATGTTGCGCACAAGCTGGTTAAAGTTTTGCAGTGTGAATTTATCTCGCCAACCCAGTCTCGACTGCATTCAAGAGATGTACCTGTGCCAGCGACGTATAAGCTGGCAATTCGGTCGAAGTTTGCTGCGTACTGGTTGGCCGCTATTGCTGAAGAACTCGAGTCGCTGCGCAAGCATGGTGTGTGACAGGTTGTAGATCGAAGTGCTGCTGGAAAGTCTGCTGTGATCACGAACAAGTGGGTCTTTGGGATCAAGAAGGACGAGAACGGCTTCGTCAAGCGCTTTAAGGCTCGGCTCGTCATACATGGGTTCAAGCAGAAGTTCGGCGACAACTACAACGAGACGTTTGCACCAGTCATCAGGTTCGACACAATTCGTGTCGCGATTTATTTCGCTGTCCAGCGCCGGTGGTCGATTTTCCAGTACGACGTCAAAACAGCCTTCTTGCACGGCAAGCTCACTGAAGAAGTCTTCATGGAATTTCCTCAAGGCAATGGATCGCCTGGAAATAAGGAGATTTGTAAGCTGATTAAGTCCCTGTATGGACTCAAACAGGCTCCCCACGTCTGGAACAAGACGCTGCACCGACACCTAGTTGCACTCGCGTCTGGAGAGTGATCATGGCCTTTACTCCCTCCTCGAGAAGGGGGAGATTGTCATGCTCCTAACTGTCTATGTGGATGACCTGCTGCTAATGGGCGAGAGTAGTCGGTGTGAAGCTATTGCTCGGAAGCTGGCTGCAACATTTGAGCTCGTGGAGCTCGGCCCCGTCAAGTACCTGCTTGGGGTGGAAGTCAGCATTGATCGTGAGAAGAACACTGTCTTCTTTAGTCAGACAAACTACGTTGAAGAAATCCTGCGACGATTCCGTATGCACGACTGTCATGGTGCTGCGACGCCCGAGGCAACCACGATGGAAACTGCTAGTGAAGGCCCAGCGGCGTCTGAGCCGAGTGATCTGCCGTATCGCGAGATTGTCGGAGCCTTCCAGTATCTCGTGTCGGGGTCAAGGCCCGATATTGCACACGTTGTTCGTCGGCTTGGACAGTATATGGCCTGCTTCGGTGCTGTCCACTACGCGCAAGCTAAACGGGTACTCAGGTATCTGCAAACCACCAAGCATTTTGGTCTCAGTATGGTGGTGACTGGTTCAAACCATGTGGATTTGTTGCGCGTGGAAGCTTATAGCGATGCTGACTATGCCAACGATAAGGAAGACCGCCAGTCCGTGAGTGGGTATGTCACGATGGTGAATGGTAGTGTAGTCTCCTACGGGTCACGGAAGCAAGGGCTCAATGCCCAGAGCACGATGGAGTCCGAGTACATCGCCATGAATGAAGGCGCGCGCGATATTATGTAGCTTCGTGGTCTGTGTGACGAGCTGAGGTGGCGGTATGACACCCCGAAGCTCTGGTGCGACAACACGGCTGCGATTGCGCTGTCCAAGAAACCAGGAAAGCACAACGGCAGCAAACACATAGAGAATCGTTTTCACTACGTGCGAAATCTCGAGGATCGAGAGCTACTTGAAGTGCAGCACTGCAGAACCGACCGAATGACTGCCGATATATTGACGAAGCCGCTCGCACGTGTCAAGTTTGAATTCTTCCGCTCTCTGCTCGGCGTCGTTCGCCGCAACGAGCAAGGGGGGGCTGCAGCTGAAATGAAGCAGTAGGATACTGCCTTTGTTGCCTGGATGCGGATTCGTTTGAGTCGTGAGGCAGGTGATGGTTCACCAAAAGCGGCTGCAACGTGCACGAGCAGGCATTAGCTCACCGCGATGTTACGTGGTTGATACTGTGTTGGCGCCGATGTTCGTGCGCTCCGATGTTTGCAGCGCGATGTTCGTGCTCACTGTTGCTACGATGTTCGTAGCTTGTGACGAATTTGCAGAGCGACAGTATTGCTCGCAGAATCAGCGTGACGCGAGCAAGGGGGAGTGTCGGAGGACCTCTGTGTCTTATGCTCGTGTCCGCTGCAAGGATCCTAGTAGAATAAGAAGCTGAAGTAGCTAGTGTATTTATACAATTCATGTAGGATCGATGTGGTCGCTGGGCTTGGCACTCAGAAGAGAACTACCACTTCTGAATCTCCTTCTCCTCTCCAAGCCCCAGCAACCAAGATCCCGGAGCCTTAGGCCCCGCCATCCAGCGTTCCAACCTTCCTACTGTGCCCGTGGCAATGCGTAACATCCGACAAATCTCGCTGCAGCGTTGACAGCGGGGTGAGACAACTGAAGCGGATTGCCTCGGAGGATCAGGTCGACTGGCAGCGGAGGCGGCAAGCGGATGCCTTCCATAAAAAAAAATATTTTTTAAATCAATTTTTTTTAACTGCGGACCGCAGTCTGCGGTGCATTTGACTAACTGGAGGGTCGGAAGATGGCGAAACTCGCATCTGTTGCAGTATGACAGATGAGAGGTTCAATATGCTTTGTGAAAGGAGTGGATCTTCGAACGCTGGCGTCAGTCGTGTCGCATGACTTTTGTAAACCCGCCATCAGTGAACAGAAACCGCTTCTTTGCCGCTTTTGCCGAAAAAGGCAACTTCCGCGCCTCAGAGAATGTCGTCGCGCCGCCGCCATCAAGGCTCGGTGCGCATTACTCGCCGCATAACTTTCTTGGCGGCGAAAGTTTCCTCGCGTCCAGGTGGGCCCGGAGTGAACTTCTAACGCAGCCGCGAGCGGAGTGTGCAGCTCTGGTTTCTGGCCTGAGAGTGCGGCTCTCACCGACAAGAAGCACGCCATCGCTCGTCAACCAAGCAGCCGCTGCGTCGGCCAAATGGTGAGCTGGAGGCACAGCAGCAGTCGTTATCCGACAGCGCCAACTCGTGGCGCTGCGTGCAGTTTCGGCCATTACCGCCGTGTGCCGCGCCTTTCAAGCGTGACAGCCCCGCCAGCAGCCGCCAGCCGTCAGCGGCACGAAAAAGAATAGAGACTCCAAGCTTATCAACGAGAATTGGAGCAAATGTTGCCGCTGTCGTTTGGGTAAAGAAATCGTCTGCTGGGGGTGAGAAAACTCCAAAAAGCGCATACTACGAGTTATTTGTTTCAAAAGACGCATACCGCTTCAAAAGACGCATACCGCTTCAAAAGACGCATACCAGTTTCTGATTCTAGCCTATAGATAAGCCTTCGTGTGGGTTTTGAGGTAGTGACGGTGGCCATGGTCTTCATGCTAAAGCCTGCCTACTACACACGAGGAAGATTTTGTTGTTTAGCTTGAGGTTGACCGTCTCTAGCCCCATTTGCAGTGACTCGAGCGCTGCGAAGGTGGTGCCGGCCGTGACGATCTGCGCGCTACCTGATACCGTCCACAAGAGCAAG
The DNA here is from genome assembly GCA_009729435.1 of Phytophthora fragariae. NCBI lineage: Eukaryota > Oomycota > Peronosporomycetes > Peronosporales > Peronosporaceae > Phytophthora > Phytophthora fragariae. The sequence continues at coordinate 337,374 of QQOI01000063.1, forward strand.
TATGCTATCCCTGGGCCGTTCCAGTTCGCGGTCTTCTGGGTGGAAGCTCGTGGTGATGATTTCAGGCACTGCTCTACTTCTCGTTTAGCATCATTGATTGGTATTGGAAGTGTTCGATGCGAAGTATGGAATCAGAAACTGGTATGCGTCTTTTGAAGCGATATGCGTCTTTTGAAAAAATAAACTCGTAGTATGCGCTTTTTGGAGTTTTCTGGCTGGGGGTGGCAATTGCGCCGCCGACGCAGGCCCCGGCTTTGGGCCGCGGGCATTGCGCACGCAGCCATCTCAGCGCGGACGCACGTGCCTTTGAGACCCGCCGCGGCGACTAGCACAGCTCGCTCTGCCACTGCGTCGGAGGCGACGCACTGCCTGCACTGCAACGCCATACATACAGGCCGGAGCCATCACGAGGGTTGCCCTTGGTCCAGAGATACATAGCGAGCGGTTCAGCGTGGCATGGCGCCGCTTCAACGCCCAAACACCAGCCGCTCCGCCCCGTCTCTCGCCCGGTTACTTACACAACGTATGGTTGTGGAAAATGTCTCTGGTCGCGCCTCCCCTATGGAGAATCCGCCCGGAAACGGCCCGACGCCTCGTCGCCCACACTATCGAACACGCCTCGGCGAGCGCAGGAAGGCGAGCCTTCCTCCCTCTTCCCCTCCACTCGCTCCTCCGCAGCTCAGCACGATGGCGTTCGCCTCCTCCGCAGTCGAGACGCTGCGGCCCATGAATCCCGTGTCTCCCGCCAGCGCCACGCAGCCCAAGCGGCGTCCAGGCGCCGCGTCCAGCTCCGTCAAGGACCGCACCGTCGTCGTCTTTGACTGGGACGACACGCTGTGCCCCAGCTCGTGGCTGCACGCGCAGGACCTTCTGCCCAAGTTCCGCGGCCACCAGATCTCCGTTACCCCCGACCAGCGCGAGGTGCTGTCGCTCATCGGCGCGCACGTCGCGCGTCTGCTGCAGAAGGCGGTGGCGTACGGCCCCGTGTTCGTCGTGACCGCTGCCGAGTACGGCTGGGTCGAGATGTCCGCCGCGCTCTACCTGCCGGCCGTGCAGAGCGTGCTGGCGCTCCCGGACGTGCACATTGTGTCCGCGCGCAGCTGGTACGAACAGAACTTCGGGCTCGGAGGAGACTCAGCGACGTGGAAGCAGGAGGTCATGCAGCTCATTGCGCGCAAGTGCTTCGCTGCTGCCGCATCCCAAGACACCAGCGCTAACGGCGCGCGTGCATACAGAGACCCCACGGCCCCACAGGACGCGTACTTTAACTTCCTCTCGATCGGCGACTCGATGGCGGAACGTGACGCGTGCTTCGCGGCGGTGCAGAACGTGTGTGGAACCTTCGCCAAGACGCTCAAGTTCGTGGAGCACCCGAACGCCGAGGAGGTTCTGCAGCAGGTGGAGCTGACGCACGACTCGTTCGAGCAAATGTGTGGCTGGGATAACAACCTGGACCTGCGATTGTCGCGGGCGCAGTTGGCCGAGCTGCGCGGGTCGCCTATTTAATGCGAGTGCTGACCGCGCTTGAGGTGCCAATGGCTTGCGCACGCACAACTTGCATCCGTACACTATGGCACGACCAATTGTTAGGATCGTCCACTAGGGACGAAACGATTTTTTAGACAAGAAGGTTGGCTCCATGTAGAAGGAATACGTGACCAGTTTTTTATGATAATATAATGCACTACATCATCAATTTAACGTTTACGTTGCATTCGCTTGTACTGAAACAGCAGCCAAGAATGTAGCCAAGTGGACATTAGTGAGCTTGAAGAGTCGCAATCCTTTTGCTATGGCTACAGCGAGTGCCAACCCGTTGGCCGAGCGCCGACGTCTTCGTGTAAGGAATCTCAACTTCCTATGTGGCTATGCAATAGCTGATGATCTCTCGGTTGCCATGTAGAAACTTGAGAATCAGCGGCTGGAGGAGGCGGCTCGGCAGCGTCAAGAGGAGCTCAGAAGGCAGCAGGAGGCCGAGCGCAAGCGTCTTGAAGACGGTGAGCAAGCGTTGAGATCAATTCTGCAATTTGATCCATTGCTCTGATGTGCATTTGGGTTGACAGAATGTATTGCGGAAGAGCAGCGGAGACTGCAGGAGCGCGAGGAGATCCGACGGAAGAAAACGGAGGAGAAGGAGCGCATTGCCAACCTCGAGAATGAAGAGAAGCTGGTGATCGCAGGAATTGAAAAGCAGCTGAAGCTAGTCGGGGCCTTTTGGACGTCGACACTGCAATTATCATCAAGTGGCGATGACGAAGCTCTGCCAATGTGTGCTGCAGTGCTAACCGTACGAGCACTGGAGAAGCCGATCTTAGGCTTGGACGAGGATATTATCCTCGTTGGCGACAACAGCGCAAAAATTCATGGGTTTGACCGCAAGATGAAGAAACTCCTCTTCACTTCCTCTTGGAATAATGAAGTGGATGACAGTCTTACTCTGCGAACGCCCTTGGCGATGGCTTCGACTCGGTGTGGGCGGCTTCTAGGTGAGTACAAACATTTTCGTTGTGTTTCGTGAGTTTGATTCTAATTCGGCTAGTGTGTGAACAGGGATGTGCCCGCGTCGCACTCATAGAGCTTCGCTTACTCTTTCAGCTGTACAGGACCTGTGTTCTCGCAAACCAAGTGACTGGAGGCCAGACGTGTAACTTTGACGCATCAGCAGCTCGAACTGCTTTCATTGATGGGAACACGCAGCTCACTCTGCCTCGAGGTCTGGCGGTGGACGACGCGGCTGGCGAGTTTTACGCTAGCGATGAGGCAACCAACTGCGTCAGGGTGTACAAGCTTCCAACTAACTCGATCGCCAAAGGAGTAACTCTTGAGCGAAGTATTGCTGGCTCTCGGGCAATGGTGATGAAGCGACCGACAGGCTTAGATCTTTCGCATTATCACGTTGTTGTGTGCGATACGGGGAACTCTCGCTTAGCTGTTTTTGCGAAGCGAGGCGCTTTCGTACTGACAATTGGCCGGAAGGGAATGCACGGTGGCGAGTTTTATGACTTGCGTGACGTTAAGCTTGCTAACGTCCGAAAGGTATGCTAGGTTTATTGTAGATCGGTATACGGCTAGCGCTCTACTCATAATGTGTTTTTTTTTCTTGTACACAGAGAGCTATTACTCGTGGAATTCAGCCTGAAAGTGGCGTTGGAATCTCCAACGAGCAGTTTGAAGCTATCGTGGCAGACTGTGGCAACTATCGAGTGCAAATACTCAACGAGCGTGGAGAATTTTTGAGACAATTGTCCTTACTTGGGAGCTTGGATCAAGTGGCTTTCCAACATGACCAGTTTGCAAGCCTACGGGCAGAAATCGAGAGAGAATATGCAGCACTACATCAGCGTTCACCTGTTTTATCTGGTAATCGCATGAATGGCATTTACAGTCTTGCGAATGTGCTGCATCCGACGTGCGAATTATACGCTCGCCTCACGTCCTGCCAAATGGAGTGGCGAGAGAAGCGGTCACATTTCCACCACCCATTTGCGCTTGCGTACGCTCCATCTGAAAGAGAGATCGTCGTGGCCGACCGTGAAAATGCAAGTGTGTACACGTACAACTTCGATGCAGCCGGCTGCACTTGGCTCCAGCTCCCAAGAAATCAGCTTCGAGGAGTTTGTAGCGTGCACAGCTGCCTCCAACTCAGCTTTACCTTTGGTAATCCCGAAAAGCAGACAAAGGATCTCCCAAAGAAAATATTGTTTTATGTGAGTGACCCGATGGCGCATCGTGTAGCCGTACTCGATTCAAGCAGCCTGAATCTGCAGTTTTTCATCGGTGCTACCACTTACGGCGACCAGCAGCTTTGTTCGAACGGTTTTAAGCCGGGAGAGCTTAATCACCCGTCATTCATCGCAACCTGCAGCGTGGGAGGAGACGGTGAAGTATCTGCACGCACAATATTAGTGATCAGTGACAGTGGAAACCATTCTGTATCACTTTTTGATGCCCAAAATGGTTCATTTTGCGGTCGTATTGGCGATGGGTTTGGTCATCTTGAGGGATTCTTAGACACACCACAAGGCGTAGCTGTTTGGAACGACCAACTACTCTTTGTGTCCGACCAATGCAATCATCGCGTGCAAGTTTTTGACTTGTCAACTCGTGGGTTCGTACGAGCTTTCGGTCGTCTGGGTACGTCACCTGGGGAGTTTAACTTTCCTACCGGCATTGCACTCTGTCCAGCACTCCTGAGACTCCGAAATGCAATTTTGGTCCTCATCGCTCCGACAAAATCGTAGTTGCGGACACTGGTAATTGTCGGGTGCAAGTCCTTGACCTAAATGGCAGTGTACAACTAGTCTTGGATGCGAAAGTCACGCCATTTGATCATCCACTTTCTCCTGTTGGAGTGTGGGTGCAACAGCGGAGTGGATACATACTGGTGAGCGACGTTGCAAACCGCTGCGTGGCCATTTTCACAAACTGGCGAATTTCTGACAGCTTTTGGAGTTACTGGCGAGGTTGAGACCCGCTTTGTTCAACCCGCTGGCGTAGTAATCATTCCGCAGCATGATGGCACCGACTTGTTGCTAGCTGCCGATGCTGGCCGATGTGATGTTAGTTCGTTCCAACTCTTGTTGTAATACATGCACTTGTATATGTAGATCACGAAGACTACATCAAATCTATTTCCCGTTGTCACTTACAAATGACTCGCTCCTACTCTTGCAAGTTGATTTCGCTCAGCTCTACCTCATCTTCACTGTTGTCATCATCCGAATTCAATCGCTTGATGCGGGCGGTAGAAGATGTAGTGGAAACAGGCGCAGTGGGTGTGGTGGAAGTAACTGCGTCTTCTTCGAGAGGTGAGTACTGGTTTCTCCACCGCTTAATCAGCGCGACAACCACCACAATTCCGATGGCGACGTTCGCCATAACTGCCGCAGCCAGCAGCACCATCGTGAACGTGCTCATTTCGTTAGCGACGGCATTCAAGACCACCACATTGTCGCTGACGTTACCCGCCGCAGAATTACTTGTGTCACCCAGTTGAGAGACATTGAAGTGATCCTCCAGGCTTGCGATGAACTCGGAGATCACCGGGAAGTTGGGCGTGCCAACTCCTGAGACGGCATCCCATCCAGCGGAAGCAGTAAACGAGTCTTTGCACGGGGTACTGCCACTACGCGGGGCTCCGTTGTTACCAACTACCACGTCGTGGAATGCGTCGACATGGGTTTCAGCGAGATAATAGAGCAGAGGGTTGATGAAACCAAGCGGGCTCTTGCCAGCATTCAGCCGTGCATCGTTCCATAGTGTAACCATGGCTCCAAACACCGGTGTAGATGCTGATGTGCCTGACACCGACGTGAGACGACCATTCATGATGACGAGATAACCTGCGCCCAGCGCTGCAACGTCGGGGTAAGCACGACCACTAGAGTTGAAAAAAACTGAAGTCGTCGGGATATTCCTTGTGGCCAAATACCTCTCGACAGCTGTGCGCTGGTACTCTGGCATCGGGTAGATATTCGAGAACCCGCCGCCAGAAGTAATGATCCCGCCGTTCTCGACGCTGCAGACCACCTCCTCCTTCGTCCGGAAGAAAGGCTTTGAAGATTGCTGCGCGTCCTGCAGGAGCATTGTAGCGCCAACAGTAGTGATGTACGGGCTTGAGGACGGCCACTGGGGGCCGCTCTGCTTGCATATTTCGGCGGCTGGAATCTTCTCGAACTCAGGGCGTAGTCCAGTTACACCGTCATCACCACCAGCAATAAGCACCGTAATTCCACGAAGACCCATCTTGATAAGAAGCGTGTCTAGTGTGCGCGCGTAGCCCGGCGAGACGTCGAAAATGTGTTCTTCATCGTCTGAATAGCTGATGGAGACAACATACGGGGGATTCTCCAGCGCGAGCACATCCTGGGCGAACTCGACGAACGGTTCATCCTCCGACGAGTACGGGTTACTGCCGTTCATTGTCCAAACGAACGTTGTGGCATTGCGGCCAACGCCTGTAATGTATTGCAGGTCCAACGATGCCTCCGTGCTCGCGCGTTCAGGAGTGTTGACGCGATCTTCTTTCTCGATAATCCGTGGTGGGGTTTCCCCAGGCAAGTACTGCTTGTAGAATGCCTTCACGTCGTCCAGATTATACGCCTCGTCGTAGAACGATGGCACACACTGCGCATTGGTAGAATTGGTCGCCACGAGATCGTCCGGGATGCCATACGTCTGTCGAATGGACTTCAACGTATCACCCACAACACCATTTGCCTCTGCTGTCTGCGAGGAGGTAGCAGCAAGTGCTCGCAGGCCTAGCGGATGGGTGTTGACACTCAAAAATGACACGACATCTTGTAAATGCTCCGGAACGGCCACCGCATTCGCCGCGCGCATCAACCTCCGTCGTTTGGATGGCACCTCGCCCTCTGCCTCATAGTGGTGGATCTGCGTCCCCAGCAGTCGCTCAATGTGCTTCACCTTCATAGGCACCTTGTACAAGTTCGAGGTGGTTGAAAACGTCCCCGCACTGTTGTCGTACGCGTAATCCCCGACCCAATTGCGCACTGAAGTCAGCGCACCATCAGCAGGCTTCGAGAGCTTGTCCGCCTGTTCCGGAGCGAGGAACTGGCCGTACGACGTGTGCCTGCAGTCAAATCACATCGTCAGTCTTCTCCTGTGCGTTCTACCAATGAATTGAAGCGCCGTAGATCGATCCTAACTAGTGCAAAACGTACTTGGGGTCTGAGACGCTGTAGAACTCTCGCTCTAGCGCATTAAAGTCTTCAGGCAGCAGTCCAATGACCAGAGGCACCACCAGCTCCGGATCTGCGCGACTCTGGCGGACGTACTGGTCGCTGGAGAATCCGTCGAAGCGCGAGAACGGGTCATACACTGCGGCGGAAGTGGCGGACGAAAGGGAGCAGAGCGCCACCGCCAGCGAGAGGAGCCACGAGCTGGCCATGTCGTCTACAGCAGGCGAGCTCCAGAGTGCCGGACGCGTGCCACGACAAACGTGGTAGAGGTGCACGATTTGAGGATGTATATGCATACTTTTCGGTACAGTACTGGTGAACCGTAACCTGAGTTACAATAGGCTTTGTACCCTGGCGGAACGTAGGTAACCGCGAAAGCGTAATACATACATACATATGCATACTTTAATCAAGTGAACATTTAGATTTAGACGGAGTGGTTAACGGAAAGATGACTTGAATAAAGTATGACGCAAGATTTAGGATTTGGAACGAAGTTGAAGTGACAGCTCAGCTGGTCGACATGGTAATTCGAGCTGCAGCTGCTCGGAGTTATGGCTGGGAATTGATCACCGGGGGCAAGTAAGGACTGCCACGTCCAACATGTCATCTACAAGAGCACTGCGTTGGAAAGTAGGGACGAAAGCAAGCATCGGCAGGCCCCACCCTGGTAATCAGTACTGGTATCTTCTGTCACACAAGATCTAAAGGCCATATATATAGGTTTACCGATGCACGAATGCGGTGCCTGCAACTCGCTCCACGATTTACGCAGCAACTTCGATCGGAACGATCAAATTCCAGCAGTGCTGGGCCAGCACCCTCGACAATGCCGAATCGGCAATGCCGACTAGCAAAGTCGTTGAGGCTGCCACGGCGTGCGCTGATTGGTCAGATCTGGTCGACCTAGAACCCCTTCCTGCACTCCGCCACCTTTCGCGATGATGCTCAAGTCCGTCCCGTTCGCTCCTCCCGCGTGGGCCTCTGCGCTGCGCCGCCCGCCGGCGCAGAAGCTTCGTCTGGGCCACTTCCCCACGCCCATCATGCCGTTCTCACCGCCCGGTCTGCCCGAGGGCGTGCGCATGTTCATCAAGCGCGACGACTTCAGTGGGATGGAGAGCACTTCCCAATCTGCGGCCGAGCCCGCAGACCAGAGTCCGGACAGAGACGAAGACCTCCGAGAGCCAGTAAAACTGGCCCCCTTGCCTTGGGTGGGAAGTCCCTCATACTGAGGCCAAGGTAAAAAGGGGGGAGGCCTTCTCTCCACTGCGTGCGCCGCGGGGGCAGCGCAGTGGGCAACCCGAGAGGTGAAGCCTACCGTAAAGTTACGACCCGAGGGGAGGGGGCGTCGGCCGCCGGAGCGTGTCGACCCCCTGAACCATTGCGAATTAATTCCTGCTCTTCTTCGTCCAAGTCCAAGACGCCACCCCGTTCGCTGCGCCCAAGCCCAGTTCCATGGTAGTGAACTCCTCCGAGACCGTGATGCCCCGTTGAGATCCAGTACCGGACCGTATTTGTAGGAGCAAGCACGTCCAGACACCTCTCCGTCCAGTGATGACAAGGTTCCGCAAGCGCACGTTTTCTTCAAGACCGCCAAGGAGAGCAAGAATTTCCGTCCCATAAGGAGATGTCAGGATCAGTGTCAAGGCGCAAGCTAGATGGCGTAAACGCTCCGGTTGAGATCCGGTCGCCCGTGCCCGCCCAATGTCCCCTGTCCCAGTGCGATGCAGTGCCCCAACCAATGAGCTACCATCCGGATCGACCGTGCACGTATAACTAACCCCGGACTTGGTCAACGAGTCCACGGGACCTCTTTGGAGTGCCCCCCCGTGACGTCTGAAGTCCCAAGCCAGCAGAATGAGACAGCGAGGAGGATGCAAGCGAAGTCATGGTAGATGACAAGAATCTCTCAGCTTTCAAGCAACTAAGTTATTTGCTCGAGTAGGTAACTAGTTAAATTGAACCAGCTGACTCTCTCTCTCTCTTTCAGTGGGATGGAGACGTCCGGTAACAAGATCCGCAAGCTCGAATTTTTGCTGGCCGAGGCGCTGGAGCACAAGGCCGACTGCATCGTCACGTGCGGCGGCATCCAGAGCAACCACTGCAGAGCTACCGCTGCGGTGGCCAGGATGCTGGGACTCGACTCGTACCTGCTGCTCCGCACCAACAAGCCGGACGAGGACCCGGGGCTGGTCGGCAATGTCCTCTTCGACCGGTAATGAAGCTCCATGTACTGTGGAGGTCTCTATGTGGCTGCGTCTTTAATGACAAACTCTTTTCGATGATAGTATGCTGGATGCCAACCTTATCCAGATGTCTAGACAAGAGTACGGCAAGTACGGGAGTGAGGCTATGATCAAGGTGCGACGGGATGCAACTGCAATTGTTGAGCACATTTTGACGATTGCGAGTCTGATAAACGTTTTCACCTATTCTAGCGCACATGCGACCGACTGAAGCAGGAAGGCCGACGTCCGTACGCGATTCCAGTGGGTGGAAGCAACGGTCTGGGCACGTGGGGGTACATCCAAGCTATTGACGAGATCAACAGTCAATTGAAGGTGCGTGTGTGGGTGCACTGAAGCTGTTCGTCTCCTCAAATTGAGAATGTTTTGGGGTGTTTGGCTGCTCATAGGATTACGACTTGCCGGTCACGGATATCGCGTTCGCGTGCGGAAGCGGAGGCACCGCTGCTGGCATTGGTCTCGGGTCCTACCTTTATGCCAAGGCCCACCCTAACTCAGCCTTGAACTTTGATGCGAAGATCCCGGGTACGTCGTGGTGACTACATCTACTGGCTGCACTTACTCACCTTGAAGCATGCATGCATTCGTTTCGCCCGTGCAGCTCACGCGTACATCGTTTGCGACAATGACGAGTACTTCCACGGCTACATCGACAACAAGATCCTGCCTGCGATGGGCGCTCCGTCCGACATCTCATCGCGACAGTTTCTGCAAATTACGAATGCGCAGGGCACAGGCTACGCACGAAGCACCAAGCAGGAGCTCGAGTACATCTACAACGTGAGCCGCACGACGGGTGTGCTGATGGACCCGGTGTACTCCGGCAAGGCGCTTTTCCACCTCATCCGAGAGCTGAACGACGCCCCCGAGGTACGAGACTGACGTTCTACTGCGGCACAACTGATTGTATTCTACAACGCACATTATAACAATTATTATCTTCTGCGTGCAGAAATTCGTGGGCAAGACCATCCTGTTTGTGCACACAGGCGGCCAGTTCGGCATGTACGACAAGGTGGACGCGCTGCAGGAGGTCATCCGGCAGGACCAAGTGAACCATTTTGAAATGGAGTAAGTGGTCAGGATGCGAGTGGTGTGTTGTTGCATTTAAGATCCCAAATCTTGCATTCCTATAAGCTAGCGAAACGATCGGAACTAAAAAACTGTAATGAACGTGCTTCAGTCTTTCGTTTCGTGTGCTCGTGACTGTAAGCATTCATTCACATTGGACGCTCGCAATTTGTAAGTTAGTGCTGTTTTCTTTACTTTGAAAAAAACAGCACTACAAAATAGAACTATCGAAAAAAGTAGAACGGATTAGCTACCGGTACTGTAGTCTGTGTCCCAGATAAGATCTGTGCAAAGTCCCCATTTTTGATTGGCTTAAACCTCAATTCCCGTTCTTTTTCTGTATATCTACTCCTGGGTCTGGAATTTATTCCCGCCTTGACGATGTTCTTGGCGCCGTCCTATCAAACGTTTGGACTTTGGGGGGATGGGTTCAACTGCCGACGATGAGTTTACTCTCTCAAGCATACAAAAACCAAGACGTTTTCTTGTTGAAGTGCCCGGCTCTGTTCTTCACCTTGAGCAGTCGGAGTCCGACTCGGACAGTCCCGGACCGGGAGTCCCGGTAGGGGGGCAGGCAACCTGTTCAAGGGCCCGCGCCATCATGCACTCACTTTTCATTTCTCCACGATGCTGGCAACCAAGACGTGCGTCAAGTCCTTCTCTCCCTGCGCCTCTTAGCTTCACCGCCGACTGACTCCCATGCTCTACAGACTTCAGACAACTGGACTGACGCGCATCGCGAGCCGCGGTCTGCGCTTCGCAAGCTCCGCTTCGACCACCGAGACGCCGTACTACGACGTGGTCGTCGCGGGCGGAGGCGTCATGGGCTTCTCGACCGCCTACCACCTGGCAATCGCTGCCCCAAAGCTCAAGATCGCTGTGGTGGAGAGGGACCCCTGTGTACGTCACTTCTTATTTGGTTCCAAATGACGCACGAGATCTAACATCTTCCTTGTGTCATTTCACTGGTGCAGTACAAATACGCGTCGGCGATGCTGTCGGCGGGCGGCATCCGCCACCAGTTCTCGGAGAAGGAGAACATCGAGATGAGTCTCTACGGTACCGAGTTCCTCCGCAACCTCAGCACCAACATGATGGTGGACGGCCATGATGCCCCAGACGTCCAATTCGTCGAAGGTGGCTACATGTTCCTGGCTAGCGTGCGAGGCCTGGACGTGCTCCACCGAAACTATGCCACGCAGAAGGCGGCGGGTGCCGATGTGCAGCTGCTGGACCCGGTGGCGCTCAAGAAGCGCTTCCCGTGGATCAACACGGAAGGAGTCGAGCAAGCCATCTTGGGTGTCAAGGACCAGGGCTGGTTCGACCCGTGGGCATTCCTCAATGCTATGAAGCGCAAGAGCGTGTCCCTAGGCGTCGACGTGCTGGAAGGTGAGGTGAAGCACTTTGATCTCGGTGGCAGGAACCAGATCGAGAAGGTGCATATCGAGGTCAAGAACGCGCGGGAATGCGGCGGCATGCGGATCAATTCGGTTCGTGCGGGCGTTGTGGTGAACGCAGCGGGGTGCTGGTCGAGCAAGCTGTTGGAAGCGTGTGGCAGCTTCGACTACCCGGTGAAGCCACGCAAGCGCTCGATGTTCGCCTTCCATTGCTCTGCGGAAGAGATCTGGAAGGGCGAGGCGGCGACACCCCTCGTGGTGGACCCGAATGGAGTCTACTTCCGACGTGAAGGCTCTGGTGGTCGCTTTGTATGTGGCTGGTCACCTGAACCTGAGGATGACTACGACGGACAGTCTACAGATGAGCTAGACTTCCCGGATCACGATCACTTCGAGGAACAAATTTGGCCCACGATCGCACACCGTGTCAAGGACTTCGAGGCTATCAAAGTTCTGAGCGCTTGGGCTGGGTACTACGACTACAACACCCTAGACCAAAACGCTATCATCGGCGTTCACCCCGACGTGCCGAACATGTACCTGATCAACGGATTCAGCGGTCACGGCTTGCAGCAGTCGCCTGCTGCGGGTCGCGCAATTTCGGAGCTGATTGTGGACGGAGAGTACAAGACCATCGATTGCTCGCGCTTCACCTTCGACCGCGTGCGTGCCAACGAGCCGTTCCTCGAGCAGGGAATTGTGTAGATGACTACAGAAGCAGCAACCGTGACGTTTTCAATTTGCAGTACCAGTTGAGCCGCAGTAAAACAACAATGAAGTCTAGGATTCTTAGTGGCGGTAGATACAAAGCGAAGTCTTGGCGTTGTTGCCGTCTTGAGGCAGCGACCATGAGTTGTTCTGGTTGGCTTCGCTAAGTTCCTGCACCTCCGTAAGCCGAGCGTTCACCGAATAAATAACCTGCTTGTACTGGGCGATTTCTTCTTGTCCCAGTCGAACCAGCTCCTTGGCACAACGTTTACCATCACGAAGTTTTTGGGTGCGCAGAATAAGCTGCGCCTCACGCTCTCGAGCTGATTGCTTGTACTGCACAACCAGAGTTTCATGCTTATCGAGCAGGTCAGAAAACTCAGTTTTCAACGCCAGCAATTTTTCGGTTCTTTCATCCACAGCTTCTTGAGCCTTGCGCGCTGCTATCACCGCCGCGTCCCGCTCCTTGACAGCTGCTTCTTCCCGTTGCGCATGCAGTTTGCACTCGTTTTTCGCTTCTTGTAACGCCAGTGCAGTACGATGCTGCTCGTTTCCCCAGCTCTTCTCCTTTAAACGTTCTATCTCCTTCTCTTCCAACGAACGAGACCTCTCGCTGGATGCAGCCGAGAGCTGTTCCTGCAATGCAGTCTTCTCCTCCCTCGTCGTCTGCAGTGCCTCTTCAAGCTTCTCAATTTTTTGTTGATACTCAGCCACTTTACTATCCACATCCGTCGAAATTTCCTGAACGTTCAGCAGCTCCTGCTTGAGTGCTTCCAGCTTCACTTCATGTTCCCGAGCGATCTGCTGCCACAACTCTCGGACACGTTTTGCGTCACTTTCGGTGCGTTGTACCAATTGAGCCCTGTCCGCCTTCAGCTTCTGAGCTTCTTCAGCGGCTGCTTCGGCTTCTGCAATTGCAATCTCCTTCTTCTCGAGCTCCTTCTTCCACTTGGTCTCCATCGTCTTGAGCTCCGCTGCCAGCGTCGTGTTCTTCTGTGTAGCGGCGTTCCTCCCCAGCACCGCCATCTTGTGCATTGCCACCTCATCCTCCAGCTCCTTCTCCAGTGCGATCTGCTTGTCTCGAGCTTGTTGAGCCGCTTGGGCGCTGCGCTGCTGCACATGACGCAGCTCCAGCTCGCGCAGCTGCGCCTCGTTCTCCAGAGTGGCCCGCGCTGCGCGTTCCTGCGCCAGACGCCGCGTCAACTCATCAACCTCTTCACGCAGTGCATCGCGCTCATCCTGCAGTTTCCGCGTGAGCTGCGGTAAGCTCCCGGAGGGCGGAGGGGGCGACGGCGGCGGTGTCGCCTCGTTCATTTTTGATACGGCGCGCAAATTTTGAATTTGAATGATCAAAATCTGAGTTGAAATATGATATAGATACATTTATCAGATTGGAAGGGATATGACGACCACGTTTCGAGTCAAACGTGATTGGTGTAGCCATATCAGGTTTCCGGCGTTTTGCGGTGTAGGGGAAGTGTTCAACAGAAACCGTTGCAACGAGGAACACGCAATTGACGATGATAGTCTCAGCACCTCAATCGGTGGGCTACGCTGTTGTTGGCGGGAGTGACGTAAAAGTGAAGCAGCAGGAGAATGCAACACCTTTTTGCGGCGTGCAGGCGTGGATTTGTGGACTCAGTGCGATTTCGGGATTCCTGTTCGGCTACGACTTGTGCGTGATGGTGGTCGCGTTGCCGCTAATTCAAAAGGTGACGAGATGCATGGATCAGTTGCACGTTCTGTGCTGATGTTGAACTAACGGGTTTAGTGGTAACAGGACTTCGCACTATCAACGACTGCAGCCGAGAGCATCATCAGCACGCTCATGCTTGGCGCTGTGATCGGGTCGCTAGTGGGCGGTGTCGTTGCCGACTGGTATAAATTAGCATCGGTGTGTCCTTTCAATGTTGGAGCTGTGGCACTGACTGCATTGATCGTTCCAGGATTGGCCGCAAACCTGCAAACTTAATTACGGCGGCTCTCTTTCTGCTCGGGTCGCTGTTCATGACATTCGCTGGCTCATTGCACACGATGCTTGTCGGCCGATTCATCGCAGGCCTGGCTGTCGGTAGTAGTGGGCCTTGTGTTTCGACATACGTAGCTGAAATTGCCCAGCCGAAAACTCGCGGGGCTCTGGTTACGATTAATGAGGTACGCAATGCTGGCGTTTATTTGAATCCACGGGGAACAACGACCAATGCGGTACTTAACTAACTACCTGATGCAGGTTATGGTCTGCTTCGGATGTCTTGTGTCTGTTGTTGTGAGCTCATCTCTACAAGGAATCGAGGTACGTGCAGCAAACAAAGCCATATGCCCGTGAGCAGAACTAATGCATCGTTTCGAATTTGTTGCGTGTTGACAGAATGGCTGGCGTGAAATGCTTGGCATGACGCTGTTTCCTCCAATTGTTCAATTGGTACTTTGCTGCTAGCATCGAATCATGGCGAGTAAAGGCTGACTTGCTATTGTGTTTGCGGTATCTCAAGCTTGGAATGCCATTTTTGCCCGAATCTCCTCGGTGGCTGATATCGGTATGCATTAGAAGATTGTGCCTCTTTGCTCGACTGTACTGTTGTATCTAACCGTCCATCTCGCTGTAGAAATATCAGACCAAGGAGGCAAGTGCTGTTCTAAAGAGGTTGCTCTACAGTGACGAGGCATCGCAGCAGATTATCCAGGCGCACCTTGACGTTGGGGTACGCAGCATGCATCACATTTTCATTTTTGTTCGGAAGTATGTAATAGCTTTTTGACGATTTTTTTCTCTGACGATAGACTTTTCGTGAAAGCTTTTTCCACGCAATGAGCGAGCTCGTGACGGATGAACTCACTCGAAAGTACGTATACCCAGTGTTTGAAAACTTATGTTAGTGAGCTATCATATTCGAAACATCACATCTGCATTTCTGTATTCAGGCGCGTCATGTTTTGTGTGGCGATTGCATTCTGCCACATTTTGACTGCAGCGAACGCGATGCTGTATTACTCAAGCTATATCTTAGATGAGCTTCAAACTGGCAATAGTCACCCAGTCTCTCCCCTCAGCAAAGAGGTTTGGGTGGGTATCGCCAAACTTGCAGGCGTTTGCACGGCTGTTGCCGTGGTGGATCGCCTTGGACGCCGGCCACTGCTTCTCATTGGGACTTCCCTGATGTTTATCTGCCATTTCGTCTTTGCACTCTGCTTCTGGAGCCTGAGCGCAACACACTCTGAACTCGTGCAAAACATTGGAGAATGGAACCTGTACGCGTTCATATTTGCCTGGAACCTCAGCTGGGCACCATTGATGTGGGTCGTGTGCTCAGAGCTTCTCCCGGACGAATTTCGCTCCATCGGAATGGGTCTTACGTTCGGCATGTTCTGGCTGGGGAGTGCACTCGTGAACCAAACACTGCTATCAGTCTTTCACGCATTTGGGACCGGAAACGCTTTCCTCCTGTACACAACACTCACAACTGGATCACTTGCATTCGTTTTCTTCAAGGTACGCGATTCTCACCTTGAGATCATATCATGATAGTATATCCACTTATTGCAGCATGCTGACTGTTGTGGTGCAGGTGCCTGAGACTACAGGACTCACTTTCGAGCAGATTGCTTTGCTTTTCAACGAGAGGGTCGCTCACGTTAGCCTAGCCCATCATGCAGCGTAGTGTATGGAAGATACGTATCACCTACGGACAGATAACATGATGGGGCTTTCAGGTTTTTAGAGGTTTTAGATTCATGCATTCATTTAGTACCGGCACTCAAATACAAGGAATTCATTGGCTGGTACCAGTAGCAATCATGGCAGCCGAAGACGGACTGTCGGCGGCGCAGCAGCAGCTCGATGAGCTTGAATGCATGCTTAGTATGTTTCCCGATGGCCAGGAGCTGAAGATCGACAAGCATGCGAAGGCTGCACTTGAAACTTACGTCTCTAAACAGGACGGGGTTGCACGACCTGAATGCCGGATACAGTACACCCTCTTCTATAAGGTATCTGCATCGATCAATTACAGTTCACTTTAACCTTTAACGGGTAGACTAACAACCTTAATTTGATCCTGTATGACAGGAACTAGCTTTCGGTCGTGAGGTGCCAGCGTTGAAGCTCATTTGTCCTTCAGGGTATCCCGAAGTTGAGTCGATGGAGTTTGAAGTGCAGTGTCCTCAGCTCTCACGTCCTCAAATGGAGAAGCTGAACACCGAGTTGGTCGAGTTGGCGACTGCATCCGTTGCAACTCAAGAGGTGGTGGGCTTGCAGCTGTACCAACAAATGCACGATTTTCTGTCAGAAGTGAAGGCCAACGAGTGTGTCCATGACCACCCAGACGAAGAAGTTGGTACTCAGCTGACTGTATCAATGCCTACGGTGCTCGGTCGCCGCGCCATCTACTTCCACCACATCATTGCATCCAACAAACGTCGTGTGGTGAAGGAGTGGGCGTTAGAGCTGCAGCTCTGCGGGTTTAGCAAGATTGGCTGGCCTGGAGTTGTGATCGTCGAAGGAGCTGAAGCCAATGTCCAAGAGTATGTGCGACGACTGCAACATTTGCGCTGGAAGCAGATAACTGTGCGTGGTGAGCAGACTGAGGAGGGGGATTCAAAGGGTCTGGACGAACTCAGACGACTACCACGCGGCTTCAGGGAATTTCCGGAGGATGGTATGTCGGACTTGGCGTCTGCATGTCGTGATGCTGGTTTAGAGGAGCTCTTCCTCACCACCATGAAGATCTACGGTCGATCTGAGGACAAGCAGCTACGATGAGGAAATGCGAACAACGAAGGCGGGTGATACGAGCAAGAAGAGAAGCAAACGCAATGGGCGAATCTAATCAAAAGGAAGGACTCTATGAAAGACGGGGTCTATTTACACGCGTTGCTTCTTGGATTTTCCAGTGGTAGCAGCCTTGCCACGCTTCCGTGGCTGCTCCTTGGCTTCCTCTTCATCTGCTTCGCTGTCACTGCTCGTCTTCTCATTGACCGACTCACTTTCGCCGACCGGCAACAGGCTCTTCATGGTCACAATACTAAAGTCCACGAGGTAAGACTTCTGCAGCATTCGATCGATACGCTGGAAGTGACGGTCACTGTAGGCAATAAGCGCTTCCACGGTCTTGGAAACTCCATCCAGCGATTTCAAGCGGCTAGGAGGCAGCTCACGAAGAATCGTGCTCACGAGCACTTGGCAGACGCTCGTGTTGCGAGCGTTTGTGTTCCAATCACGAAGCCAGTCCATGAGCGTCGTTAGCTGCTCGTTTTCCAAGCTGTGCACCACAGGCGCAAAGATGTCCTCGGGCGAAAAGTTATCCGGGTCAATAGGCTTGCCACCAGGAAGCGAGGGTTGGTCCTTGTGTCGCGGGCCTTCAAGCAAGTCACGTAGAATCTGGAGCATGCGGTTCGGATGGTTCAGCTCGAACGCGAGCTGGATAGCATCGAGAAGTTTGTTGCTGCGCAGGCAGTTGAAAAGTTCCTGTTCCTTCAGCAGTTTGGCACCGCGTTCATCCTGCTGTGTGCGCTCCTCCTCATCGGTAAAGTCACGCCAGAGATTGATAGTCGAGTCGGCGCCACCGCTGACCATCTCCGAGCTGTCCTTCGACACAGCGAGTGCCCAAATCTTGTCCTCGTGGTTGTCAAGAGTAGCCTCACATTCGTTGCTCTTGATGGTCCAGAGCTTCACAAGTCCGTCCGCTCCCGCAGACAGAAGCTGCATACCAGCGCAGGCAAACTGCACGTTCAAGACGGAAGCTGTGTGTCCTTCGAACGTCTTCAAACACGAGAAGTCCTTAGCGGACCACACCTTCACAGTCTTGTCACCACTAGCCGACGCCAGACACTGATCCACAGGCGAAAACTCGACAGCCCACACGCCACGCTTGTGGCCACGGCAAACACCCGCCAATGTCAAAAGGCGACCAGCACCACCCTGCTGCGAGTGCCACACCTTGATAAGCTTATCCTGCGACGCACTAGCAATGAAACGATCATTAGGTGACACCGCGAGTGCGTTCACATCCTTGTCGTGAGCCTTCACAGCGCCCAGCGTAGAAATAGTCAGTTCCGTCGGTGCAGCCTTTGCAGAGGCAGCGTAGGTACCAGCAAGTGGCTGAAGGCTCCACATCTTCAGCGTTTTGTCCGAACTACCAGTAACAAAGAAAGCAGCTCCCGTTGCGAAGCTTGACGCGCGCTGGGAGATAGCAACAGCGCCAAGTGCCTCAGTGTGTCCGACACAGGTAGCAACACAGCGCGGCAAGGTCTTGCCCATCTTCTTGCCGCCATTAGGACGCAAGTCCCAAAGCCGAGCTGTCCGATCCTTAGAGGCACTCACGAGCCATCGGCCATCCGGCGAGACGGACAGAGCCATAACGATATCAGTATGGCCTGACAGAAGGTCGCACGAAAGTGTACTGCGGTGAAGGAGACGGATCTGTTCACTGTTCGTGGCGACAGCCAGCACATCGGAAGGTTCGCCGCTAGCATCAGCCTTCGGGACGTACTTGAGGTTCAGGATATCGTCGTTGTAGCCGATAATTTGTGTGCGGCGGCTCAGCTTTTCGTCAAGCACCAAGAAGTTCTGCTCCGACGACACAACCACAACCTCGCGGCGCGCAGGGCTCAGCAGCAGTTCCGTGTACGTAAGCGCCGACGACGCGTCCGGCTTTTGCGTGAACAGCGTCTCACAAGCATTGCCACTGCTACGCCACAAGCGCAGCGCTCCCATCTCTCCAGCAGTCAGGAAGTGAATCGCCTTGCTGTCCTGTGTCGGACCCACAGACGCATTCGTGACGCACTTGAACGTCGACGGCACCACCACAAGTCCCTCGACAGCTTCATGCACCAGCACAGTCTTGCTGAGTTTGTGGTCCCTCAAGTCCCAGAAGTTGACAACCTTATCGCGTCCAGCAGAGAGCATCGTGTAGCCATCTTCCGAGAACGCGACGCTGGTGACCAGACTCATGTGGTCCTGGATGCACGCCACCTGCTTCTGCGTGTACAGGTCCCAGACACGCACCGTGGCGTCATCACTCGCCGACACCAACGTCAGCTTCGCCGCGTCCGGGTGGAACTGCACGAGCGTCACAATACCCGAGTGACCGCGGAAGTTGTGCGTGCAGAAGCCCTTGTCCACATCGAAGACCTTGACCGTGCGGTCGCTGCCTCCCGTGGCCAGCAGCGTGCCCGACGGGTCGAACCCCATTGCCAGCACGGGCGTCTCGTGTGCCTTGATAGTGCGGACGCACTTGAAGGTGTCCAGGTCCCACACACGCAGCAGGAGGTTGCGTCCGGCCGTCACGAGCTGGTTCTTCTTGCCCGGGCGCACGGCGAACACCACGAACGACTCCTTGGCGTCCTCGTCCTCCACGTCCTGCTGCAGGGTACGCTGCAGCTCTCCCGTCTCGGCGTCGATGATGGCCACGTCGTTGTGCAGCATGCAGGCCATGAGCGCGCGGGGCTCCGAGTCGGCGCTTGTGCGGCCATGGAACAGCTCCACTTTGCCGCCGGTGTACACGCCCGCGTGCGTCTTGACAGTGCGCCAGCTCTTGGAGAGTCCCGAGCGGGTCGAGTAGCCGCCGGTCGCGCCAGCAGAAGCCTGCGCTGAGTCCACAGGGCCGCTCATCGTCGTGCAGGAGGAAGGTTTGCTGTGTGCCAATACGACTGCGGCGCTTCCAGTGGAATTTGAATGGAGTGGAGACACGAGTACGTAATTCGTGTGGTACACATGAATGAATGATTTCGGTGTTCGACACATGGCTACATTGAAAAGCCAAAAAATAAAACTTTTGATGATCAAGCGTTCGTTGCAGGCGGCCAGCATGAGAATGCTGCAGTGACAATCACGGTCAGGTTGTTGGGCACCATGTTTGTGAGCTTCAAGCCAGTGGTTTATCTACTTCGTGTTCTTATCTGTACGGCTATTTGTGGTATCCGTGTCTTCAGATCGAACTGGAGGACGCTGGCTTCGTCAGAATCTCTTTTCTTGCTACGCTCTCCAGAGTTTTATTCTGCTGCACGATCAGCTAGTTAAGCAGCTTGCTTGCGAACTTCGAGGAGGTCGTTACCTGATCTGTGGAGTAGGTGCGCGTGGCCGGTTTTGCGGAGCCATGGGGCTCTATCTCAGCTGTTCCTGCAACTCAATTTCCCCCGGAGCGGCGGACAATCGACGGCCACGCAAGCTAACGCGTGCTCAAATAGCGATCGTGAACAAATACCTGCCGAGCTTTCCATACTATACAACTTCGACGGCAAATCACAAGACGACCGCGGCAGCTTTCTGGAACGAAGCCTTCTTTGAAGTCGGCCCGCCCTCTTCAAAGTCAACGAATAGTGGGAAGAGAAGCCAGAACTCATCCGGGACCACTCGCGTTACTCAACTCTACGACACGTTCTACTCGTATCTGGACCACAACTCGCCAGCACTCAAGCCAATATTCCGATCCTCCATGGTCGTGCGAAGCAAAGTACTCGTTCACATCAGCGCCGGCTTGAGAACGATCCTCACTGGGGAGAATATGGTGGAGCGTGTTGAGAGTCTTACACGCACCCACCTACGTTTTGGTGTCAAAATGGAGCACTTCGACCCCCTTGGAATCGCTTTAATTTTTGCCATGAAAGAGTGTTCGGGGGCGCTCTGGTCGCCGCAGGTGGAAGAAGCCTGGCGTCGACTGTACGCGCACTGCTGCGTCATTCTACTCGATTCACATCGACGAGCAACGGAGCAGCAGGCATCAAAGGACCGCGCGGAATTGAGCAAGCCCGCCACAAGTCCCCACGTCGATGATCTCCACACCAACCTTTGGCCAGCTTGATCAAAGAGAACTCGATCGTTCCAGCCAGCACGACAAACAGCGTCGATAGCTCCCGCGCGAACGAATCAGCATAGTCATAATAACAATATAACAAAGGTATTTTTCTATAATACAGCGCGTGGCTGAGTGGTTAACCTTAGCAAGCTTTGGCTCGGTCACTTCAACTTACAAAATGTCACATCGTCAATTCGCTGTTCAAGTGTACTTCATACATAACGTCAATTTTACATTACCTTTGACAAAATTTGTACCAGTATCTAATAGCATGGCGGAGACGGAGACGCAGACTGCCGTGAAGGCTGGCGACCTGGCCAAGCTGCAGAAGCTGCTGGACAGCGGAGTGAATCTGGACGCCAAGGACGAGGACGAGCGCACGCCGCTGCATTGGGCCAGCGCCACCGGTCGCCTGGACGTCGCCGAGTTTCTGCTGGAGCAGGCGAAAGCGTCTGTGAATGTGCAGGACGACGCCGGGTGGACGCCTCTCATGAGCGCCGCCTCTGCTGGCCATGGGGACATTGTCGGCCTGCTCCTGAGCAAGTGAGGGCCGAGCGACGTGAACTGTAGCAGAGGGAGACACTTCTCTCTAACTGATTTGATATCTTCCTGGTTGACTGATACAGAGGCGCAGATGCAAACCTCGCGAATGAGAATGGGCAGATCCCACTGCACTACCACAGAGGTAGAAGACTACACTGTAGGCTGGTGATGAGTATTATGTGCATTCAACTTATGGTATGAATGATCTGGTGGGGGACAGGACGTCAAGAGATTGTCGAGCTGCTGCTGGACTACACGCGGGATGTCAACCAAGCGGTGGGATGAAGTTTTAACGCTCTGAAGGACCTTTTTGCTGTTGGCACTCATTTATCTCACTATTGGTATTGTGCGACAGGATAATATTGGGAGCACGCCTTTGATGCGCGCGCTGGGTGGTAAACCCAGTCCAGGTTGGTTAAATGGAGTGTTGCTGTTGTTTTTGTTTTTCTTTGTTTTCTAACGTATTTTTTTGCTGGCTGTCGCTGCTGTTCGTTTGGACTTGTTTGTTTCATAGGAATCATTGCACTTTTGGTTGACCATGGTGCGAAAGTCAACACACGTGACGTTGGAGGCAACACCCCGTTGCACCTGGCTATCAGCGAAGGCTACGAGGATATTGCGCGATTCTTGTTGGAGAATGGAGCCAACCCCAATGCAAAGAACAAGGACGAGCAGCGCTGTATGGATTTGGCGAAGCCTAGTTTCCGCGCAGAAATTCAAATGCTCATGTCCAAGAAGAAGGGCAGCGATCATACGTGACGTGGTATCGATTCAGGAGCCAGGACGACACAAACCCGAATGGAGCGCTTGTATCTAACGTTAACTGTATTGGTGGTTTTTTACTGTGTGACGATGCCTCTCAATTTAAATTTCCTTACTTGGATGCGCTGTTGCCTTAGCTCCGATCATGCTGTTAGTCGTCGTCTGATCCGCTGAGGTCAAGGTCCGGAATGTTTACCAAGATGAGAATGGAGGCATGGCAGTAGATTCTCTTCCACGCATTTTCGATGGTCTCGTCCCAATCGGCTCCGCAAGTAAGACGCATCGCCTGGATAAGCGAGTCACCGAGCGGGTCGAAATCTTCTGGCTTCACTCCGATCTTGAGATGCACCAGCGCCAGGTTCGTTACCTTCTGGACGAGGTCCTCCGATGATAAGAGAGACTTCATGCCACTGCTAATATGCACGATCACGCGACTTTGAATCTGGACCGAGGCCTGGAACAGAGGCTTCATGTAGGGATACTTCTCAAAGAGGTACTTGTAAAAGTTCTCGTAGAGAAGCCCAATCTTGGTGCCGGAGCCGACAGCATGATGTGCATCTGTGTGAATATTTTCCTTGAAAACTCGCTCCCAGTGGTCGAACGCTACAAGCCGATCATCGTTGTCGGACTGTTCTGTAATCTGGAAATGTGGCATGTAGTGTTTGATGATACGGCAGTACTGCTTGGAAAACTTGGGGCGGCTTGGCGGCCCGCGATCGGCACCAAAGCTTGCACCGACGCCCATCGTCTATTGTTCTTGTCCCCAACGAAGCAGCTGCAAACAGAGTTGAGATATGAGCTGAGGTCAACAAAAGAAAATAATGGCGTTGGGGTTAACAGGAACGAAACATGTTGGAAGAGCTCAAGGATAAGAAATCGACGACGTGCTCACAAGTTCAACAGCAATTGGTGCCAGAAATATGTATCTTCGAGCAGATAATGCATGTGTATTTAGTTGTACTCGGGTAGTCGTGATGTTGACAGTGCTATCAGATGCTGGCCAGCTCGTCTTTGAAGCTGCAGTTGCTGAGTCATCATATTTTAGTGTGCAGTTTCCAGCATCATTGCTCAAGGACGTGTGTGGTGGGCAAATATAAACCAGAAATCTACGTGTACTGAGCTGAGCGCCCAAGAGCGTACCGTTGTTCCTTGCCCCCTGCAAGGCAAGTTCGTGCAATGTCGACTTGAACCCGGGCACCAGTAAGCAAACTTCAAGACAAAAGTAATTGTGGAAGTACATGTTTGTCTCACAGACTGTGAGTCACAGTTAGATCTGCAGTCTAAAAGAAAGCACTTCCTGATCTCCGGTGCAGTGGCTTCCACAATTCTTGGTGATTTACGTTCGAATGAGCAGCAGGTCGAGCTTGCTTGTCCTTGGTATCAGGACGGACCACAACTGGGGTTGCATGGCTTCGGTTGTCGGGCGATTTCGCAACGGATTTAGCACCATCATTGCCGGTGTCCTTCTTTAACTTGTTAGCGGCGTTGGTTTTCGCGATGTTGACAATTGCAGCAGCCAGGTCAAGTTGCTCGCTTGCTTCCGCAGCCGACATCTTGGCACTAGCCGCCGACAACGCAGCACGACTGTTCTGGAATGGATACTGTCATAGCAACACAACAAAGAGACGAGTCAGTAAAATAAAGAAACTCATCGAAGTCACATGACCATGTCTGCACCTTGGATCGGTTGACCACGAACACGTATGTGACACAAAGGTCGGGCTCGAACTTCTTCGCCTGTGGGTCCGTCGTACGATGGCGATATCCCGGGAACAGTCGAATGTTAAACTTCCGCCGCTCCTTGAGCACGAACCCTGCAGCCTTCGCCTGGTCCTCAATGAACCAGTTGGAGTACGGAGGTTTCGTCTTGAGCGTGACGTGCGCTTCGCCGTGGACCGTCAGTCGGTCCCGTGCACTCTCGAAGAAGTTCACAAGCAGCGCACGATTGATGTGCACACGTTGCTGGCCGCTGTGCGGGAAGTTAAACACGATAAACTTGAAGAAGTCGGGCACTGCCACCATGCCGGTACCCGTCTTGACCTGCTGGGGCAACTCAAGCAGCTTAGTGGCGTCCACATCGTGCAACACAAGGCCGTGCGCTGACCGCACAGCAGCGATGCACTCTTGAGCATTGGGGTACTTGCTGTGCACTTGGCTCTCCGAGTCGAACGATGTGGCCAACAAACCGCGTCCGGTGCCGTGGTGCTTCACCAGGCCGCGCGAGTAGGAGAAGTCGCCGTCTCCGAGCACCAACACATCGTCTTCTGCTGTGTACAGCTGCGTGGGTGTCTGCTGGGCGTCGTGACGCGGTCGCTTCGCATTTCCACCGGCTCGGGACTCGGCCAGCTTGCGCTTCCGCGATGCGGTGTCGTGCTTGTTGCGGGCCATTGATACCTGAATGCCAGTCAATAAGTGAGCTATTAGGATTAAAGTTGCGCTTACGGTACCGGTATGTTGCTGCAAGGTTGATGGTCAAGCTCAAGGTGAATAAGAAACCGAACGTGGTCATTCTCCACACTAACACTGCATAACGGCGCTGCTTGCTCTCCCTCTCTCTCTCCTACGTGAACCAAACGCTCTTTACATCGTCGTGGCCGAACATCTTTTTGCACGTGGGGCACTTGCGGTTGCGCGACTTGAGATTGTTTTCGATGCACTCCTTGCAGAACATGTGGTGGCACTTGGTGATGATCACGTCCTTGCGTCGGTCCTGGCAGACCGAGCAGTTGACGAGCTTCTGCAAGTCGCGCAGCTCGAAGCGCTCGAGGTCGGTGAGCTCGCCCGTGGAGGACGTCGACTTGGCGTGCTGCAGCTGGCGCTCAACGTCTTCGGCCTTCTTGCGGTACGTCTCGCACTTCTCACACGGTTTCGGCTTCTCCTGCAGCAACTGCTGCTCACGCTGCGACTTCTCTGCAGTCGCACAGATCTTCTTTGCTACCTCTGCATCGCGTAATAACTTCCGTTTTTCCGCGTCAGAAGCTTCACGCTCTGCTTCAATCGTCTTGACGTATTCCTTCATCTTCTCTAACTCGATGTCCTTTGCTTGCAAAGATTCCTACCAAGCAATCCGCATCTGTCAGCATCATTTCAATTTAAAAACTGCCCTGAGGGCCATTTCACTTACCTTTGACGACTCGATGAATGCTTTTTGGTGCTTGTGTACTGTGCTCAGAGATGAAACCTGTAGTCGGACCGCAGCCAGCTCTTCGAAACACTGTGCTTTCGCATGCTCCTCCCTGGCAAGATGCGTGTGCAGTTTCTTGTTGGCGCTCCGTTTATCGTCGATCTGTTGAACATATTTCTTCCGGCTATGGCGCATCGAATCCACCTCTTTTGACATGGTGTCAATCTCCAGCAGCAAGGCATCGTTCTCTTCCCGCGAGGCTTCACTAGCAGCCTTCATATCCTCGATTTTTGTGCGTAGCTTCTCTCCATCAGTTCTGCATTCGAGCAGCTCTTGCCTTTCTTTTTCGAGTTGAGCCTCTATCTCTGATAATCGCTTTAAGGCATCTGCTAGCTTTTCACCAGCATCTTTCCTGTCCAGAGCAACCAATCACCGTGAGATCTCTCCAAAACACAACTGCATATTTCTGCTTCTGTCGGCAATACGATACTAGCAGTAGTAGCACTCTTACATTTCTGCTTGCTTCAACGCGTCGTATTTCTGTTGTAGCTCGAGTTTTTCCTTTTCAAGCAAAGTTATCTACACAAAACGAACGAACAAGTCAGATATCAACTGAAATATAAAGCTCAAAGGTGAAAGAATACATGATGACCTTCTCCGTCAGCGTCTGGATCTCGTGATTTTCTGCAGAGGACTGAACTCGATCTGCTCGACTCTTTTCACGCTCGCATTGTGCCTTCAGATTGGTGTTTTCACGTATTGCTGACTCCAGTTCCGACTTAGCTTCCGTTAGCTTCAAATCCAACTGAAGAATGAGAAGGTCAGTAAGGTAAGTCGGCACTTCACTTGAAGTAATGGTTCTCTTACCTGATCTCGGTGGCTCGCTGTATTTGAGATTTTTTCTCGGAGTGACACGTTCTTCAAGTTCACTTCGTCCATTTGTGATTTGGTTTTGCTCATTTCAGCCTGAATCGTAGTGATCTTCTTCTCCCATTGTTCGGTCATGCGGTGTTCGATGTCCTAAGCACGTGAAGAATAAAAAAGTCAAACCCTTTTAGCAAACATTCGCTCATCATCCGTAAAAAAGGTGAAGTTGCTATGAACGCTACCTTTGCCTTGAGTAAAAGTTTCTTGTACTCCTCGTCGCCATGCTCCTTCTCATCTCGGAGTTGTTTGATTTTTTCTTCGTTGTCTTGAATAAGCGCAGCTTCGTCATTTTTCCACTAATCAATACGTACAGTAAATAAAATGTAAGCCCTTAGACGTATACTTCCGCAGTTGCAGAACTGTATAGCTTACCGCCACTTCCAACGCCTTGTATTTTTCCAATTCGCGCCGCATGGACTCAATTTTCTGGCGCTCTTGGTGTACTTTTTTACTCAAAGTGCGCATGTTCTCCTGCAGGGATCCAACAATCTTAGCGTGCTCCTTTTCTTTCTTCGCCAATTCTTCCTGCTTCACCGTCGCAGTACTTGACGATTCTGACTCAGCTTTTCCACGAGATTCCTCTCTATCTGTAACTTGCTCGGTTTTAATCCCATCCGCATCAACGCCATCCGTATTTACATCACCCCGTTGCTTCACATATGCGCTCAAGCGGTCGTAGTCTCGACAAGCTCGGTGACGTTCTGTTTCCTTGTATTCTACATCCCGCTCCAGGTCAGCTATCCGCGTTTTGCACTGCATCACAAACACATTTCCACCCGTCAGCTCCAAACAAAAAATAGTAATACTCAGCATTTTTTTCACAAGAAACGTACCAACTGTAGCTGCTCCTTCAAGCTCATCGTCTCTGCCACTGCAGCTCGTTTTTCGTGGAGAATGTGTGCGTACTCAATCGTCTTCGTTTTGTCCGCAGCAACTCCTGCAACCACAGCTAGTAATTTCTGCAGCAATTCCTTCGTCTTGTCGCTCCTGTGTTTCAACTGTTCGTACACTTCCTGCTCCATCCTCGACAACTCTTCCGTCTTAATAAACACCTTATCATCGGCCTCATCAGACGGCAACGACACATCAGCGTCGGGTTCCTCTTCCTCTGCATCTTTAGCCACAGTGAGGAACCACTCGGGCAGATTCAACGTGAGCTCGTCCGCGCGAACGCGGACCTGACCGAAGCTGTCCACGGCGTCTAAAGCCGCCTGCCAGGCCTCCTTCGAAGCCTCGTCAGAGACAGCAGAGGGGTCCACAGTCTTTGTAGCGGCCAGCAGCTCGTCCTGCAGTTGGAGCCACTGTCTCCTCAGACAGCGGAAGGACGCGCCCGTCACGCCCCTGGAGCGGTACAAGGCCTCGCACTTCTTGGTCAGGAAGGAGATGCGTCGGTTCTTCTCCTTCATGTCGATCTCCAGCGCCTTGTTCTTCTCCCTCACGGCCTCGATAGTGTTGGGGTTCGCCTCGGGCGGCTCGGGGTCTTCCAGCTTGATCTTCTTGGCCGCTGACGCGCCCCCGGGCAGCGCCTCACGCCGCTTGCGGTGGCTCACCCCGTTCTGCGCTGCAGTGTCCGCCATCCGAGTCCCTGGGTCCGCTCGGATCTTCGCGCTCCCTCTCCAGTACCAGTAGTGTGTGGTATTTGTATTGAAACCCTCCCTTCTGCGTGGACGATCTAAAATAACGGGAGTTGCGTAAAACGGAGCGTAAAGCGGGGTTGTTATTTTCGGGGCGCTTAAATTCGTACCCTCCCTAGATGCCGAACAGAAGTCGGAGCACCATGAAGCTGAGAGGCATTGTGCTGATGAACATCGACGCGGCAATGGCGAAAAGTAACAGACTGCGGGACTTGGCCTTGCGGACGATTTTGATTAGACACAGTCGACCAAAAAGCGTCATCACGAAACCCAGTGGCATCATGAGTTTGGCCAAATTCAGGTCCAATTTGCCCCACAGGAAGAAGTCGAAAGACGCCACTGCAGCACAAAGACCACAAATCAACAGAACGTCAGTAGAACAATAGGAGATTATCATGAGAAACGATGATTGAGACAATAACTTACTGCCGCTCACAAAGAACACAGCCGTGGCGGACATAGCGGACACCGCCGCTGGAGTGAAGTTGACTCCACGCAACAAACGCGACGTTGCGCCTTCTCCACCGACGCCGAACGCTCCTCCAATCGCGCCAATACCTAGCAAGTGAAGAGGCAGTTTCCGGATTGACTCGGGTGACCACTGTTCAAACAGAGCAATGGTTAGTTGTTGCTCGTTCTCCTCGGATTGAAGGAGCAGCATTGACTATTTTCTTACCTGGACCTCATTCGGAGCGAGGATAAATCGCGGGTTTTGCTGTCGCTGGTATGTGGCCACGACGTCCTTCATCTGGTAGTGTGAGACCACCGACAGGAAGATGAAGGGCAACATCGAGACGAGCAAGAAGAAGAACGAGGTCGGCGGGATTCCGAGCGGACTGGGAAAGTATTTTCCTCCTTGGAGCGACGTGAGCAGCACTGTTGCGGCAAAAATACCAAAGTTTATGCCCAACTTGCGCCATGGGAGGCTAGCCTTGTACTGGAACCCGCCATCATCGTCCTAGGGTTTACGAAATTGTATCGACGTCAGCAATATGAGCTCCAGTAACCGAGTGCAGACATCGTACCTGGAAACTTGTGGACGGTGCGCCAAGTAACGACATCGTTTCACCGCCGCTGCACCACCGCCAGCCCTCTTCGTACCCCACGGCTCGAGCTTTCTTGAACGCTTTTTTGCCAATGTATCCCAGGTACACGATTAGCGCAATGATAAGCAGCCAAGTGGAGAACCACGAGATCAACGCCCCGAAGCCAGCCCCCACTGCATGAAAACCCTCACCCACTTAATATCAATGCCACACAGACAGATCAGACCATACATGAGCCATAAACTTACTGAGTAGCATGGGCTGCATCATCAAGATGAAGTCCCAGTTGATCAGCGAGAAGTTGGAGTTAACCGGCTTCTTCCAAAGGTTCAACAAAAAGTCACAAACAGCTACAGACAGCAGACTGTTAGCTCAGTGCGTCCCACCAGACCTTCCAATGACGAGCTTACCTCCGCCGAATATGGTGATGCTGGCCAGTGGGGTAGCCCCCTAAACAAAAATGCAATAGATGAGACCATGTTAACCCCCCCCCCAATGAAGTCGTGCTTAATCGAGACGCACATCTGGGCCGAGCTTCAGCACCAAAATGAAGACGGCATCCAACACGGCGCCACCGCCGGTCTTGGCCCCCGACGAGATGAGCACAACCAGCGCAGCCAGCACAACCCCAAGCAGCTGATGGGGCCTCTCCACGGAGCGCAACACTCCCCGCGGCTCGTACGGCTCGTCCTGTGGCGGGAGCGACGGAATGGGGCCGAACTTCACGGGGCTGTCTTCCCCTCCAGCTGGTTGCGCAGCCGCCAACGCTGCAGCGAGCACCAGCGCTGTCATGGCACGGGCGAGATCTCCTCGACGGGTCATCGCGTTCCCTTCTCTTGACGTTGAAGCGAATCTACAAAAGTGACGGGAAGTCCCAACTTTGTATTCTATGATGAAATTCAATTTTTGTATTATATTTGGTACATCATGTACCGTACATGTATTGAAATATGACATGCATTGAAATATGTGAGAAACGCCCAAGCCGAGCAGTTCATGAGAGGAGCGTCCTGACGCTCTCGACGCTCATTGCGACGGCACTGATCAGAACAATCGCTGCCATGGAGAAAATGATTAAACTTGGGCACTGGAATCGACGCACGACCTTTAACAGGCACAGGTGGCCGATGTACGTGGTGAGGAAACCCATGGGCAGCATGAGCTGCGCGAGGTGCAGATCCATCTTGCCCAACACCAGGTAGTTGAACGATGACACTGGGTGACATCGCAGCACAAGTGAGATTCCAAAACAGCAACAAATTAGCAACAGAGCAGTAACGCGAACTTACTTCCACTTGAGAAGAGCACAGTCGCAGCAGTAATGGCCGAAGCGGCCGAGGGGTCGACGCCCACCTCCAGCAGCAGCGGCGCGTTAATGATTCCTCCGCCAATACCAAACATGCCGGATACTGCTCCAGCTGCGAACGAGAAGACAGGAAAGAACCAGATCGATGACGCCGTCCACTTAATCTCGTGTACTTCTGGTTCGTATTCTGGACTCTGCTGCTTCTCGTAGGTGGCTCCCAAATTCTTGAGCGAGAAATAGCTCACGCCGACGAGGACCATGTATGGCAATGCCACGAGCACGGGATACAAGGCCGACGATGCATCGCTGCCCAGAGGACTGTCGAAGTTTTTCCCTCCACGGACAATTCTCATTCCAGCGACGATGACGAATAGACCGAGAAGCGTCGCAATTTTCCGCCATGGCACGTCGGCGCGGAGCTGCGGCTCTACAGCTGGGGCCTTGGTAAGATCAGTTGAAGACGATTCAACACCAAGGAGAGACGTCGACTCGGGAGAGTCGCCGCACTGCCATCGCTCTTTCTTGCGAGCGCTGATGGCTTTTTGCAAGGTGCGAGTGCCGGTGACGCTGAGCACCAGCACCAGCAGCACGCACAGGAGCCATGTGGGCATGATCGTGTTGAGGACGGTGCCACAAGTTGCTCCCACTGTAAATCATATAAACGTGAGGACACGGCAAGATGTATCATTTCTCCTGATAGTAACTTACACAGGAGTAGAGGTTGCATCACGAGAATGACATCCCAGTCGATGAGCGGCTTGGCTGAGTTGTCTCGCGTGCGCCGTAAGTTCATGAAAAAGTTGCCAATAGCTGAAAGATGCGGAAATAGTTAGCAACTGAGTGGACGAGCACTAAAAGACAGCGTTGACGAACCTCCGCCGAGAATCGTGATGCTTGAAAGAGGGATAGCGGTCTGTAACATTCGGCCAGCTTCAAGTCAGTTGCCAGCACACCAAGTAACGTGCACAAGACCGACCTGACCTTGGCGCTGAGTCCGCACACTAGGATGTAAATTGGATCGAGCACGCCTCCTCCGCCAGTGCCTCCTCCGGCAGCCACGAAGATGACCAGCGCAGCGAGTGTCATGCCAAATGTCTCGCGCTGTGACAGACTGCCAACTTCAGGAACAACAGCTTTATCCGCTGGCGACGGAACCGATGCCGGTTCGCTG
Organism: Phytophthora fragariae; assembly: GCA_009729435.1. Classification (NCBI taxonomy): domain Eukaryota; phylum Oomycota; class Peronosporomycetes; order Peronosporales; family Peronosporaceae; genus Phytophthora; species Phytophthora fragariae. The sequence continues at coordinate 368,802 of QQOI01000063.1, forward strand.
CGTAGCGTTTGCGCGTCCACTACCACCAGGACCAGCGCTATCGTGCCCAGCAGCAGGGCGGCGCCTGTTCGTGCTGGCAGCATGTTCTTGCAGCGGGGTAAAACTAGAAGTGCGGCGCTGCGCCAAAAGGTAAAAGGCAACAAGCGTTTGTTGTAGCCGAATCCTGCGAGCCTCGTCAGCGACTCGCACGGCCAATCAACGCCTGCGGCAGGACAACGTGTTGCAGCGGAGACGCTTCGTGATTGGCTGGAACTGATAACGCTTCACTTCAATAGAGACTTTTCGAGTCGTTCATTACCCCGACCCCACCATCACACACATTTACCAGAAGGAAATGGTAATGGGAATCCGAGGTGACTTTTCGCATAATAGCATTCATCACACCAATATTACCGAGGGAGACACAATAGTTTACGCGTGAGGTTTACTGTACAGCTCGCGTCAAGCAGATAATCTCCGCCACCAAAACCAGAAAGGCCAGCGACACCGCGTACCATGAGCGTTATTACCCAGGACGAGTCCCTTGAGCTGTTGATGCTCATGGCTGCCTTCGGCGAGGAAGAAACGTGGATGGAGCTTGCGTCTATGGGCGCTTTCGACACTCCTGAGCGCCCATTAATTCCTGCTGAAAGATTCAAATTGAGGACATATGGCTCAGCCAATGCGGTTCTCGACTTCCGCTTCGATATCGAGGGCGTGCGTGCACTGGGGCGTCATTTCCGTTTGCCGGAAACGGTTATCACTGAGGACGGCGACAGGTGCAGCAAGGACGAAGCCTTAGCGATCATGTTAAACCGAATGAGCAGCTCGCAGTGTCTTCACGATATGTCGAGCAAGTTCGGACGTTCATCGGGGTCCAAATGCAGAATCTTCCTCTGGATGAGTACGTACGTGCTCATATATGCTAATTAATGGTTGTTACTGCTAATATTTTTTTAATTCAGTTGATTATGTAGATGAACGATACGAATCAAAACTCTATGCCCCTACAAGTCTTTTGCGTCGTCGTATTGACTCGTACTGCCACGCAATTGCGCAACGGACACCGGTGGACGGCATCTTTGCCTTTCCTGACGGGACCAAAATCCCAATTAGCCGCCCAACACCAAGACGCAAGGGCGATGGAGAAAATCTACAGTATCAGGTGTACAGCGGACACAAGCGCTGTCATTGTTTGACATTTCAAGGTAATTTTTGTTGAGCTTGTATTTTGTTTTTTACGACTTGAACTAAGGCGTTAATGCATAGGATTAACGGCTCCTGACGGCCTCTGCATTCATTTTTGGGGACCCTACGAAGGACGGCGACATGATACTACAGTATTTACTGCAAGTAAAATTGTCAAATACTCTATGGAGCATTCAGATATATTCAGAGGCCGTGCGATTTTCGGCGACCCGGCGTACACCGTAAGCGACTATGTCGTCACTGGGTTCCGGCAGAGCGTGCTTTCGACGCACGAAAAGGTATTTAACAAGGACATGAGTGCTGTGCGAGTTGCTGTTGAGTGGAACTTCGGCCTCATGAAGAGGTTATGGCCACTTGTTGACTACAAAAAGAAGCTTCGCCTGCGTCTCAGCCCCATTGGGAAGATCGTACGTGTAGCTATGCTTCTAACTAATTGCCACTGTTGTCATCAACGTGGTAACCAAATTAGCTTCTTTTTCAATCTAGAGCCACCAACACTAGACGAATATTTAGAAGACGAATAAAATAAAATCAATTGGTGCGACAACATGAGAGTGTACTTGGGTTAGCATTGTTGTGGTCTACTTCTTCGCCAAAAGCTCCAGCACCGCGAAGAAACGATCGGTTTCCTGGCGGCGCAAGCGTTCCGCTTCGAGGCGATCTTCACGCTCCACCTTCCACTGCTCACGACGGAACGTAAGTTCTTATTCCTTGTGCTCGGCAAGAACTTGAGCGATCTTAGCAAACTTGTTGGGCTTGGCGGGACTGTCGAGGGGCTTATCGTTTCCGTCAGGGCCGCCACGCTTAAGCCGTTCAACGGCAAGCTGACGAACGACTTCCCCGGCCTTTTCGTTGGCCAAAGCTTTGGCCGCTGCTACATCCTTAGCGAGTGTTTTAGCATGCTGAAAGTCATCAATCTCAGCGATAATATCGTCAAGAAGTTGATCCTTTTCCGTGTAAGCCTCTTCAACACCAGAAGCACACTTGGCCACCTTCATTTTCTTTCTAGCAGCATCTTTAATAAAATCATCATGTGGTTAGAAATACGACCGGTTGATGAACGCTTTTCACGTAGCGTACCGACTAACAGGTTGAAGCGGTTTTGGGCAGTTTTGCCGCCGAGGTTGGCGCGCGAAAACTCCGGTGAGCTCACCAAAGAGGCTGCTACGCCTTCCCACTGCGCCATCACCTTCCCATGTTTCTCTTTGTACGGTTTGACAGCAACAGCTTGCTTCAAAAGCAGCAGATCGTCCCCCTCGATAAAGTTCCTTCTTTTCGTCTCCATGTCGATTTCGCAAATAAGACTATGCCGCTGGTATTGCAGGTAATGCAATGAATTCACTGAGACCAGTGATTTCCACGGAGCTCGCCGCGTTAGCACGGGATTTGCGCTTGTTTTAAACATCTATATGTTGGTAATGGTAGTGAAAATTGCCTCTCGAAAAGTCTCTAATGTTCGAGATTCCAGCGCTTTGAATTTCGCGCCAACGATACGCGGGAAAATGACATAACCTGCAGCCTTTCACAAATTCATGACAAAACCAGCATTCGCCGCGATTTAACCTCATGGCCCCGCCCCACCAACTTTTCTGTCGTAGGAACGAGGCAGGGATGCAGGTTTTGTCGTAATGATGAAGAATGGGATGCAGCTTTTGACGCGTGATTTCTGTCGTTTAGAAATGACATTAGATTCTGTTGTCGCCGCCACCGTTGCTTCCACCGTGCACCTTTCCATGCTAGCTGGTGCTACCTCACACACGACACAGGACTAAGGAACTGCTCACGCCCTGCTTAGCTTCATTGTTGATCGCTGCGAGCTCTCGTCTGCAACCAAGCGCTCCCTTGCCAAGTCTCTCGTCCAGACACTACAGCCGTAAAGAACACTGCTCAGAAACGGAGAAGGTCGAAACCGCTGGCTTAAAAACGTGCATCAAACGACCTGCAGGTTTTGGCGAGAACAACGGAGGCTGGCTGCAGGTTTCGACACAGAAAGCTACCCCCTCCCCGGCTGCAGGTTATGTCACGCAAATTGCAGGTTTTGTCATGAATTTGTGAAAGGCTGCAGGTTATGTCATTTTCCCACGATACGCATCCAGCACCGGAATGCGTCGTTGGCAAAGTGCCTCGAACTGCATTTGTAGACTGCAGCGCGACTGCAGCGCGAATGAGGTTGCCGGGTGGTAGGATGTATGACGTCTGCCTTGTGTTTTTGCGTCAGGGCTTCGGCGGAAAGGTGCATATTAACTTACAACTTAGTTCCAAAGATGCTGATCGTCAGTTGCGGCAGAGCGTTCTGGCCGCGCCGAATCCGCACGCCGGAGACTGCCGCGTCACTAGTGTAACAGCACGGTATCTATCGTCGTAACAACCCCCAGCTGCGTGCAAATTGGTGATAGGGTCTACAGCTGTACTGTTCATCAAGAGTGGGGCCAAATCGATTCACTCGACTGAACGCGGTCACAAGAATATACAGGATGCAAGTACTGGGTCAAGAAGAAGGCTGGTAGATTTTCTAGAATTCAAATGCTGCAGTCGAACTAAAGGGAATCACGTCAAAACTTACGTCGGTGGCTCTGCTGGGTGGGGCCTCATTTACTGGAGTGAGCACGGGATAGAAGGCCCTGAGCTCTCCTCCTCGTCAGTAACTGCGCTGGTCGGGAACGGGACGTCGACAAATGAGAAGTCTTCTTTGAGCTCCACCGCGAAGCAAACCGCAAGTCTGCCGTACTTCGCTGAGTTCGTCCACCCAGGGTACTGCGACCTCAGCACGATCGACACGCAGTCGCCGAGCTTGACCTGGTCCAGAAGCCCTGAGGAGCTGCCGAAGTACTTGCGATGGTGGCGAAAGTTCCTGCCTGCGCGCAGGTTGGGGTAGAACGGTACGCGGGCCGTCTCCCTGAGTTCACCCTCCGCCGTCACGGACTTCACCGCCACTTCGCACCACGAGCTCGACTCACGGTACGTGCCGTTGTGCTCGCGTCCGTCTGTAGCCCAGCCCTGGTCCTTCGATGCGCAGTCCGCCACCACCAGCGTGCACTTACTCACGTCGACTCCAGGCGGGATATCTAGCTCCTCGGCGGTCGGGAGTTGTAGCTGCAGATAATCCTCGTTCATATCTCCGCGGCCGCGACGGAGATCCGACGTCTCGGCCTGGAAAGTCAGCAGCACGCCCGCAAACTCGAGAATGTTGTTGAGCACGTCCACTGGGAACTGGCGTTGCGCCACGACGGACGCGATGTACAGGATCTCGCCAATCGGGCGCGGCTGGATCGCCGAAAGTTGCTCCTCCGGTGTCATCAGGTGCGCCTCACTGGACGTGAAGATGGCGTCGTCCACGAGGAACACGCCCTCATCCGTGCCGTTTGCTACCATGATGCCTGCTTCTCTTACTGTACTGTTTTGTCTGCTTGGTCTGATTTCCACGTTTTCTTCTCATTTCATTTGTTTCACTTTCTCAGACCAAAGACCAAATTATAGTCCCAATTGTAGCTATGGTCAAGTTGAAGTGGCGATCCAGTTCCACGCGGCACTCGCTGCGCTGAGCAAACGCCGTGAGATGCAAACACACTTCACATAGCAATGTTGTTCATATATTTGCATGGTACGTTTACTTCGCTAGGGCGGTGGAGCTCTTCGAAAGCATCAGGTTAGTGGTAAATTATCACTGTTAAGTGGGTAGCGTAAGCATCTTGCGCTGCATGAAGTGGTTGAACTCTGCCACCTGTGTACTTTAGTATAGCTGCTAGCAATGCGATCGCTAAATCCAGCGAGTTTCCACTGTCGAAGTCACGACTCGTAGTTCATGAAGATGCTTACACTTCCAGTATGTCCCGGAAACCGACCTCAACTTGAACCCCGAACCCCAATTTTTGGTCTTTGGTCGAACCTTCTTTGAGGGATTCTCAGATCACAACAACTTGCCACGATGCAGCAGCAGAAGGAGGCTCGGAAGCCGCGACAGCAGCAGCTCGTGTTCTCGACCAAGAAGGCGGGGCGCAAGGCGAAGGCGCGTCAGCAGCAGCAGCAGGCACCATCGACCGTGGAAGACGCGAAACCTTCCCCGCAGACCAAACAGGAGCAGCATGAGACGAGCGCCTCGTCCCTCGACGCGCAGGAGCGAGCGCGCCACCGCACAAGCCGCAGCAGCCACAGCCACAGTCGCTCCGTGAAGCGTATGCGGCCGTCGCGCGCGCTGCTGCAGGGCGACCACGCGACGGTGGCGCAGTGCGTGCGGGCCATGGTGGAGCGGAAGACCGACGCCGCGCTGCTAGTGGACAGGAGCGGACTGCTCACGGGCATCCTCACGGACAGAGATGTCGCAGTGAAGGTGGTGGCGGTGGGCAGAGACCCCACTCGGACGCTGGCGTACGAGGTCATGACGCCCGACCCGTCGTGTGTGTCGGCCAATGCCAGCGCCATCGACGCACTGAAGATGATGATTTCAGGCCAGTTCCGCCACTTGCCAGTGACGGACAATGATAAAGGTGAGGATGAATGGGGAGTGCAGAAGGTTAAGAGTGATGTATGTGTGGACTGACGGCGGGTGGGTGCTTGTGGATTGTGGTAGTGGTGGGCATTCTGGACATTGCCAAGTGTCTGTATGAAGCCATCGCGAAGCTGGAGCACGCGTACCGAAAATCGTCCGACAGACTGGAAGAGACCGTGAAGAAGGTGCTCACAAAGTACTGGTGGTGAATAGAAACGGAGATGGCTAATCGGGGAGTTGTGTTGTGTGTTGTGAGTGTAGCTGCAAAAGAACTTGTCGGGGTCGACGGAAGCTAATTTATTTGAGTCTTTGCGCCAAAAGGTAAGCGTCGAGTTTGATAACCTTGTATGTACCAGTATAATGCTTCGAAGTATCATTTTGTGCTGAATGTTGTTGAATATCCTTTCCAGCTCTTTCTGCCGACGCTATCGGCGATTATCATGGAAGGCTCAGAGGTCCCAGTGCTGAGTCCGATGGCGACCGCTATGGACGCAGCACGCGTGATGCTTATACAAAAGACAAGTGCTGTGATGGTGTGCGATGAAGCAGATCACACAGTAGGTATTTTCACGACCAAGGACTTAATGCGGCGAGTGGTGGCTCTGTCCCTGGAGCCCAGCCAATGCTTGCTTTCGAGCGTGATGACCCCCGAGCCTCAGACGGCCACATTAGGAACGACGATTTTGGAGACGCTCCATTCGATGCACAACGGAAAGTTTCTACACGTGCCCGTGTTTGACAGCGATACAAAGCTGGTGGGCATTGTAGATGTGCTACAAGTCACCCGTGGCGTTGTTCAACAAATGGGCACGTTTCAGAGCGTGAAAAGTGATGGAGTACAACCTCTGTGGGATCAATTTCGCAATAGTTTGAAAAGTGCAAACGATGCAGCAGAGCACGAGGAAGAAGTCGAAGACGACGGATCCAACGTTGGCGTGGATGATCCGGATGCAGACGATGTGGACATTGCGTCGCTGGTGGGGCGCCAAACGTGGAGTGATTTTCAGTCATCGACGGGAACTAGTGTTACTGGTGACCCTGCGCTGCTGGATGAAAATCCACTAAATGAGCATGCACCTGATGCGTTCGTGTACAAGCTGGCCGATTGCTACGGCAACAACCATCGTTTCACGAGCTCCGCTGAGTCGGTGAAGCAGCTACTTGTGGATGTCCAGAATCGACTAGGGGACAACACTATCCGCCGAATTCTTTACGTCGATGATGAAGGCGACCATGTACGTTAGTTGCATTTTATCTAATCCCTGCTGTATCTAATGGTTAATTTCTGATGAGTTACAGGTGCTACTCTCCGAAGATTCAGACTTAAAGGACGCTGTTAACCGAGCGCGCACATGGGGAAACAAATACATCCGACTTAAAATCCCTCACTATCGACTCGCGGTGCGCCGAGCGTTGGGGCACAACGGCGACGCGGCAATCGGTATGGTCGTGTATGCCGCTGCTGTTGCTGCACTTGCCGGGGCATCGTTTTTCCTAAGTAGGCGCAAGTAATCATTTGTTGTGCGTCGTTGTGAGTAACTGGATGTGAAAGGAAACGTCGCTAGCGCAGGTATGTCCCGAGATAAATGAAATGAAGTTTATTATCGAGACATAAAGCAAAAATCGTGGCGCTTTAGTAGAATAAATACGAGCTGCCACGACATCGATTGAAGATGATTTCGGAGATCAAAACCAAGCGAAAGCGATAACCTTAGCGCAGGATTCAAAGTGAGCTGCTTCTGGCGGGGGTCCGTCGGACACGAAATCAGGAAGTGATGCGTGAGACCACTGCCGAGATGTGCATCACACTGAACACCGACAACAAAACAATGGACTTCCATGAAAAGAAGTGTGGGAAGTAGTAGAACAGCGTCCACAGGCCGTAGAGAAAGATGCCCGTGAGAACCAGCAGTGAGTTCTGCGGGTTCAAGGCCTTGAGGTTCGTCTGGAGAGATGCTTGCGGATGGGGAGCTGGGGCTGCATGCAGCCATTACACAACGCACACGAAGCCATCAATCTCCATATGGTGCAACTTGAATGAAAACAACTCCGTCGAGACTTACGCGCATCGGTAATGACGCTGTGGATCACGCCGTTCTCCTCGATGCCGTACTCCCCCATTGAGCGAGCAGAGAGCAGCAACATCCCCATATAGATGAGTCGGATCTTTTTACCATTGGCAAGCTCCTCCGCGAAAAACTGCAGCAACCAAACCATACAACAACGGAGGGACAGAGTTTAGCCGAACGACTTCAGCAACAACGCGGTAAACGCACCCACCTTGCTAACAAATACGTCGACTTGCTGCGTAGCCTTGAACCAAGCCGTTCGAATCACTTCGCCCTGGCGCAGTCGAATAGGCAGATAACCCTCGGGCACCTCATGCTCCACTGCGTCAGCCACTTCCTCCTCTTGCTCCGACTTCTGTATCAACAGAGGACGCGAGACAATGAGTCAGAAGAAAAGAAAAGCAGCGATCATAGCAGCGGTGCCGTCTTACCGGCTCATGTGTTGTCGTCACCGACGCGACGACCCTACGAGTCGAACGCAGCAACTTCTTAGTCTCAGACTGTCGACTATCGAAGGGGCATCTCACGCTACGCTACGCTACGTACTCAGCCTCGTCGTTCACGAGTTCCCACTCATCGTGCAGGGTGGTAGGAGAAGAAGGAGCGTGGGCTGGCGAGTGCATCGGGCTTGCTTGGGATGAATGGGAATGCGCAGCGGCTCGTGAATCTCCTCCGGTCCTCAACGCTTTTTTCGTAATGTCAAAGAGATGGGAAGCAAAAGAGACCAAGGACTAAATCACAAATTTTGCTCCACTTCAACATGACCAGATTTTCGTCCTCTACAGCTGGCGACGAAGGTGGCGAAGGAAGCGAGCGATGTGACCAGGTTTGAGAGTGGCTATCTGTGCTACATGATGTTCCCGTAGTTCAGCAAGCGCGTCGATGTCGTCCCAGCCATTATCAATGAAAAGGGGAAGTAGATCGATCTGCCCGATGCTGTCGAGCGCAGTTTCGAGCACCTTGACCACAGCATCTTGGGGCGAGTTGCCATCGTCGACCGCAGGAGTTACGCAACTAACGTTATCTTGGTTTGGCTTGGTCGGCGTTGCTTCATCCTTTGACGTCTTCCGTCCCAGCATCGGTAGCCACACGAGCCATGTTGGATGCGAAGGGATTCTGAGGTTGGCCTCCACGCGAGTGTCATACACGCAAAGAATCAGGAACTGGTAGTAGGGTGCATTCAGCGCGATGATCGCGATGCCTGCTGCGATGTTAAAGAGCGCGTACTTGAGCGGGAACGCTGCAGGGAACCAGATCATGAAGCCAAACGAGCCACAACCAACGCCGAGGTAAAAGTAGATGGAAGGAAGAGTGAACCACAACTCGAGTCTGCAGCAACCGGGTCGCTTGGTAGTCATCCTCGGTTTCGTTAACCGCAAGAAGAACGAGCACGCTGTTGATCACGGAGAAGAGTAAGAAGAACATGCCAGTGCAGAGGAAGGCACTTGAGATGCCCTTTGCGGCCTCCGACCATGATGAACCATAGTTGTCGAACGACGTAGTAGCGACAACCTGAAGCCAAGACGCCCACACAGTGAACACCAGCGCCGAAATCAAGCCCACGTTGGTGACCTTTGTAAATGCCTGCTCTCGGGTGTTGACGTGCTCGTGTGGGTCGAAGCCCAGCCAGCGAAACGTGTAGGCGTCGTACATGATCAGAGGGTCGAACACGCGCACCAACGTCTGGAAGAAGTTCCCCGTGGTAGCCTTGCCGGCATTTGCTGCTCGATCAGTGGACTGTCCCGATACCTCTACGCCTCGCGCGTTCATCTTCGTCTCGCCAACATGCGTCGAAGGCTTGCCGTCCTTCTGCAACATTCCCAACTTTACCGGTACACGCTTGACTTCTTGAGGAGAATGGTGTCAAGATATATTTACTGGTTAACGGTAGGCTCAATCTGACGTAAGGTAAATGGTCAATTAGGGGCCGTTGTGCCAATTAGGGGCCACTCGTCTAGGCCAATGAACTACTCGCATCTATCTGGTGTATCTTTTGATTGGTCGCTTATAATATACCGTAGAAGAGACAGTTTAGATCTTATAGTGAAGCTAAGTCAAATATGCGGCCCTTAATTGGCACGACCTTCATTCTACTTACAATTTAGTGACCAGGCTGATGTGTTTGTCTTGGATAAATATACAAACTGTGCGGTACTCCAGCAAATCAGCAAAATTATTAGCTTTGCATCGGTGCCCTTGCTGTGTTCTAGATTCAAGTATTGCCAAAATTACAAGCAAGAACTTGGGAAGCCTCGCTTGACGGCCCCTAACTGGCCATTTACCTTAGGCTAACCGTTCAAAGGTAGCCCGCGCGGGGTCATGATTCATGAGGCTTACTTTCGTATCACGTCGCAGCTTGCAAAGCTGTTGTCAGTCACGACTATCACAATAATCCGGTCATTAAACCCAGGTATACTATTGGTACTTTACCATATTTTAGTGCTAATGTGCGCAAATGCAGCGCTTGAAGACGAATACTGACACCTTTCGATAAGGACCTGATCCTCGTTTTTATGATTCGGCCTGCTCCAGCTCACTCGTCAAAATCAACGAAGACAAGCATACATCCGATTGGAGATCCAGCACCATGGCAGCCCGCACACAGCAGTTGCGCCAGCACATTGAGGCATTAATTCGCCGCGACGCCGCCAAGCGCTCGCTGGCTGTGGATGAACGCGCGCTGCGCCGCCGCGTGGATGACTACTATTTGCCCATGTTCCGCTGGACGACGGAGGTCGTGGAGGCTGCGCAGAAAAAGCAAGGCGATGCCAAGCGCTGCGTTTGCATCGGTCTGAGTTGCCCTCAAGGTGGTGGCAAGACCACGGCCTCCATGTACATGCAGGAGGCGCTGGCCCTCATGGGCAAGAAATGCGCCGTCATGTCGCTGGACGACGTCTACTGGAAGTACGAGCAGCAAGTGGCTCTGGCCAAGGCCAACCCCGGCAACCCGCTGCTTCAGGTGCGTTGAGTGTATCTTGTTGTGGTTCGTATCGTGAGTGGACGTTGACTGGTGCGGTTTGCTGGTGCTGTGCAACAGTACCGAGGAAATCCGGGCACGATGGACGTGCCGTTCCTGATGGACTTGGTTCAGGAATGCAAGACTTCCACGGCCGAGATTGCCCTGCCGCGCTATGACAAGTCGCAGTTCAGTGGCCGCGGCGATCGTGCACCACTGTCTGAGTGGGACCGCAAGCAAGGTGCGGAGTCCAAAGAAAATATGAAGCTGTATTGTTGGCTAGCTCTAATGCCATCGCTGTTTGTGCACCAGGCCCGCTGGACGTGCTGCTGATGGTAGATTTTATTTTGGTTCGTATACGGAACTGATCTGGTCTATGATCGGGTTGTTGTCGCGTCGATGATCGGATCTGTGATCGGGAAACTAATGGTAAGCTGGGGGCATGGTAGATGCAGTGTTCGCTACTCGATCAGTCGTGAAGTTGCATCAAAGGTCTCAAGTGGCATGGAGGACGGTGTCAACGCAGTCGTGGTAGACGAGCTAATGGGGGCCGAGGTGCTGGAGAGTGACAGCGGCCCTCAGCCGCCGGTTGAAGACACGAGCAGCCACGCCCCGAGACGTGCTGAGCGCACAACGTGTTACTTCAAGGGGTACAAGTATACTCGCGCCTGGGATTCTTCGCGCAAGATTGTATACCGATGTTCTAAGTTTCGAGCGGGTTGCGGCGGCAAGATGGAGTTCCGGATTGCGTCCATGGGCTACACCTGCGTCAAGGCGCACAGTTGCAGCGCGACAGCTGTAGTTAGCTCCGTCACCAGCGTTGAAGCTGAAATGAAAGCGCAAGCTGACCTCTTAGCAATTGAGCATGTTGCGTGGCCTGTACGTCGCGTGTGGGAGGAGCTGCAACGACGTTTCTACTCTACGGACAACCCTGATGTCGTGCGGGGCCTGTCGGAGCAGCAAGCTATACGCCGCGTGCATCATGCAAGACGCCAACACCACTCCGGCAACGTGCACGGTTCAATCGAGATCCCGCCGCTCGCACTCGCGCTCGATGAGGCTGTCACATTTTTCCAGTTTCACTGCATTACACCCAACCGAGACGACCTGACCAAGCCTACTCGTCTTCTGGGTTGGGCGCACCCTGCACTGGTGGCGCTCTTACGCTATCATGGAACGACGCTATTCGTCGATGGAACGTTCAGATGTGTTCCGAGTGGCTACGCGCATTGCGTCGTGTTCATGGTGCATGATCGCGCGTCGGGCGTGTACGTACCTGTGTTTTACGCTCTGAACACCTCTCGAACGGCGGACAGCTACTGGGATATGATACACTTCATCGTCCAAGCTACCGATCAGCAGATTGAACCCGCTGAGATTGTCTGCGACTTTGAGGCCGCTTTAATGGATTCCCTTCAAACCCAGTTTCCTAACGCAATTGTGCTAGGGTGCCTGTTTCATATGAAGCAGGCACTCCGTCGCGCTATGAAGCGCTACGCTATTCCGGAAGAGGAGTGTCTAATCGCCATGACGCATGGTGTGTTAGACACACTGACCGTGATTCAGCATGACCACATCGAACGAGGGATTAAATGGGTGAAGCGGGAGATCAAGCGGCGATGCGCGGTAGCTGATGTGACCTATTCGGCAGCTAAATGGGGTGAATTCTGGGGCTATTTCGAACGCACATGGCTCGAGCAGTACTCTATCGAGGTTTGGAATGTGTTTGGGCTGGACAATGAACTGATCGCGAGGACGAACAATCCTCTCGAACGGTTTAACCGGGAGTTAAATAGCAGGTTCCCAACGCCGCACCCCTCCATGGCTACATTCGTCACGGTGATCAAGACGATCTCGCAAGAGTATGTGCGTCGTGTTGCCAACGTCCCTCGTGGCCGTGCTCGACGTAATCCAGCTTCCTGAGGTTGTTGACATTTCAGCCGATATAACGAGCCGAAGCAGTCGCTCCCTCCGACAACTCCACCGCTTCAGTCAGTGTCGCACTTTAGGTATTGTTAGGTAGCTACTAGCACACTCCTATAATTCAGCAACTTCACAACTACACACTTGCTGCACCATGACATTAATCAGTTCACACATCCGATCAACAGTCCTGATCATAGACCAGATCAGTTCCGTATACGATCCAATTTAGAGCTAACCCTGTTGATTGAAGGCTGGTGCATGGGCTTCCAAGCGATCGACGATTCCAGTTCCGAGCTGAGGTAAGTGCGGCCACTTAACTTTTAGCACGTCAGTAGTAGTGCCTAATCTGACGCGTGTGTTACTGGTACAGTGAGAATATGAAGGCTGTGAACAAGGAACTGCGTGCATTTAACAAGTTCTACGAGGAGCTGGACGGCCTGGTCGTGATTAAGATCGACAACCTGGACTGGGTCTACCAGTACGTTCTGAGCAACTCCTGCGACTGTATCATTGCAAGCATAGCGTCTCTAATTGATCTGTTTGCTGAGCAGGTGGCGCGAGCAGCCAGAGCAGCTCCTGCGGGAAGCCAAGAAGCCAGCCATGACTCCCGATGAGGTGCGCGACTTCGTGGACCGCTTCATGCCGGCGTACAAAACGTACCTCAAGGGACTCTACGCCGACCCGAAGGACTCGACGTCGCCCTTGGCCACAGTCCCGCGCCTCCTCTTCTCCATCAGTTCGGAGCGCGAGCCATTGGCCAAGCCAGTGGAGTTCAACTTCAGCTCTGAAGCGCTTCAGCATTAGACACGTTTAGAAACGCTACAGCACACTGTATCTGGCTTTTATTTCACCCATGCAATGTCCCATCATGGCTGTTTTATACCATGTCGTTTAATTCGTGGGTTATATAGATCCTGGTTTCTCTCTTTATGATTTAACCTTGTGGATTTTTTCACATCGTGCCTCCACCCACAAAGAATAACGTCTGCTAGCGGGGACCTGTCAGATTCGGAGACCTAGCTTCCAACCCCTTTGGCCCACCCAGTAGCACACCAGAGCCCATGGAGCGGTACCAGAAGCTGGAGAAGATCGGCGAAGGCACGTATGGCGTGGTGTACAAGGCCAAGGACCGCGTGACGGGCGAGGTGATCGCGCTCAAGAAGATCCGCCTGGAGGCCGAGGACGAGGGCATCCCCAGCACGGCCATCCGCGAGATCTCGCTGCTCAAGGAGCTGCAGCACTGCAACATCGTGCGCCTGTACAACATCGTGCACACGGAGCGGAAGCTCACGCTCGTGTTCGAGTACCTGGACCAGGACCTCAAGAAGTACCTGGACGTGTGCGAGAAGGGCCTCGAGAAGCCCATCCTCAAGTCCTTCCTGTACCAGCTACTGCGCGGCATCGCCTACTGCCACCAGCACCGCGTGCTGCATCGGTGCGTCACTTGCCTTTGCATCTGGAGTGTGGATATGTGTGCTGAACAGTGGTCATTGTTGGTGTGTGTTGAATAGTGACCTGAAGCCGCAGAATCTGCTGATCAACCGGGAGGGAGAGCTCAAGCTTGGCGACTTCGGCCTCGCTCGTGCTTTCGGCATCCCTGTGAGAAGCTACACGCATGAGGTCGTGACTCTTTGGTACCGTGCGCCTGATGTCCTCATGGGATCACGGTAGGTTTCGATACTCGCACACTTTGCTTTTGTTTGTATGCGCGATGGAATGGTTTTGTTATGCGTATTGACGTCGTTATTGATGTATTCATTGTCATTGCTAGGAAATACTCGACGCCTGTTGATATTTGGAGTGTGGGCTGCATCTTCGCGGAGATGGCCAACGGTGGACCGCTGTTCGCAGGCACGTCGGAGGCGGACCAACTCGACCGCATCTTCCGCTTGCTGGGTACTCCTACGGTCGAGATCTACCCGGCCATCGTGGACCTTCCGGACTACAGGGTGAGGAAGGGTCTTGTTCCACACATTGTCATTGTGCTATCCATCTAACAATTTTTGCGACTGCGTGTGTCTCTATCTAAACAGCGGGACTTCCCTGTTTATCCGGCCCCGGACAACTTGGCACATCTCGTGCCGACGCTGGACGCCGATGGTGTGGACTTGCTAGAGCAGATGCTGCAGTATGACCCGGCAAAGCGGATCACCGCGGCTGATGCTATGGTCCACCCGTATTTTAGCGACTTGTCCCCGGCGCTGACTGAGAACCAATGAACGGCAGCATCGAAACGGTTGGCAACACAAGAATGAATAGTGGACACACCGGGAGGCTGGTGGAATGGGCAACATCCCCCTGGAGTAACGTGGATGGTTCCATGTAGTAGTTTTTACCTGTATTGCTGTCCGTCCATAGAAGCATTTTAGTTCTTGATGTCTGCTGTGAAGGAGGAATGACCGTCAGTCAAGTTGTATTCATGCAGCTTATGAGTTTACCGAAGAGACACATCCCAAAGGGTCATCGTAGCGGAGGATGAAGCATTGTGCTTGGCAGGTGCGACGATTTCATGCGGTCCCAGTGTTACTGATACTTCTGTGCTCTTTTGCTGCAGCCACCTCACACACCAATGGACTGTTGACCAAGTGCATTCGGAGTATACCAAGATCATTCTCGCAGTCTCACCAGGAGCAGCTATGCGCTGGAAGTATTCGCAGTCGCCAAGACCCAACTGCACCCGGGCAATGTGCTAAGATGGCGTTAGGTGGGAGAGCATTGCAGTCTGCGAAATTTGCCTCACGAATCGAGTTACTACGAGCCGCGTCCATTGTCCAGCTCTGTTCTGGAACACAGCATACTGGTCCAGCAATTTGTTGGCTTGGATTTCCGGCGCAAGTGAGGCAGCAAATGCTAGCAGCGTCTGCATCCGCTACGCCCAGCGGCGAATGGGATGTGGAGTCTGAGGCTGCTGCGCTTCCATTGATTCAAATCTGTCGGCGTGCTCACGACGATCGTCCAGCCAAGTGCTTGCTCCTTTGGCTCGAGATGAGCAGGACCCTTAACAAGCGAGATGCTCACCACGCGCTTGAGATTGCTACTGTGCTCTGCAGAGATTTTGGTGGCCAAATTGAAGCTCTCAAGAAATGCGTGAAGCAAGTTGCACCGAATTTGAGGATTGGTGCCGGGTCTGAAATCGGCACGCTACAGCTCTGTCAATCGATCGGAAATGGTGAAAACTTATCAACCGTTGTACAATGTACGTCCAAGCTCGGGAGAAAGCATGTCGCTCCGAGCACAATCGCCCAGGTCTGCGCTGAAATTTCCCGAAATGACGAAATTCAACCGCATACCTGTTTCTTGGAAGCGCACCAAAAACTCCGATGGCTGGATCAAGCTGCGCAAATATCTTTATGCAAGGGTGTCGCTGCACACGCTGCAATTGTGCCAGTGGATTGCGCCATGGAGATGAAGAGTAAATCACGAACTCTGATATCTTCCGGCTCCCCAACAGGAGCAGATAGTATGCTCATAGCCGACTTGTGCCGCAGTGCTACAAATGCTACCGCCGTGATTGAATGCGTGCGTCTTTTGCCAGCCCGTGCATTTACTGCAGACCAAGTTGTACGCCTCTGTTCAGCCTCGTCAATGCCTGCTG
The DNA here is from genome assembly GCA_009729435.1 of Phytophthora fragariae. Taxonomy (NCBI): domain Eukaryota; phylum Oomycota; class Peronosporomycetes; order Peronosporales; family Peronosporaceae; genus Phytophthora; species Phytophthora fragariae. The sequence continues at coordinate 385,022 of QQOI01000063.1, forward strand.
TCACTTATTCTGATGATGAAGTTACCGTCTCGCTTTACCCAACGAGCTGCGCTTCTCAAGCCCGGCTACTTCTCCAGCGATCTGGATTAGTACCTGGTTCAAACGATCTGGGCATGTCGGCATCTGGAGCTGCTGTTCACGTTTGCGAACAAGCCACATCAGACGCACCAAGCAAGTGTTTAGCTGATACTCAGCACGATCAAACGCTCTCAGCGAAACTTCGAGTGCAGCTCTGCCAACGTGCAACGTCTGACGCTCCACAACTATGCGTGAAGTCACTTCGGAAGGTTGTCAATGCACAGCGTCTTGATATTTACGAGGCTGTAGCCGCATGCCGACAAGCGGAGGATCTGGGCCCCGCGGATTGTGTGGCGGAGTTGTTCCAAGGTGCTACCCCATCGCCGGGCAAAGTAGCAGCTCAGCTTTGTCATGCCGCAAAAAACTCGGAACCTGCTCGTTGCTATTCAGCGGCCCCGCTCGTCTACGATGATGAGTTGAAGATATCACTTTGCAAGCAGGCTGAAAGCACGGCTCCAGCATTATGTGCCGACTCAGTGATCACGCGTATTGCCAAGCAGCCGCTCGTGAAAGTAGCCTTGTGTAGAGGGGCAACCTCATCCGCACCTGTGGCCTGCGCTATCGAGGCTCCATTTGGCATGGATGCAGCGGAGTTGGTGATATTGTGCCGATCGACGACGAGTACTGCCCCCGCAAGGTGTGCGCAGGAAGTGCCGGCGTTTTTGCGTATCCCATCGGACAAGGTGGCCCAAGTTTGTGCTGGTGCTACATCAACGACACCTGGACGCTGCTTGGCGCACCATATCCGTCACTCCCGTTTGCTGCTTCGCACAGTAGACAGCATTCAAATTGTGAACGAGTGTCGACTTGCAGTGGCGCAGCCGTCCGCATTGGGACTTGCCCAGGCGTCGTACAATTGCCCAGAGCTTCGTCCGATGTGCCCCCTGCAGCTCGTGGTAAATGTGCTGGATCAATACGGTGATATCTTGGCCGACAAAGAATACCGCGGCAACACTGTTGTGTACGTGAGTGCCGTATTCACGGGGATAGCTAACCAGGAGGACAGCTATCTCCACCGCGGGCAACCAACACTGCAAGGCCCCTCATACGCCACGATCGCCAATGGCTCAGCAGTCTTCTCCAATCTCCTTTTCACTGCTGCAGGACAGTTCACGCTCACGTTTCGAGCAGGTGAACGTGTCACTGAAGAAGTCGCGCGCGTAGTCGTACATCCCGACCACGCTGCTGCGGCCTTACAAACTCGTTGCGACGAGTTGTTCACACGCTTTCAGTGCAGTCTCCAGTCTCCCAAGCGCGACTACCAATACCGTGAACTGCAGGTGCTACATTTACCAAGAGCTGTTCATTTCAACGCCATCTCTTGTGAGCGATACTGGGTCGACATCATCGGCGGCCTCTCCTTCAGCGGCTTCTCCTCTCACAACGACGTGCTCTACGCCCTCCCGCGTCCGCTCTACGACCTCTTCACGTACGTAGTTCCCACACAACTTTCTCTTTCTATCTCAGTCTCAACTGACTATACTGTAACATGACAGAAGCTCCGATGTCCCGCGTGCGGAGATGAGTGCATGGGCTCTGCTGGGCCTGAAGGAGGGTGAGACGGGCCGCGCCGCCATCCGCCGCGCCTACCACCAGCGCTCGCTGGAGTGGCACCCAGACAAATGGCACGCGCTGGCGGCAGCACTGCCTTCGATATGGCAGCAGGAGCTGATTGGCATATACGCTCTGATCAGGCAGGCTTGCGACCAGCTCACGCAGGCACCACGTTAAACCAGCGCCCTCAACTTCAACACGAAACAGATCTAAATATACCAACCAATCAGCGAGCTCACATATCGACCAGGTGGTTCGAAAGCCACAAACAGGAAGCCAGCGCCCATGCAGGACGCACTGCTGACGATCCTGCGCGGCGTCCGCAATGGGTCCTTCTACGGCACCAAGGTGCGCGCCCCACACGGTACGTGACTCGTCTCGTCCTGCGCGCCGCCTCGCTGCACTGCGCTGTGCTGTGCTGACCTTGTTGCATGAACAGCGATGGTCATGATCTTCCTGTTCCAGAAGGGGTCCGTGCGCCAGAAGCTCCGCAGCGTCGTCCGCCTCACGTTTGAGCACAGCAAGAACCTGGCGCTGTTCGTGGGCGTGTACAAGTCGGTGCTGGCGGTGCTGAGAACGCACCAACAGAACGCGCTCGGACAGCGCGTGACCACGAGCGTGGGGAAGCCCGGGGCCCATTGGCACGCGGCGGTGGCCGGCGGCATCGGCGGCTACTTGGTGTGGGGCCGCTACTCGAGCGTCAACTTCCAGATCATCATGTACCTCATGTCGCGCGCGCTCATCAGCCTGGTGCGCGTGCTGGCTGCCAAGGGCTACCAGCCGTTCGCGCAGCACCGCTTCAAGCACGTGTACCCGCTGCTGGCCACCGTGGTCTGGGCCGGCGTCATGTGGCTCTATGAGAACGAGCCGCACACGCTGCACCCGTCGTTGCTGAAGAGCATGCAGTTCCTCTACGACGAGTCGTGTCGCTGGAAGGACGGACTCGTGGAGTTCCTGCCGTCGCCGGCCACGACCGCCGTCTTTTTGCTGACGTGGATCGGCATTTAATCGAGCGCGGCGGTTCTGGGTGTGGAGTTTCTTCCGCTGCCGCTGGAAGCTCTGGCCCAGTACTGTGAGGTGCCGCCACCACCCAACGTCGACTTCTTCGCAGAGCTCGTCGCAGTGCTTCGCTTTCTCGCGACTGCGTTTTACAGCTACAATCGACGGAGACGGGAGCGTCCCTTGACACTTGAATTGTTACCTGAAGCGAATATTAGTACAGTAGTTACTACACCGCACAGGTTCCGCTACAGTAGTTGACACTACTGTCAACTTGACAGTCCCCGGCAAAAGGTCACGCGGGGACCACCGCAAAACTAAAAGAGCACACGTCCTTGGCCGCCAAGTTGCTGGTCTGGTGATTTGCACCCCTTGCATGGTGTTGGTGGTGTCGACTCGACACTGTCGAGGACACTTGCATGGTCCATCCATCACCTCGCGACATGGAAATGCGTTGTTGACTGCAGCGTTAAATCAAGGAAGTGTAGCTAGTTCCCAAACCACCACGCCAATTCCATTACACGTCAGCTGATTCAGCAGCCAGAGAGAGTAGTGCGTCCACCTAGGTAGCCCGGGGGACGTAGCGAGAGAGATCAAAGTGCGAGGCAGACACGTCAACACTACCAGACAGCTACTGGCCGTCGGACCAGACGTCCTTCGGATAGGAACGGTGGGGAGGACACGTTATCGGTGACCGTCACCTCCGGATAGGGTCTTTAGGCTGTGCCCCGCAGGTAATCCGTACTTCTCTATCTACTCCGAGTTCAGGGGCTCAAGCCCGAGTGCGGCGAGCGAACTCCTTCGCCCTTGCGATCATGACAGGCTTCGCACTTCCTGCCACGACCTCTGTGGTCTCTAGCCACAGTCCCCACCACCCTACTGTGCTACGCCCTCATCATGCACCAATCGTCCTAATCTCTGCCTCACCTTAGCTTTACTGGAACCTGCGCACGGCGCCACTCTCTTGCTGTATTTAGTCTTAACTGCTCACCAACCGGGAACAATCTTAACTGAGGGTCGAGCGACCAGCCGCACGCTCGTGGCCCTCCCTCCTACGAAGCCTCCTGTCCTGTACCTACGAGAGCCCTTCCTAACCTATCTGCTCTCGCTGCCTCTCAGCCGCACGCCACTCGCTCCGTCGTCGCCTCTCCTCTCTGCATACCACTTGTCCTGCGCTCTTCTCCGAGTCCGCCCTCCTGCGATCTTTGCATGGCCGACGTCTGGCCTTGAAGTTGTGGGATACCGCCCGTAGCCGGTGCCTCCAGTCCACTGGCTCACTTCCGCCACCATCTACTGCCGCTGCCACACTCCGCGCCCCGACTGGCTGATCGTCCTCCTTGTCACTCGTTCGTCAGGTCGATGACGACTCGAGTGCGCGGTTGCCACCGTCTGTCAGCCACGTGACAGGCCACACTACTACACGCCATCCCCGGCCCCAAGATCGCCCTCGATCTTGCCGGCGTCATCGAGCTCCTCGAACTCTTCGTGCGACAGCCAACGCCGTGCTGTCGGCTGCCCTTGCTGTTCCGCGTATTCGACTTCGTGCTCGAGCACGTACCGTCCGGCACGGTTCCGCACCCGCCGTCGTGCTCTCTCGATGATGTGGCCGGCCGTCGCCACCTGCAAGAGTGTCGGCATTGGCTCTGGCCGCCTTGGTCGTCCTCGTCCTCGTAGCATCTCGACCTCTGCACCACCAACTTCACTGCTTCCTGCGCCAGCTTGGCCAACCCCTGGTCCGTCGTCGCTGCGGGTACTTGCACCTCGACCCTCGTCGTCTCGCTCTTCTTGTCGGGCATCGTCACCGCCGTGAACCCCATTATCAGCGTCTGCACCAGCCGCTTGCGCTACTGTGGACACCTGCTCGTTACGATGAGCTTGCCGCCGGGCAGCTCTCTCTTCGCGTGCTGCATCTCCTTGCCGTCGCTTTGCCAAACGCTGCTGTCGGGCAGCTTCTTCAACTGCGACGCCAGCGCGTGCCTTGCGCTTCCGCCCTTGGTCTCGTACCGCTAACTGCGGTCGTGCAGCAGCATCACCTGTTGCTCTAGCGCCTTCCTGCCGCCGCCCTGTTGCTATTCTTGGTCGTTGCTGCGCTCCAGGAACTCCGCCACTGCCATCATCGCTGGTGCGAACGGCTCCGGTTGCCGTTACGCCACCCCTTTCCGCGTCCCTTCGAACACTTCGGCCATCTGAGCCGACACGATCACTGGTCATCCGTGCCGCTGGCGCTCTCGCCGCTTCCGACCCGCCGTCCTTACCGCCGCTCGCTCTGTGCGTGCTCTCGCTGTTGGTGGACGTCGCCGCGTTCTGGTCCGGAGCACGCGCCACGCCCGTTCCTGCGTTCGCTCCTGGCTCCGCGCTGCGCTGCTCGTACCGCTGCAGTGCCTCGCTACCTTCGTTGTCGTCGCCGGCGTCGCCCTCAGTGTCTTCGTCGACGCCCCTTTCCTCCGCCAGCTCCCTCAGTATCGTCTCGGCAACGCTGCCCAGCGAGTCACTCGGACACGCGCTCGTCACCAGGAAGCTGCAATGCACCACGAGGTGCTCTCCTGTGTCGTCTCGGATAACTTCGAAGTTGTCGAACCCCGCATCCTGCGTGATCTTCGCTGGTCCCACCCACTGGTGGTCGAGCTTCGTGATGCCTTTGCCCTTCGGAGGCTTCAGCACCCATACCGAGTCCCCAATGCTGAAAGTCGTGTCGCGCCGGACACGCCTGTTGTAGTAGCGTTCTCACCGTAGCTGGTCCTTCGCCAGCGCTGCCCGTGCAGCCCTCGTCGCCCGTGCCATGCCAGTCACTAGTGCACGGTGATACTCTGCGAAGTCACCGACATGCGTGACTCCGCTCTGCCGCAGTAGTTCGTTCGGCGCACGCAACTTGCGCCCCATCATCAGTTCGTTCGGGCTGAAGCCCGTACCGCTGTGCTTTGCTCCGTTGTACGCGTACGACGCGCACGTCAACCATCGATCCCAGTCGTCTTGATCGGCCAACACGTAGAGAGACACCATGTCTTTCCACGTGCGGTGGAACCGCTCCACTAACCCCAACAACGCCGGTCTGTACGGCACTGGAGTGAGCTGCTTCGCCTGCAGCACCTCCACTAGCGCATCAATCACTTTGCCATTCAACTCGGGAGCGCCGTCCATGGCGAGCTCCCGCATTGGTCCGAATACGAACACCAACTCCTCGGCGATGAAGTTCGCCACGTCCTTCGCCGTGTGGTTCGTCACGGCCGCCACCACCGAGTATCGTGTAGCGTAGTCCACAGCCGCGATGACGTAGCGGTTGCCTCCGCTTGTCAATGGCAGTGGCCCCGCCACATCGAGGGCCCACCTGTCACCCGGGTCGCCCACGCCCTGACTTCGCAGCGGCGGGATGACTTCTCTCGCCTTGGCCTTCCTCGAGCCACAATCCCTACATGCCTGCACCCATCGTCGTACGTGGTCGTTCATGTCCGGCCACCAGTAGGTAGCGGCAATCCTAGCGTATGTCTGAGGGGTCCTCAGATGGCAGGAGTAGACGGAGTCGTGGCTCTCCCTCAACGCGCTTGCCCACAACGCCGTCGGCAGCACCACGCGCTTGCTGCCGTCCTGCAGCACGATGTACACGGTCTCGTTCTCGACCACTATGGCCTTCGAGCCGAACTTGCCCTTCCTTCGCAGATTCTTCACCATCCTGTCGCTGGCCTGCTCCTGGCGGATGGTCTCGTCCGTCAGCTGCCCTTCACCGCCTGCCGGCGGCGCCTCTTCTTCTCTTCCTATCACTGCTCGTACTGGCGCTCTAGATAGGGCATCCGCAACGACATTTCTGGCCCCAGGCCGATACACGACCTCGAAGTTGTATTCTTGTAGCTGTAGTGACCACCGATGCAGCCGGCCAGTCAGGTCCTTCGACGTCATTAACCACTTCAGTGCAGCATGGTCCGTCACCAACTCGAACTTCCGTCCATAGATATAGGGTCTGAAAAGTTTCACTGCCCAAACAGCAGCGGCACACTCCAAGTCCGTGATGCTGTACTTGGCCACTGTAGGAGAGTTGATCTTAGATGCGTAGGCTACGGGCTGTTCGCCCTGCCCTTGATCCTGTGTGAGGGCTGCTCCCAACCCCACCTTCGAAGCGTCAGTCACTAACTTGAAAGGGTGTGAGAAGTCTGGGTAGACGAGCAATGGTCGGCTGGTGAGCGCCTCCTTCAGACACTCAAAAGCATGTTGCTGCGGCTCTGCCCACCTCCACACGACTCCCTTCCTGAGTAGTTTAGTCATCGGTGCCGCCTTCCTCGCGAAGTCCGGTACAAACCTCCGGTAATAGCCGGCCATGTGCACGAAGCGCTTCAGCTCCGTCACATCCGTAGGAACAGGAAACTCTTGCACACTATGTACCAAACTAGGCATTGGCCGTACGCCATCAGCGTCCAGCTCGTGCCCCAAATACTCGAGTCTCTCGGTTGCGAAAGAACACTTGCTCGTCTTGAGCGAGAGCCCCGCGTTCGCCGGTCTCTTCATCACAGCTGCTAGCTCAACGACATGCCGCCCCATGCCGCCCCTCGAAAACACTATCACATCGTCTAAGTACACGAGGCAGCTCTGCCACGTGAGTCCTCGTAACGTTGCGTCCATCATGCGCTGGAACGTCCCAGGCGCATTCGCTAAGCCGAAAGGCATCCGTACGAAGCGGAACAGCCCCTGCCGCGTCACAAACCCCGTCTTATCGCGATCAGCAGCTGCCACAGGCACCTGCCAGTAGCCTGCGTGTAGGTCCAGGCTCGTAAACCGACGTGATCCATGTAGGTTGTCTAGAGTCTCATCGATTCGAGGTAATGGATACACATCCTTTTTCGTAATTGCATTGAGCAATCGATAGTCAATGCAGAACCTGACTGACCCGTCCTTCTTCTTAACCAACACGACAGGGAAGCCCCATGCCCCACTGCTCGGCTCGATCACCCCATCGTTCAGCATCGAGGCCACCTGCTCATCGATGACCTTCTGCTCTTCGTGTGCATGGCGCCGAGGTCGCACCTTGATAGGCGCCTCATTGCCTGTGTGGATCTCGTGCTCCACATCTAACGTCGTCATCGGAGGGCACCCCGTCCTCGGCTCTAACAGGGTAGGGTAGTTGCGCAGCAGCTTCAACAGAAGTTCTTTGTCTTCCGCGCTCATCTCGCCCAACTGCAGTTCTGCCTCGTTGCTCAGGGGCTCCACGTTCGTACACCATCCGTCGAGCCACTGCTTGACCTTGTCACGACTGAACTCGCCCGTCATCTCCAACACCGTCATGTCCTGCGCAGTGGGTGCCCACGTGCCGAGCACCTCACGTGATGGGAGCTTGGACATACGCCCCACTAAGTTCAGGATCGGCACCACTACTTTGCCGTCGCGAACCGTCGTGAGCGTCGGAGCAAGCAACAGGTGCGGCTCCACGTCGGGCGGGGGTGAAGATACCCACCGTGCCTTCCGGTGCTGCCACTGCCAGCTCCACGTTCCGACATGTCTGCGTCTGCACCTTGGCTCGCCTCACCAACCGAACCTTCGCCAACTTGTCGTTCGTGCCGCCGTTCTTGGTGCACTGAAACGGCACCACCTTCTTCGTCTCCGCTTCGTACCACTTCATCTCGCACGCAGTAAAGTCGATCTTCACGCCTTTCGCTAACATCCAGTCTTCCCCGAGAAGAAACTCCGTCGCAGTGCCTTCCACGATCAGCGCATCCACGACCATGTGCTGTTCGTACTGTGTACGAAACCGGAACCTCCAGACTCCGAGCACCTTCGACACGGCGCCCGTGAACCCTTCGACATAGTCTACTGGAGGCAGCACGTCCTGCCGCTCGCCCAACGCCTGCCATTCCTCACCCGCCACGCTGAACTGAGCGCCCGTATCCAGCTTGATACGGCGCCGCACATCACGCACTTCCACCACTGCTGTCGGCAGCGAGTCGACCACTGGAGCCTGCACAGCCCTCACCCGGCCAACACGCGCTTGTCTCTGCTTGGCTCCGACTTGCTCCATGTACGTGTGTGCGTACACGCTGCCGCTGTGGTACGCATACTGCCTACCACTGCGTCGCCGTCCGCCGCGCCCTTGCAGCACCTCCGTTGCGCTTGGCAGCATAAAGCCGATTGCCTCTGCTTCGCTACGGCTTAACACCCGCGGTGCAGCGGTGCCAAACCGTCTGTGCACTTCTTCGAACACGTAGTACGCCTGTTTCGGGTACGGGTACGCCGTCAACAGCGTGCCCAGTTCGCGTCGTTCCTTGGCCAGCGCCTTGCGCAGCCGTTTCTCGTGCCTCCGCCTTGTCCTCGATCGCCGTAGCTCCAACTTGTCCACCGACGCCGCGGCGCCCTTGTCGCTAATGGCCAGGCCCGTAGCCACTAGCTCTAGCTGCTGGGCCACTTTCTCGCGCACCGCATCCTCGTTGACGGTGTCTTCACCCGTCACCTTGTCGCACTGCCCGGCATCGTCCACTACGAAAGCAGGGCAGCCTTCTTTCGCAGACTGCACTCGTGCCTCCGCCTGGCCCAGAGACCGCGCCGCTTGCGTGCTCCAGTCGAGAGCCTCGCGAAGCTTCTTGTCCTCCTCCGTCGGGTCCCTTTTGAACACGACCACCGCTCCTTCGCCGTGATTCGCGTTGCCTCGTGGTGCCGCGTCAGCTACGCCCGCTGACGCCGTTTCCTGCACGACACCGCCTTCTACTGCATCTTGCGCCTGTCGTCCGCGTTCGACACGTCGTTCACGGCGGGCCTTGTCTCGCTCCTGCCGTTTCTGGCGCCTCTGCCGCCAGCGCTCCGCCTCCTGGGTTTGCACCTCATTCGTCGTCTGCTGCTGGGCCTTGGTCATCAAGATGTTGGCTACCCGTTCGTCACGGCGCCCCTGCTCGCTTTGGAGTGCCGCCTGCAGCGCCTCTGGCGAACCGTCCGTGCTACGACTGCTGTCGCCCGCCTCGTCACCGCCGTACATCCTCATCATGGCCTGCAGTTGGCCCAACACCTTCGCGTCCAGCTCCTCTTGGGTCGGGGCACCACCGTTCCTCACCCCGAGGGCCTCCAGCACCGCGTGCGTGTCGATCACGACGCGTTTGTCGTTCCCCTTCCCCACCGTCGCTGTCAGCGCGGCTACGGACTCCGTCATGCCCATATCCGCCGTCTTCGCGGCCACGCGCTCCGTCGCCCCCACAGCGCGCTCACCTTCGTACTCTGCAGTGGAAGGAATGGCTGATGCTTGCCACGTCCCGCCATCCCCAGACTGCTGCCGCCTCTCCATCTTGTCCTTGTCGCGGAGAGCCACTCGCACTTGCCGTACGGTGCCATCCCCACGTCCTGATACTTCGTCTTGGTCGGCATTGGTGGCGACCACGCACACCCGTCGCGCAGCGCCATCCCCACTTCTGAGCCCATCACCTTGGTCATCCGAGGAGGTCGCCTGCACGACCCGCGAGGCACCGTCCTCAGCCCTCACCCGTGCGTGCCGTTCCGTCGTGTCACCGGCGACTTTCTTCTTCCTTCGTCGCCTCCGCTGCTTGCCGCTTCCTGGAGTGTTCTCACGCCGCTCTTGGCCGCAACCAGCCGCCATCCTCACTGTTTTACCTGAATCAGACTGAGCGAGTAGTAAGGCCGGGGCCCTTACGCTCGCTGGTCGTTTCCCTCGTCCTCGCCGTTGTTCTCCGTCGGGTTCTGTGCTGACGCCTCGAAGTCAGTCTTCTTCAGCCGGCAGTCACGGGCGAAGTGCCCACCCTTGCCACAATAGAAGCACTCCGTGCCCGCACGAGGCACGAACGGCTGTCTCGGTTGCCGCTGCGCCATATAGCGTTCGTGGTTTTGCATACGGCCTTCGCGTGTGTCCAGCACGGGGTTGGGGAAGCCGCCCCCTGGCCCGTACGTTCTGTTACCATACCGCCCTTCGACCTTGAACGTCTTGGCAGAGCGTTTAGCGGCAGCCGCTGTGTTCTCCGCCTGCCGTTTGCCACGTGTTCCACCGTACTGCTCGCGCCCGCCACTTGTTTGAAAATTTGAACTACTGGTCTGTCCGGCGGGAATACCGGTAGTACCGGCAGGTACCAGTTTGAAGCCAGGGGGGATCGCCTTCCACCACTCAGGTGAACCGGTATTCCCCGCTCCTACCGGTCGTCCCTCGGTATCATACCGCGGTGGTCTCTCCGCAGTGCCCCACATGGGGCCATAACCCGACACCGCAGTCCCGAAGTTGCCCGCAAGTCCTGACTGTTCCTGGTCTCCGCTCTTCCTCGCCGTTGCCGCCAAGGGCCCGCGGCCCCGCAGCGCTTCCTGCTCGTCCCACCGAGCCATTGCCGACTCCAGTCCGACGCCGTACCCCTCTCCGTAGTCGCCTACGTGGGGCACCGCCAAGTTCACCGCTTCATCCAGTGTCTGGGGCCTGTGGCCACGAACATGCGTGGCGCCCTCCACGCTGTTCAGGCCCTTCAGGAAATCGTTGACCAGCCAGTCCTCGCTGATGTCGCCGCGTTCCCCGATCTCACGCAGTGCCTGTGTATACTCCACCAGCCGTTCGCCACGCATCTGCCGTCGTGCGTTCAACAGGTCCACCACCTCGGGGTTGGTGCGCTGGGCCATGTACTTCGCCCGTAGCATGGCCGCCAGCGTATTGATGTTCTCGTCCGCCTCGGCGACGGACTCCATGATCGTCGCGAACCATCGATGAGCTTCGCCCTCGAAGTGCGCAGCTACCTCGTGGTAGAGCTGCTTGTCGTTCCAGATGACGCCCATCGTCGCTGCCTGGCGTCGTACCTCCGCACGCAAGTCTTCGCCACATCGTCACGGGCATCGAGTCGTCCAGCCCCTTGAACTTCGTCAGCTTCAACGACTTCACCTTCTCGCGGACCACGATGGGTCGCGCCGGCGCGCTGTCCAGCGCCCAGCTACTCGCCACCGTGCGCCCGGCGTCCACCAGTGTCGGCGTGCGTCCCTGTCCCGCGCCACCAGTGTTCGTCATGCCTGCGCCAGCTCGAGCAGCGTCACCGCCACCACGAACCGCGCCCGTGTCGTCCCCGCGCTGGTCACCGCCGCTTCCTCCGGCGTGACCACTTCGCTCGCGTACTTGGTCTTGTCCACGGCCACCACTGCTGGCCACTGTGTCACCGCCTCCGGTTCCTGTCGTCGTTGTCGTGCCGCCAGTGCCCTGGTCACCCGCGCTCGGGCCGCTGTTGCCCGGACCGCCAGCACTCGTTCCGCCAGAACCCGTGCCCATCGGCGTGTTCCCTGTCGACGGCCGGATCTCTGCCGTGTCCAGCGTAACAAGGCCGCCGTCGTCCGTTTCCAATGTCATAGTCGCTTGTCTCTTCGCTGCTTCTGCTGCCTCACGTGTCGCTCGCTCTTGTGAAGCGGCGCGGCGCTCCGCGCGATCGTTACGTGCCGTAGTCATCTCACTCCGCTTTCACTGTGATAAATACAGATTCACTTTGGTTAGTTCTCATCCGTTCTCACTCCTTCTCTCAGCCCTCTGCTGCTGGGTTGTCCGTGTACACCAAGCCCGCACGAACTACTCCGCGTAGCCATGCCCGGAAGGTGCCTGTCATGACCACCATGTAGCTAGTTCCCAAACCACCACGCCAATTCCATTACACGTCAGCTGATTCAGCAGCCAGAGAGAGTAGTGCGTCCACCTAGGTAGCCCGGGGGACGTAGCGAGAGAGATCAAAGTGCGAGGCAGACACGTCAACACTACCAGACAGCTACTGGCCGTCGGACCAGACGTCCTTCGGATAGGAACGGTGGGGAGGACACGTTATCGGCGACCGTCACCCCCGGATAGGGTCTTTAGGCTGTGCCCCGCAGGTAATCCGTACTTCTCTATCTACTCCGAGTTCAGGGGCTCAAGCCCGAGTGCGGCGAGCGAACTCCTTCGCCCTTGCGATCATGACAGGCTTCGCACTTCCTGCCACGACCTCTGTGGTCTCTAGCCACAGTCCTCACCACCCTACTGTGCTACGCCCTCATCATGCACCAATCGTCCTAATCTCTGCCTCACCTTAGCTTTACTGGAACCTGCGCACGGCGCCACTCTCTTGCTGTATTTAGTCTTAACTGCTCACCAACCGGGAACAATCTTAACTGAGGGTCGAGCGACCAGCCGCACGCTCGTGGCCCTCCCTCCTACGAAGCCTCCTGTCCTGTACCTACGAGAGCCCTTCCTAACCTATCTGCTCTCGCTGCCTCTCAGCCGCACGCCACTCGCTCCGTCGTCGCCTCTCCTCTCTGCATACCGCTTGTCCTGCGCTCTTCTCCGTGTCCGCCCTCCTGCGATCTTTGCATGGCCGACGTCTGGCCTTGAAGTTGTGGGATACCGCCCGTAGCCGGTGCCTCCAGTCCACTGGCTCACTTCCGCCACCATCTACTGCCGCTGCCACACTCCGCGCCCCGACTGGCTGATCGTCCTCCTTGTCACTCGTTCGTCAGGTCGATGACGACTCGAGTGCGCGGTTGCCGCCGTCTGTCAGCCACGTGACAGGCCACACTACTACAGAAGAATGCCTAGCTTCAATTAAAGCCACTCAGCAAGATAAACCACCCACCCTCAGAAATGCAGTACAGCAGAGCTGTGACAGCTCAGACTTTAGGCTCAGTTCACGGGCTGCGCCTTGTCCAAGCTCTGCTGTGACAGCTCGGACTTAACCTTCTCAGTTCACCTCTGCACCCTCGTTTTTTGTCCGAGCTCTGTTGTACATGCACATTCCCGAGTGTCTTTAAACATAAGAATTCTTCTTCAGCTTAACGATGCAGTCATCCAGGACGGTAAATCGCACTTCATTTCCATGCCGCGAGGCGATGGGGAAAATTTGCACACCACCGAGGGCATTTACCGTGATGTCGTCGTTATCGTGCTGCTGGATGAGACACTTTCACCATTGTTCTTTTTCGAGGCAACTTGAGTCAAGCTGTTTGACGACGGGCGGATGAGCGAGCTGTATTTATATTCTTGTGCTGACAACAAGAACATGCCAATTTCCCCTAAAATTATTCGGACATGCGCTGCATTTGCGTGGTGCGAGCAATATGGTGCGTGGATCGCCTAAGAAAAAAAAACATATACAGAAGTTAGGTATCCTGCATTGGACGGTATGTATGTATGTATGTATTACGCTTTCGCGGTTACCTACGTTCCGCCAGGGTACAAAGCCTATTGTAACTCAGGTTACGCATTGGACGGTCTTCGTCGAAAACTATCAACAAAGTACGGTATGTATGTATGTATTACGCTTTCGCGGTTACCTACGTTCCGCCAGGGTACAAAGCCTATTGTAACTCAGGTTACGGTTCACCGGTACTGTACCGAAGTACGGTGTACCGGTGCTCCTTTCGCATGCGTCGGAACTGCTGGCTCTCCGCTCAACAAAGTACGGTACCGGTATTAATACATGTAGTTTGCGTTCGAGGCAGTTGTTTCGCCTGAAAACCTTTTCTCCTGAAAAAAATCTCGAATCGTATCTAATCGAAACGCTGCGGGTCACAAAGAGAAGTAGCGAAGCGGAATTCATTTCGCAGACGGTCGGTTTTTGCCCGCGTGGGCCGCACTTGCCACTTGCTCGCCCACACTCGCTCTCGCCGAGGTGTCCCCACTTTCAACTCAGCTCTGCGTTGGCATATCGCACGGTGACAGTGAGCGAGCGAGCGAGAGCACCGGAAGAGGTCGAGGGTTGAGCCGTCCATGGGCGAGAGGGGGGACCACCTCATTCCACTTTTCCACTGAGACGCGCGACACGCCACCGCGCAACTGAAGTGGAGCGAGCGAGGCTCGGGGACCAGAAACCGATAGGAAACGAACTAGCAGGGCACAGGAGAAGACGCACACACAGACATACACACACAGAGAGATCTACAGCACAGACAGACATGGGGAACGTCTTGAGCAGCGGCGGCACCAGCCTCAGCGACACCAACGCGTCCCAGCAGCAACAGGCGGCGACACCTTCGCCCTCCCCCGTGAAGATGCCCAAGCAGAAGCTGCACTCGCTCTCGGAGACGACGGTGTCCTCCTCCCAGGACAGCGACGACGGCGACGAGCCTGTGCAGCGGACGCCTGGCCGGCGCAGAAGGCGTGAGAGCGCCGAGAGTTCAGTGGATACGACGGGGATCCGCTACAGCAATGGGGACAGGAAGTCGACGGGGTCAAAAGCCTCGACGCTGTCGCTCGTGTTGTCCTGGCTCATGTCGTGCGGCGGCGGCTCGTCGAGCTCCGTCCACACTGACGACCAGCCGGACTACGACGAGCGCTACCTGACGGAACAGAAGCATCGCGCCTTCTGGGAGTTGGTGCAGCGCATCTTGGACCTTAACGACGTGGTGCTTATGATCCGCTTGCTGCTGGACTTTCTTCAGGACGACCTCGGCGCTGCTGCAGCTGCTGTCTTCTTGGTGGACCAGAACTCCCAGAGCATGTCCCGCATCACGCGCGGCGTGCCGACGCAGTCTGGGTTAGCTCCGTCTCGAGGACTAGTAGGCCAGGCGCTGAAGTCGAGGGTAGCTCGGTTCTTGGTGGACTTTAGCTCCGAAGAAGGATACGACTCGGAAGTGGACTTGACGCACGAATTCCCAGGACAAAAGCTCTTCTGCGTGCCCCTGATGGAGCACGATTCGGTGTATGCGATCATTGAGGCGACGACAGCGCACCCTACGCGACGTGTGATGGATGAACTTCACGTCAAGTTGTTGACTTGGCTGGGACCGATTTTGAGCTCGTGCATGAGGAAGTGTATCGAGTTTCACGACGTTTTGCTCTCGGAGCGCACGCAGAAGGCCTTGCTGCACATTATCAGCTCGTCAGATACGGAAGACACGGTGCTGAATCTCGTGGACGGTGTGATCGACGGCGCTTGTCATATCACGAAAGCTGAGCGTGTGTCGCTTTTCATGATTGACTGGGAAACCGATGAGCTGTGGTCACTGTCGTCCAGCTACTATGACGAGACGCTTCGTGTTCCTCTTCAAGCAAGTATGCTGGGCCTTGCGGCCACAACACAGCAAACCCTCAACGTCCGCAACCCCAACACAGATCGGCGCTACAACTGGATGACGGATCAACGGCGCGGTATTCACACACGCTGCGTGCTTTACGTGCCCGTGGGCATTCAGGAATCTTCTAACGAAGGGATGTCTGCTACCAGCAATCGACCCATTGCTGTCCTGGAGATTATCAACAAAGTCGAAGAGGAAGTGCCAAGCGGAATGACACCCGGGTGCTGTCCGGGTTTTACATTCGACGATGAGTGTGCTCTTGAAGCTTTTGCGTGCGAGGTCGCGGTCATTCTGCGTCGGCGCAGCAACGAGATTGAGTACATTAAGCTTTTGGCGGATACGCGAGCGGAACAGGTATTGGCGAAGCGAGCTCGAAGTCAAGTAAATCTGCTGGAATGCTATACAAGCTATGCATCTGCAGTTAGCGCACACCCTGAAGCCTGCCTTCGCAATTCATTCGTCCCAAGTGATCGTCATGTGGCGGATTGCCCCGAATGCGCAGCTGCTGCCAAGCAAAAGGATGATCAGGCTTCTTCGGGCGCTCCTTCTGCTACCAGTAAAGATGTGAATCACCATGCGCATCCATTGGACAATGCTGTTGAGCAGCGTCTCGGCAAAGCTGCAGGCGGTAAGAATCACCATTCTGGTCGATTGGGCTACGAGTTTGTGGGAAGCAGTGAGAGCCTCCCGTCTGGATTGCTTTTTAGTGCACCACCGGGTTCTCGGTTCCCATCGTGGGATTTCAACGTGTTTACGACGGACCCGGCAGCACTCCCAAAGCTATTGGAAGAAATGTACCTGGACTTCAAGGTGAACGAGGTATTGCAGACGACGAAGCACCGTCTGCAAAACTTCATTGTGGCGATGAAGGAGCACTACCACCCGAATCCCTTCCACAACTTTATGCACGCCTTCTCAGTGGTTCACGCGTCGTATCTCCTGCTCAGCACGACGGACGCTGGACAAATGCTTCAACCACTGGACATTGCTGCCTGCTTGATCGCGTCTCTCGGTCATGATGTTGACCACCCTGGTCACACGAATGACTTCGAGGTGAAATCCGGCTCGCAGTTGGCAATGCTTTATAGCGACGAGTCGGTACTGGAACATCATCATGCCTACACGACATTTCGCTTGATTTCCAAGGAGAAGAACGCAAACATCCTGCAAAATCTGACCCCAGTTGATTATCGCCACGTGCGGAAGATGGTGATCAATGCGATTTTGGGCACGGATATGGCGAACCATTTCAAGTTCTTGGAGTGCCTGGAAAAAGTTCTTCGCCCTCCGAACCACCACGTTGATACAACAACAATTTCGTCGGCCAAGCGCGATAATTCCAGCGTTACTTCTATCATTGCTGTGAGCAGTGGGGCGAAGCCGATGTTTGAACTCGCAGCTGCTAAGGATCAGGCGAAACAGGGTCCAGAAATCTTGACAGTGCTGCGCGATGCTGTAATGCAACCTGAAGGCTCAGTCTCGGGGACTCCTCGTGGCAGCAACTCGGCGCCCAGCAGTTTTTCAGGTGCAAAGTGCGCACCTGGTCGTTCGTTCAGCGGGCGATCAACGAAGGGAGGGTGGACATACAACGGCACTGTGGAGGACCGGTTATTCCTTGTTAAGACGCTTGTTCATGCGAGCGATCTGTCTGGCCAAGTATTCCCGAAGCCTGTCGCCTTGAAGTGGAGCAACATGATTTCAAAGGAATTTGCTTACCAGGCGCTAATGGAGCAGGCGGAGAACATCCCGATCTCGTACAGAAACATCGACGATCCTTTGAAGATGGTTGAGGGACAACTCTTCTTTGCTCAAAAGATCGTCTCGCCGCTGTGGGATCTCATGTATATTATGTTCCCGGATATCGACGAGTGTATGTCGAACCTGAGGTCGAATGTTGCGCACTACGAGCAGGAGCTGCAGCGTCTCAAGCAAGCTCGCTTCGAGGAAGATTTGGATGCAGATCGCGTGCGAGAAGAGCGCGACGAGCTCATGAGGCAGTACGAGCAAGAGAATGCGAATGCTGACCAGCAGCACAACAGGAGGACACGTCGTGACTCGATGTGCGGCTGTGAAGACGAAGGCGTGGCGGTGCCGGGACTTGCCAGACATAACCCTGCCAAGTTCAACTCGTTCCGCACGATTCCGGAGGATGACAGCAACAGCAATAGTAATAGTGACGGCGCAGAGGCAGGATCGGACGGCGAGTCTGGCGTCCGCTCGAGCGTACTCGCAGCGGCGGAGAAGTCTCGCCGTTCAAGGTCCAACAGTGTAAGCAGTAGCAGCAGTAGCGACTTGGGGGTAGACGAGCAATCGCTCGAGGTGTACGAATAAAAAATATTCCGCTTTCGGTGCTGTGCTCGATTTGCTTCTTGGTCAAACCAAGGAAGGTCTGATGATAAACAAGTCAAACATACTTAGGAATCTAGCAGACAAACTGCGAGCGTTTAATAAGACTGCTTGGGTGCAGGGCGTGTGGGAGAACATACGAGGTCTCGCCGACACTCAAAACAATGCCTGGTTTTGCTGTCGACGTGCTCGGAGCAAAAGTATCCCTCGCAGCGTGAACACTTCGCTGCTTGCGAAAAGAGTGCGAAGACGGAATGGCACTCGCGTGCATTACAGTACCATTCCGGGCGATCAGGAAACTCTAGCAAAGGACGCGCCGCCACTTGCCAGGTCTGCCGAATCGATATCTTCACACTCTCCGGAGATTTAGGGGTGTCAGCGTCTTGGTTTGGTTGTGCTGGGTCAATTGTTCTTGGAAAGCTGTCGTCGAAAAAGCGAGGTGACCCAAGCCATGACATCGCGACTGGCGAGTTCAGGAACTCAAGCGACGAAGACTCTGATACGCTACGACTCAGCATATGACTGCCCCCAACCCGACTGCATATCGATACTGTTGTCGCCGTCGACATACTTGACCCCCTGGATCGACTGAAGCCGAGATTGGACAGATCATGTCCTGCCTCCTCGTCATTGTTGCTGTCCACGCCCTCATCGCAAATATTGAGCAGCGCCATGGTTGGCTCAGACAGCCGACGGTCTTTGCCGAATCCTCGAACACGTCCACCACCAGCGCAGTTAGCTTTCGGGCACTGGTGCTTGAAAATACAGAGAGCGTGCGGCGGTTTACAGCAGAAGTGGAACTCGCAGTGGCCGCACACTGCCGTCTGAAGGGCCAGCACGTCGAATTTCGTGTTGCAGTACAAGCACACCTCTTCTTTTTCTAGTACAAGTCGCGCCGCCGTCGTGTCACGCCGCTCCCAACGATGTGCTAACTCCAGTGGCGAAAACCTCCGCATGCTGGTCTCCTGCATACGCGCACCGTGGGCAAGCAGTAGACGCACAATGTCGGGCTGGTTTCGAATTACACCAAAATGCAGCGGCGTAAGACCGGCATCGTCTCGATTATCGACGTCGGCATTGCAACGATCAATCGCCAGGCATGCAACGGATACACGCCCATACCAGACAGCAAAGTGTAGAATTTCGTTGGCCAGGATGATACTCGCGATAGCACTATAGTGCCGACGAACCACGTGAGCTTCCCACAACCGGCGTACCAGAGACCCGTTTCCTGACCGGATGGCTTCGGCCATTTCCGGGGGCAGCGTTCGATGCAATCCGAAACCTCCCAGCGATGCGACTGATTCTTCCTCGCTCTCGGCGGAGCTGCTATCGCTGCTTGAAGCACCAGTATCACTGCACGACGGCGCGACAGCACCCACCGTTCGAATAAAATGCTCTCGGGAAACATGAGCAGTTGTGTCCTCTCGATGCATCTTGGGGTTTGGTCGAAGCGCCAGGGCTTGCAGAATGACCTGATAAGGGTCAAGCTCACGGACGAGCGGCTTAAACTCACGCAAGAAGTCTTCGAACGTCATGCACATGAGTTTGGCCTCCAGAAGCTTGAGGATCGCCAATCCTGCGCGTAAGAAAATGTCCTGCACTCCAACGAAGAAGAGGTCAAATATCGCGCACGCGAGCTCCGTCTTCGTCGACAGCGAGAAAAGCGTCGTGAACCATTCGATGCCGTACATGGGGATCGCGAAGCCTTGCGACAAAAGATGCGCGTGCAGCTTGGGCAAGTCCCGCACGAACATTTGCTCAAAGTGCTGCAGATACTCGTCCAAGAACGTGGAGCTGCGGTGGTAAATCCCAGCCAAGTGGCGCTTTTTGAGCATATAGAGGAAGAGAGCGTAGGCGTCCGCTTCCGACAGCCCTTCAACGAGGAACAGTGCGGCGATGAAGTTCATGCCCTGGCAGTAGCCGTCCTCAGCCTCGGCGATTGCATTGAGCACTCGAAAGAGCGCGCTCTGCTGCGCTGCGAGCTGGTGCTGGTGGCTGCGCTCGAAGATGCTGAAGGTGCGCGTGACGTCGCGACCGATGGCACCCGAGCGCTCGTACTCGGGCGAAGAGATGAGGTAGTAGATCTCTCGGTGGCGGCGTACGAAGTCCCTGGGCAGCACGCGCATGTGCGTCCAGCTGATACCGTCCGTGAGCGAGAGCAGCAACTCCCGCTCCGATTGGTCCGTGAAGTTGAACTGCTTGACCACGTTACGCCAGAACAGCTGGCGCTTCTTCTCGGGCGCAGTGCTCGGTGCCATGTGGAACGTCAGTATAGAGCTGCCCTGTGGATCGTAGTTGGAGAGGCGGCGCCGCCGCGTGCTCGGCAGCTTGGGCGAGGTGGTGGTCTCCGCGGTGGGAACCGAGTCGGTTGGGCCCTTGGGAACCATGGCCGTTGGGCAGATAAAACGCCTTTTGCGCTGTCTTGCTGGTGCGTGGCACGTCGCGAACTGAGGTCCGTTTCTTCAAGAGTTTTGCAAACCCTAAACCTTTGGACCAAAACTTAAGCTGCTTGACGTGAAGCCCACAGGCTTGAAACAAGAAACTTTCTTACTTGCAAGAAGCTTACTTTCATTTGCAAGAAAATCACTTTCATTTGCAAGAAACTTGCTTTCATATGCAAGAAACTTACTTGTCCGGCGCTTCTTACAAGCAAGAAAGTTTCTTGACCGGGTGCTTCAAGCAGCTCAAGTTTTGGCCAATGCGAAACGCGCAGCGTGACATGAAAGCAGATTGGCTGAAAAGGCGCGAAAAACAAATTTGGTGTGCGCGTGGTGTGCAGATACATCAGCCGCTGGAAAGAAGCAAGGATGGCGGTCACGGCCACGTCCAAGCCCGCGCGGGGCGATGAAGCCGAGCCTGCGCGCGAGAAGCTGCCGCTCAAGCCGCAGGTGGTGCGCATCGAGGTGCTGGGCGACGAGAAGGTGGGCAAGACGTCGCTCATCTGCTCGCTCGTGTCGCGCCACTTCAGCGAGAAGGTGCCGAGCGTGCTGCTGAACGTGCAGATCCCGGCCGAGGAGAGCGACGAGAACGTCATCATCTCCATCACCGACACCTCCTGTGCGTAATTTATTTTGTATTTTATAATATTTTATTCAAGAATGCATGTAATTTATTTACTGACTTTGTATTTACTACCAACTTTGTTTTGCAGCCCGCGTGTCCGACTTGATGCGGGTCACGAACGCCGCCAAGCGCAGCGACGCCATTCTTTTGGTGTACGATCTGACGAGACCCGAGACGTTCCAGCGGCTGCGACGCTGGCTGGACTTTATTGCCAAGAATAAGGAGATCCCAGTTGTGCTGGTCGCCAACAAAGTGGACATCAATGCTGTCACGCCCACCACTGACGGGCCCTACGCGAGCCAAGTGCGGCACTTGGTCAACACGTATCCGGTTGGTGATGGTGTTGTTGATGCTAGCTTCATGGTGTTGGAAAGACCTGACAGTGCAATTTTTGCTGGCAGTTTGTGGTGTCGGAGGTGGAATGTTCGGCGAAAAATTTCACGCAGGTGGCACAGGCTTTCTTCTTGGCACAGAAGGCGGTGCTGTATCCTGTGGCACCGCTTTACAATGAAAAGAAACGGGTGCGTTGCGGTTATGGTGGTGGCTTTGAATTCATGCTTATGGAGGGATAATTGTTGAATGTTCGTTGGATGCGATAGCAATTGCAGCCTAAATGCCTCAAGGCGATCAAGCGGACGTTCCGCCTTTATAACCATGATCGCAGCGGGATTCTCAGTCGGGAGGAGCTGAACGAGTACCAGTACGACTGCTTCGGCGTTCGTCTTCTGTCCACGGAGATCGATACGTTGATGGAGTACCTTTCGTCGGAGGTGCCGTCTGGAGTGGCTCCTGATCGGAATGGACTTTTTGTAGAAGGATTCATCTATCTGTGGTGGTTATTTATCGATCGCAACCGGCCTGAGTCCGGCTGGCAGGTGTTGCGAAGTCTCGGATACAACAATGACTTGCACTTGGAGATTCCGGCGGAGCGCCTTCAGCTGCCGCCATATGACGACGACCAGTCTGCACAGCTCACTCCTCAAGCGGTCGAGTTTCTGACGAACTTATTTCGCCAGTTTGATGCAAACAAGGATAACAACATTGCGGAGAACGAAGTTGAAGCGATCTTCTCGATTTGCGAGGACGAGAGTGCGCCTTGGACAACGTGCTCTACTATCTCGTCACCGCTTCTCTATGAGAGAACCATGGTAGATGGAAAGCCTACGCTGTCGCTTGCATTGTGGCTTGCTTGCTGGGGCTTTGTGGCTCAGGAAAACCCGCAGAAGCTTCTTGAAACGCTGTTTTATCTGGGCTACAACGATAAGCTTTTCCCGGCCATCGAGTTCGTCAAGTAAGTGTCGTATGTTGCTTCCCGAAAGTCTATCCTGATAATGCTGATATCTAACTACGTCGCTTGCCTTCTGGCCAACAGGGGTCGCAGCCTGACGCGCAAGGCCATGAGGATCGATCGTAACGTGGTCTCGTGCTACATTTTCGGTTCGCCCGATTCAGGAAAGGAGCATTTCCTTCGTACGTTTGTTGGCGGAAAGGAGGGGTCTGTAACAGACGATGAGCAGCTTATTCTACGCGGCATTGGTGCTGTGCCTGACCGGGACACGACCAAATATCTCTTTGTATGTTGCATCGTTTTGTGAACAATATGATATATATCGTATTAACTGTGCGTAATGTTTTATGTATATTGGGCAGATCACGGAAGCGTTGTCGGATGATGAGATCGAGATGAAGGCGGATGTTCTGCTCTTGGTGCTGAATCCTGAGAACGAGCCGAGCAAGGTCTTTGTGGAGGAGTTGGATAAGAAGCTGCCCGCTTCGATTCCGCGCGTGGTGATCAGTTATAAGCCGGAAAAGCACGACGAAGACGTGGAAGCTGAAGCCGAGGCCGATGAGAGCACAGCATTGGTACAGCAAGAAACCGTCGACTTCGCGACTGATGCAACATTGAAGCAGTACCCGACGTCGCTCAAATGCTACGAAGCACACTGCGTCAAGGATGAGGTTGCCCGCGTCATCATGGCTACTGCCTTAAGACCGTACGTGGCTGTTTGCCTGGCTGGGCTGTGTGATGCTGATGTCCCATTAACCTATATTACTGTATATGCTGGAGCAGCCCCAAGAACGCGCGCTCCAAATCTTCAGGCATTTGGCTGCCCGGTCGGAAGACAGGTTTGGGTGTGATTGGACTGACAGCCGCGGCGGCTGTCGTTGCGTTCGTCGCGAAGCCGGAAGAGAGCAAAGCGGTTGTAAACGACATCGTGTCCAAAATTCGGCGTTGAGTTTGTAAGTAGCTACGCAACGCAAATACAGCACTTATTCTTGCAGAAGAGTGTGCACGAGTGGCTGAAGCCGCGTTTACTCCAAGTGTATGCTGAAGTTGCATGATTACGGAAACACCGATCTCCGCGTTCGTACATGTATTTCGAAAATGCGCAATCTCAAGCCCCAATGCGCGGTTTCACAGTACCGGATCGGCTCGAGATAGCACACTACTGGTACTACAAATAGCTGGTCTTTCAACGTAAGTGGCCGGCAACAGTGTGCTCAGATATGTCTTAACTGCAGCTGGCTACGTAGTACAATCGCATGGAGTTAAAAGTAGCTTCTCCATGGCTAGGTGAAAGGCTTGCACGTGGCACACAGAGACTGAAGAATTTTATTCTTGGTGCAAATACAAAGTACTCCAGTATAACACAACGTGAAGTGGGTAATCGCGGAGTGCTCTTGTGGAATTGTGGAAGAGCTGTCGTGCTTTCTGTCGTTCTACTACACTACCGTATTTTCGTAGTCGTAGGCGACAACCGACCAACATGCTTTGCAGCCATATGGTAATTAAATGCTAATAATTGTGATTATCAAACGTATGTTTTATTAATTCTTAGTCTTTATATTCACTGCCGCTGCAATCACCAATATCATCGTCAGAATCAACTTCCACCTCCGTTAAGTTGTGCCTCTCAAGCAATTCAATTACACTGGTAGTGTCTGCTTCGATGTCTGCCGCTTACTAATCAGCTTTTCCTTGGCCCTATGCACTTGTCTGGACAGCAATCCACAGAACTTCGCAATGCATTCCTTCATAGTATGACCCTCGTCCAAGTAGTCGAGCCAGGCTTTCTTGACACCGTAGGCGAAAGAGACGCGCTTGTACTGCTTGCGCCGTTTGTCCTTGCCAGTGATGCATGGTCGTCCCTTGCCTCGCGTACATTCGTTTTGAAAATGCGGTACTGACCCCAAATTACCCTCACCAATGGTTGAAAATAGCGAATATCATATGGTTAAAATAAAGCGTTTTCATTGGTTAAATTTGAATGTCGCCAAGGAGTAAACGTCGCCTAGGACTACGAAATTACGGGTAGTGAAATAATACGTGTATAATAGTACCCGCAATTAGTGGGGGTGGCAGAATGAAATTAGCACATTATCGTTATGGGCACCCAAAATAAGAAATGGGTCATACAAAATGGGACCCCACTGTTCTCTGAAATTTATTTCAGAGCTAAGGAGGGATCCGAGTGGACGTCTTATTCTTCGAAAACACTATGACCTGGTAATTTATGGGTGATAGGTGATATTAGTTCATAGAGGTGTTGCGGAAAACCCCTGTAAGTGCTCTACAGTTACTTTCATGAATCATAATACCCTCTGAATATGATAAATTACTGGGATGTTGCTTGTAACGTCCACCTCGCCTAGGTACGAGGTTTGGAGGTTGCGCGAAGGGATCATCCGCCCATTCCTCCATCTGGAGCAGTTCTTAAATACGTACGAGTTGCCTGCACGTGCAGCCATTTCAAACGCATAGACTAATTTAAATATTGGCTAGTTTTACTAAGATAGCAAGTACTGATAAGGTATACTGCTACTTCGTTCACGTGGTGCGTCCATCCACCAAAGTGCATTTAGAACTGTACTTACATTTAAAATACAGGTGACTGGCACGGCACAGCAGATGCTCTTGGCAATGGTATGTTAGCACGAATCAAATCTTATCGATACAGGTTCTAACAACTTTCTAAATTTCAGAGCTTCTTCGTGTGAAGCGCGACTTTGTTTACGTCATACTCTGTGTCATTGTAAATTCTGCAAAAATACAACGGATATTCCCGAATACAACACCGGCCCCGAATAAAAGCCCTTTGACCATTTTGAATGCAGTTTAAAAATAGAAGCCCTACCCGATTTTAAGACCTGTACAAATTATGTGGTGCACACAGGCGTGTACGGTACAGATACCCGGTATAGCGTATAGCGGTATCATACATGTACCACTCACGTTCTCGAACAGCACCCTTTCTGCAAGTTTATGGAGGTTATAGACTGTACAAAGGAAATGTGCTGCTGCAGTGAATGATTTGCTACTGTATCGATTAAAATATGATTCAAGTCAAGACATGGGTCTGTTGTCCAGCAAACACGACACCAAGCATCCTGAAACAATGCACTTGGTATCGTTTTCCTTGTTACCAACACCTCTCGTATAGCGTTGCTCTTTGCTCTCGTAGTTGCCGACGGCAGCGGGTTTGAGTTTGGGCGGGAGTTTTAAAAGCGATTTGAGGGAGATGTGCATGAGCGGTACCCTTGTGAAACGGATATAATAAATGAAGCATGTTTGCGAGGATATTATTTAAGCGTGTGTTCGAGAACGTGAGCGGTATCTGTATGCGGATCTTGGATAGCTGGGCGACGCCCGATGCTGAGAGTGAGGCAGATACCTTTAACGTCGGTGAGATTGACGACGCGCTGGACGAAGTTACTATTTTGCACGAGGAATAGCGACTCGGTGCTCTCTTTGGTCGAGGTCACCATTTTGATTGAGGAATAGTAACCCTACCCAAATAAAAGACCCTTTTCGTTTTTGCATGAATCTGGACCCCTTCTAATAAATAGAATACCGGACAGTGTTCGGGTATTTCCGTTAGTGATTTATACTTTGCCCGGCAAAGTTGAAGCCCACCTTTTTGATCCACGGTTGTCAAGGGAACACCCAGCTGCACAGGGTCAAACGCGAAGGGCATCGCGCCTTGGCCGCTGCCCTGCAGACCTCCATCCAGCAGCGCCCTGCACTTTCACATCTTCCTGCGACGGCGCATTGCTCCCGTGCTGGCAGTGTTTGCGCAGATTACTCACACGTCGTCGCGGTCGATTACGGCGCGAAACCCCTAAGTTATCAGTGATAATAACCACCGCACTTCCTTCCACCCAGTCCACAAATTGACGTCCAGCGCACAAGTGGCTCAAGCAGCACGCAAAATGGACGCGCCTCAACTCACGCGCCGCAAGCCCAAGGCGCTGCCGCGTCTTCTCATCGAGCCTGAAGACGAAGACGAGGCCTTCGCCACCGTCCCCGTCGAGCAGTTGAGTGCGCGCGGCGTCTTCTTACTCACGATGGCCGTCACATCCTTCGCGGCCTTCACGCTCTTTGTCATCGCCGAGCTCACGCACCACCACCCCCGGTTCCTGCTGGCCGACGTGCTGCAGTGCGACACGCATCTCGCCGCGCAGTGGGCGCTGCTGCTGGCCGTGCCTGCCACCAGCGCCGCTGCGTGGTTTCCGATTTCCATCTCGCGCGCGCCGCGCAGCGTGCTGCGCATCACGTCGTCGCTGCCGCCACCGTCTCCCGATTCGCCGACGCCGTCGTCGTCGCTGCTCGCGAAGCTGGCGAGGCGCTACCGACGCAACCACATGTTCGCCGTCTACCAGAGCGTGGGCTGGACGCTGTACGTGCTGTTCGTGGCGCTGCAGCTGATCTGCTTCGGGTCCGACAGCGTGCGCGACCTGCCGTTCAGCAGACCCGGAAGCCGCTCCGTGCAGGCGGTGGCGGCGTTCATCGCCGAGGTGCTCATCATTTCGTCGGTGCTGACGCTCGAGAAGCGTCGGGACCGCAATCGGCAGCGACGGAAGGACCGGTTCGTGGTGCAGCTCAACAACTTCAACAACATGCTGCTCCTGGTGGGCGCGACGCTGTTGGCGCTAGCGTCCGAGTACACGCGGATGTTCCCGCACCCATCGGGCAGCAGCGTGGGGTATCCGATGGCGACAGGATTGGGCTCACTTGCACTCTTCGTTACGGCGCTCTTCAACACTTACGGCCTTGGCGGTGTGCTATCCACGAAGGACGGCTGGAACTTCTATCAGCCGTTCATGGGTGGAGCTCGATTCGTATTGTTCCAGATCGTATCATGGACGTGCTTTGGTGCCGGCGCGGCGTTGCAGGTGCTGTATTTGCTATCACTGGTGGTCGTTGAGCTCGAGTTGTTCGTTGGCGCGATGGCCGTGGCTGGGTCGCTGTTTGTGGTGGCGGAAATCGGCATGATGATGTCGTTGTTGGTGTTCAAGAAGGCTGGTCAGTCCCCGAAGAGAGCGGAAGGTTTCGGACGTGCTGGCTCTGAATCGGTAACTGAAACCAAGAAGACAGCTGAGGATGAAGCGACTACGTCAGGTGAAGTGGCTTCGGTTTCGTCGGTACATGCTCACATTTTGGATTTCCATGAACGTCTTCGCGACTTTGCAGATGAATGCCTTGCGGTGCTGGTTATTGGTGGTTTGGCCAACATTCAGTTTATTCCGAATGCTCTGATGTTGGTGTTCTTCGCACTCGCAACAAATTTGAGCCCGGCTGGTGTCGTCTTCTATGGCATGATGGCTACTGGAATGGAGTTTATCATGGTGATCTCGCGCTCAATCGCGACGCACTTGTATTTAAAGGACTCGCACAACGGTCTGCGGAAGGAGGTGAATCGCTACCATGTCAAGTACGTGCTGCCCCAGATTGTCACGGGCTGCCTTCCAGCTGTAGCCACGTACCGCCACTACATCTACGACATGGAGGCATTTATCCCCGTGCTGCTCCTTACAATCTTTGTTTTCATTTACGAATTTACGTACCGTGGCAACCCCCAGCAAACTGGCTGCCGGGAGCGTTCGAGCTGGGTCACTGGTCGCAGCATCTTGATTGACACGGTCAAGCGCTACTTCAGTGGCACTATCATTCGGATGGCACCTCTGGACCCAGAAAAGCAGTACGTCCTAAGCTTCCACCCCCACGGGATCATGCCAATTTCGGTGATGTGGCTTCAGTTTACGGCGCAATGGCGAAAGTTGTTCCCGAATTTCTACGCGCACATTTTAACGGCGAGTATCCTGCATCAAATTCCGCTCGCCCGCGATGTGCTCCACTTTTACGGCTCGCGTGAAGTCACACGACAGGCGTTCGCGTATACACTTAAGCAGAAGGAAAGCGTGCTGCTAGTGCCCGGTGGCCAGGCAGAGATGCTGGAACAACAGTCTGCAAAGAACGAGGTTCGCGTGTACACTCACCACAAGGGATTTATCCGTCTTGCCATCGAGCACGGTGTGCCGTTGGTGCCCGTGCTTAGCTTCAAAGAAGGCGAGATGATGGATAACGTCCAGGCGCCGATGCTGCAGCGCTGGTTCGTGAAGAAGCTCGCGTTCCCGTTCCCGTACTTCCCGTACGGCCGCGCTCTATTGCCGATTCCGCGGAAGATCAACATCCCCGTTGTAGTGGGGGAGCCGCTGGAAGTGCCGCATATCGAGAAGCCCACTCAAGAGGATATCGACGAGGTGCACGTCAAATATTTTGCTGCTCTTCAGGAAATGTTCGACAAGTACAAGGATGAAGTCGGCTGCGGAGACTACAAGCTCGTCCTCATTTGAAGAGAGCACCGTCGCTACAGTGCTTACAGTAATTAGTCTGACTTTAAAATTAGTTATGTCAGGCTAATTCATGTGAGCCAGGAAAAAACGAATTCATAATTAGTCTTGGCCAAAAGGCTCAGAATTAGTCTGTATGAAATGAAACAGCTGGCGGTGATCCGGATCACCGCAAAAGGTTTCGGTTTTTTCGAATTAATTAATTTTGCTGTAGTGCTTGATGGAGTGTGGCTATCTTGACATCCGTGCTCCGCAATGCAACGCAAAGAGAAGGACAAAGGACAGAGAGCCAAACACGATGGCGCTATCACGTCGAGGAGGCGGCTCTCGATCCACGATGGCGACCCGGCGTCGAAATCGCGTCCCTGGGCGAAAACAAGCGGCGCGCGTGCGAGTGTTGGAAGCCCTCAGGCTCAAGATAGTAGAGAAGATACGACGCGATTGGATTTCGTGGGACACAGGGAGGAACGGTCGTAAGTGGCAGCAGTCTGAGGGCGCCGTCATGGAGCTTCTCCAACCAGGATTCTCTAGCATCGAAATCAAAGCCATCACTATAGGCCATCGCTCTGGCTGGTGACGACGATGTAGCTCAATTGGCCCAAATCGACACGACAACAGAACTGAAAAATAAAGTAGGGCGGCCCAAGTCGAAGAAGCCTCAACTCGCACCCAAGCACTGCTTGGGTAGGAGTGCTTGGCAAGCAGCTATCCATTCTCTGGTTCTTCAGCAAGAAGGCAAACCTTAAAAACCGATAACTTTACCGGTATAATTTTTGAGAACAGATCAGGGGTGGTGATCCGGATCACCGCCAACTGGTTCAAATGGGCCCACAATGTTTGAGCTGTCCCCCATAATTTTCGGGCTGGCTAAGAATAGAAAACAAGTTGCTTTTTAGCAGCTAAGAATAGCAAAACCACATTCAAGTAAAAGCTCAAAATGCATATAACTTGCTGAGGACTCCGCTATTTGCAAAAATCCCCGACCTGACCCTGCGTATATTCGGCACTGTTAAGGATACCGATTGCCTTTTTCTATTGCACTACATCCTTCACGAGACTTCACTATACTGTATAGTACATTATAGTATACAAACCTGGTGGATTCTCCACAAGTAGCCTCACTTCGCCTTTTGCCGGCTCCGATACACAAGCTCTTTTTCCTCACCTCCATCACATAGGCATCTAGTATAGCTAAGTAACTTCCTCCTTGCTCACAGATGACACCTTCGTACAGTCCCTCTCTGTCTTCACTTATCTAGCAAGCGCCAGAGACGGAAATGGATGTATTTCAATCTTAAGATTGGGGTGGCAGTTTTGCCCAATTACTATCCCCACTTTTACCCACTTAGTACCCATTCTCAGTTTTGAGCTCGATTAGATTAATTTTGAACGTTCAGAAATAGTCTGTGTTCATAATTAGTCTATGTGAAGTTCCGCTAGACTATTTTGTGTGAGGTCGCTCAAAATGTGCTTACATAAATTAGTCTCACTCAGACTAATTACTGTAACCACTGTAGTTGTTAGGTCCATTGTAGGAAAGAGAAACAATATCATCCATCCGCTTCATATTAACTACAGTACTGAAGTACAGTAATTCGCACACAAAGGTTGCGTCGCGCCAGGATCACCATTGTGTAGTTACCAATAGTGTTGGTTTTGCCGCGGCAAAACTAGTTTTATTTTTTTGATTAATCAGTTTAATCCGGTTTAATCCACGGCAAAAACCACCGGAAGCCTTAAATTGACCAGACGAGGATAGCGCACCGTAAGTGTCATTACAACAGCAAGGCAAGTGCAGCAGACACGGAAGGGGAGCAGAAACGTACGATGTATCGATGTTTTATTATTTAAAAAGCGAAAGAAATTAATGTAGATGCTACGAGATCCATGCAGGTTAGATTACTTATGAAAACCTTGAAAGTCAAAGCAAAAACTAGCAGCACAACAAGCACTAAAACATCACCTAGCAGCCGGAGTCGGAACCAAAGTATTCGAGTCCGTAATCGACTCGATCGTATACTGAGTTTCTTCCGAGGCCTTCGTTTTCGTCGTCACTGTTTCCTCCGTAGGTAGAGCTTGTGTCACCATCACTGTTCTCCAGCGTCACGTCTTCGTCATCAATGTGCTCGCTGTAACCTCCCCCGCCCATGAATTTCTCGAGATCGTAGACAACATCAGGAACTCCGTCGCCCGCATTCCGTAGATGACTCTTGGGCTGTTGAATTGTTGAGTGTGTTGACGCCGCTGGATGTATGCGGCTCTGTCTGCAGCCGTCCAGCGAACGCAATTCTTGAGGATGTGGCGCTCTAGTTTCTCGACTTTCGCGTTCACAATCTCGCCTTGACATGTAAGGCATGTGGCTCTCTACTTGTCTCCATTAAAATGCTTCCACACAGCGGATTTTGGCCGACCCCCTGGCATTGCGATCTTCCTTCACGACTTGCTGCAGCACGTGGAGTGTTGATTAGCTGGTCTTCCCCTGATAAATAGACCCACCGTGTCCCCATGCCACTTGTCTCCATACCTACGGCGATCTGGTTGAAGGGGACCTACCACTTTTCCCACTGCTGCTGCTGCAGTCTGCCTTCGCGAGTGCGGAATGCGGAGAATGCGGAATGCGGAACGGAGTAATGTCGAGTTGAAGTTGTGGCAATTTTATCAAAACACAATTTTATTGAACAATTTACACAAAATTCCTGTACATATACACATCTTTACTGTTTACTACACGAATGACTGTTGTGTCAGATTTAACTTCTGGATTTATCGGCAAAACGTGGTTTTAACAGGTTGTGACGGACACAACAAGTGGCAGCTAATACAACACTAGTTACCAATGTTCGGAAATGCCATTCCTGAGCAAGTTGCTGTGGGCTTTTTGCAAAAAGCGGAGCCCTCAGCAAGTTTCTTGCATTTTGAACTTTTACTTGCAAAAAGCGGAGCGACAACAAACGGAGCTGCACGTCATAGGACGAACTGATGCGAAGCCACCCGTGTAGCCTCCTTGTTGAATGCAACCTTCAGGGTACCGGTAGACAGATCTAAGCATCATTCATAATACGAGAAAACTCCAAAAAACGCATACTACGAGTTATTTTTTTCAAAAGGCGCATACCGCTTCTAAAGACGCATACCAGATTTTGATTCCATACTTCACATCGTACACTTCCAATACCAATCAATGCTAAACGAGAAGTAGAGCAGTGCCTGAAATCATCATCACGAGCTTCCACCCAGAAGACCGCGAACTGGAACGGCCCAGGGATAGCATACTTGCTCTTGTGGACGGTATCAGGTAGCGCGGCACCACCTTCGCAGCGCTCGAGTCACTGCAAATGGGGCTACAGACGGTCGACCTCAAGCTAAACAACAAAATCTTCCTCCTGTGTAGTAGGCAGGCTTTAGCATGAAGACCATGACCACCGTCACTAATACCTCAAGACCCACACGAAGGCTTATCTACAGGCTGGAATCAGTAACTGGTATGCGTCTTTTGAAGCGGTATGCGTCTTTTGAGAAAAAATATCTCGTAGTAGTATGCGCTTTTTGGAGTTTTCTCTCATAATACGTGAAGTATGAATTAATAGAGATATTAGCTCTGCATTGGAATCGCTCCGCTTTTTGCAAGTAAAAGTTCAAAATGCAAGAAACTTGCTGAGGGCTCCGCTTTTTGCAAAAAGCCCAGTTGCTGTAGCCAAACAAGTGGGTAGTATAATAGTATTATTAGAGACCTTTCGCTCACGTATTTTACGTCTTTTGCTGCCTCTCCTGGGATTCGTAAATTGTAAATTTGCCAGCGACACCTTTTGCTAACGTATATTCGGTCAGGTACGAATATCAAACTCTGACAGGAAACCCTCAAAGGAAACCTTCTCTTCAAAAGGAAACTTGCCACCAGCGGCGACATGCCGGGGATAGAGGCTCTTGTCGAGCTCGTGCGCGTGCAGCTCGATGACGCCCAGTTTCGTGTCGTTGACCCGAACAAGCGCTCGCGATTCTGTGAGCGGGATCTGATCAAGCTGGTCCAGATTGTAACGCGTCGCAAGACGTACAAAACGCCGCATGGCAAAGGCGAGGAGGAGTGGCAAGCCGTGGCGGACAAGTTAAACGAAGCCGTGAAAGCTTCCTTCTCGCCTAGGGCATGCCGCGACAAGGTCTCTGCGCTCCTGCGAGAGCACAAGCGAGCAACAGCGGCCAGCTGTCGCGCCAGCGGTGTCGTTGAGCAGCACACGGGCTTGAGCGACCTCATCGAAGGGTATCTACAGCTCAAGACTCGTTTCGATGAAGCTCAACAAGCTGAGAAGGACAAGAAGAAGCGCAAGTTGAAGCGTCTGTCGGCCGCGGGCAATAAAGCGATGCGTAATGGAGCGCAGAGGTAAGGTGTTTGCACGTGCGGTGTACATAGAAAAGCTTTTGATGAACGATTCAATAATTTATGTACAGGTTGAAGCGACGCAAGGCAGAAGCATCCCGCCAGGAGCGTTCAAATGCACCGGATGCTTCAGAAGATGATGCGCATGCTGTCCAACATGACGCAAGCGAAGCTGAGAGTGCTACCAACGATGAACGCACAGGCCTGCGAAGTATGTTGGGGAGTGAATACAGCAGCGATGAAGAAACGAAGTGGGAAGATAACGAAGAGAGCAACCAGACTGAAGAACATGAAGAAGAGGAAACCCAATCCGGCCACAAGGTCGGTAGGACGCGCCTTCGAGTGAGTGAAATATGGGCGCGGGAAGAAGCGATGATGGCCAAAGATCGAGCAGCCCAAGCTGCTCGAGATAACGCGCTGACGAGAGCCGTTGAGACGCTGGACAACACGACGCAATTGCTTCTCCAGCATTTCGGCAGCGGAAGCGCTAACCGCAGTAGCACTGCCTAGGTGATCACCCCGATATCATTCCTGAGGCTGTGGTGTATCGGGATCAGCAAAATCTGCGAGATCGCTAGTCCGGCTTACCACTGCGCCCGAACACCGACTAACGGAGGGGGTACTCCGATCTGCCGTGACGTGTGCTGAACTGGGTCACCTTGTGTACCCGTCGGTAGGGCTGGATCTTGCCCTTCTGGTGTCTTCCGAAGTGTCAACGCCTTGAAGTCGAGACAGTCTTGGCGAGACGCGGGGATGGGGTGGAGCGGCGCGGAAATCTTCACGCGGCTCGCGGTTGTACTTCTAGATCGAGTAGTCTTGCACTCGGATCTGGCGGCCTAGATCTGGATCCGGCCGCGGGGTTGCCTTTGTGGGGTCTTGTCCTTTACGTTCCCTTACGGGTTCCTTTCCTTGCGATGCTTGCCGCTTCCAATAGCGGGATCTGTGGTTGTTGAGCGTCGAAGACCCGACCGGCCAAGCTGTGAACTCCGGTGGATCTGGGATCCGCACTTGAGGGTAGATCACTAGGACGATCTAGATCTGGCCAATATATTATCCAGACTTAACCAACACTAGATCTCTTACCGCTACCTCTTCTTCTTCTCGTAGGGCCAATGTAGTTCCCGTTTCCAAGCGAAGGCGAAGGCGGTTGCGATGTCCCAGGCAAATTCGATACTGATTTATGCTTAAGTCCGATCCCATCCTATCTACCTATCCTTCTATCCAGCTATCATCCCATCGATACCTACTGGCTCTGTAGCCTCCCTTTACCTCCATTACGGCGTCATCCGGGACTCTGGCGTGCCGTCATCGCCGGATCCGCAATGCTGGATCTGGACCCCGGTATCAGATCTGATCCCGATCTGGGCTCCAGATCCAAATCCTCCGATCTTCTACAAACCGCTTGATCTGGGCTACCACCGTTGGTCCACGCCTGCTCTGCCCTTTCAGCGCCTTGTCAGCTTCCGTCCTGCGTCTCCCTGCTTCATCCTTCGTGCAGATCCCGCCAGGTCAGTGTTTCGTGATAGTGACCGGCCGGGTCCCAGTCTCTCACTTGTCAATCAACGGCGATCTCCGATTTCTCGGATCTCGCTTCTTCACAGTCGCCTCCTGCTCGTAGTTGTTGTCACCCAACTGACATCACTGCAAGCACTTTCCATCACTCCGGAGTTGGTTCCAGCCTCGCGTCATTCTTATTCGCACGCTCCGTCTTTTCGATCCGCCAGTCCAAGATCTCCATGTCTTCCGCGTCGCCTCCAGGATCGCCAAGCCAGTCTCATCCGGCTGAAGCCAGCGCTGACGACCTCCACCGCCTCAACTCTTTACTGCGCGGACGTCTCGCGCGTGCTAGCGCCGACCTCCAGACAGCCGCGTCCTCCCGAAACGTGACAGCCGACGACCAGCATCGGCTCTCTCGCACTCTACTCCGGCAGACCCACGACCTCCGAGCCTTGGAAAGTCTTTACGGGGCACAGCAGCGAGAGGTGGGGCGTCTTCGCGCGGAGATCACTGCCCTCCAAGAGCCAAGCGACCCGAGTGTTGCTCGCGATCCGGCCGTGGTCCAACTCGAGTCTCAGCTCCGACAACACGAGGCGAAGTTCCGCAACCTCGAGTCGCGCTTCGATCAAGCGGTCTTCGAGCGGGATGTTCTTCAAGATCAGAGTGACCATTTGGCCGAAGAAGTGCGGCTGGCCGGTGACGAGATCGAGCAGCTCCAAGAGGATCGGAACGATCTGGATCACGCGCGCGAGAATGCCGAGCACGAGTTGCTCCTCACGGAGACCAGCCTAGCCCGGGCCGCTGAAGCCCTGCAGCAGGCCGAATCTCGGGCCGCTAGGCTCACCGAGACTTCGGGTGCGGCTCCCTCCGATTTGGGTCGGCTGACCCAGGAACGAGATGCGGCTCGGGCTGCGGCTGCTTGTGCTAGCGATCGACTGGGCGCCGTGGAAGAAGATCTTCGGGGACACCAGCGCTCGTGCCGTGATTCCTCGGCAGAACTGAACCGTCTTCGGGCTCTCCAAGCGGCTTCGACAGACGATTTGATTCGCACGGTCCAAGATCGCGACACCGCGCGGGACGACGCCAATCGCCTCCGTGGCGACGTTTCCGATCTCAGTACGTCTTCTTTCCCCTCCTTTCGATCTCAACCTCTTTTACTAACTCATCGACCGCGCTTTCCTTTCGTATCTCTCACAGACGCCAAGTTGGCTACTGCTAAGACCGCGCAGGGAGTTCCAGCCAAGGCGTTTGCGGACGCGAAGCGTCGCATTCAAGATTTGGAGCATTCGGTTCGAGTGCTACAGCGCGAGCGAGTCGCCGCCCGTGACGCGCGTGATCAGGCTCGACAAGAGCGTGACACGTTCCAGCGCGATCTCGACCTCGCACATCAGAAAATAGCGGCTGTGGGGCCGATCTCGATCGCAGATGCGGGTGCCTCTGGTCCAGCCGCCGTGTTACACTCTCTGCGTAGCACGCCTGTTGGTCCTTCCGTACAAGATCCTCCGGCCAGTCCTCAGGATCGGGCTCCATCCGGACCCGATGCTGCCACTTCGCCTCCGAACTCCAAGCGACCGCGCAGCTCACCGGCGTCGCCCGGATCCAGCCCAGCGCCCCCTGCCAAGCGTCGGGTGGTTCCCCTTTCCCCCGAGTGACGACGACCGTGGATCCAAGTCTTCGGCTGGTGGGAGTGGCTCCCGTCCCGTCGACTTAACTCAAGACGACGGGCACCTCGCAGACGACGACCGGGGGGGGTCTGACGTTAGTGACGCAGATTCGGACGCTGGTTCTGGATCTCAAGGTTCTGTTGGATCTGGTGGCAAGGAGAGCTCGGATGCCAAGTCGAGTAGCGACGAGGAAGAGGACGACGACACTGCCGAAGTGGCCAACGACCTCCTCGAAGCTCAGACCCTGCAGGCCCTCGCCCAGTCTCGCTGTGCTGAACGTCGGCGGCGACAAGCATCTCCTCGTCGTGGTCCCAGAGTGGCTGGATCCGGCGCGTCGCCGGATGGATCAGACGGCTCCGATTCTGATGCGGGTTCCGCTCCCCGATCTGCTCCGAATGCTGACCTGCCGGGGGGTGCACCGGCTTCGCCTCGCCGTCAGCCCGCTGGACCCCAAACTCCAGATCCGATGAGGCCGGTGGCCCCGTTTGACCCAGAGGAACTCTGCATCCCGGGGCGGGCGCAAGCGCACGCCATGATCCAAAAGGAAGTTAATCCATGGCTAGCCGACCAAATCTCGGACAAGGCCATGGTCACCATGTTGATCAACGTGTTGTTTCCCGCTCTTCCGACTCGTCCCGGCTGGCTGTTTCCTCGGATCGCCCCTGCGGCTCGGCGCCAATACACACCTCGAGATTATTGCGTGGATCTTATCACAGAGGACAACGGGCGAGCCCTGCTGGATACCCGACCTTGGGAGGTTTTGGAGCGGGCTAGCGGCGCCGACGCCGTCTCCTTCGAGGAGGGTGTGGGGGGACGACTTGGGGTCGCGATCCAGCGTTACCAGACCCATGAACCCGACTGTCTGCAATCGCATTGGGAAGCCACGCATTCTTTTGTCATCACGCCGGCTATGATAACCAACCACCCCTGGCTCGGCGTCTACAAGAAAGAGCGCAACAATCGTCGTTCGCATGCTGGCGCACACTGGAAGGCCTTCTTGGAGATTTTCATTTTGGCGATGCGCGAAGGCTGGTGTGACCTGGATCTGCTGCTGGATCCTTTCTTCCTCCATTTCCCCAAGCGATCAGAAACCGTGACTTGGTATCCGGGGTTGGCGTCGCGTCAGGCCAACCTCCAAGATCCCAACCTCCACCGGGCCGAACCTACTGACCTTCTCGAGGCTTTGGATGAAGCTAATTCTGCAGATCCGTGGCGCAATCACTTCCGCGATACGCCTGACCAACATCCAGCTCGCTCCATCGCCCGCCTCGAAAGCAAGTTCTTCGGGGTCCAGGCTCAAGGCACTGAGTAACCTCCGGATCAGGATCTAGGCCCAGAGCGCCACGTGGCCTCTGGGTACGCTTTCTTAGCTGCTCCTTTGTTGTTTCGCGTCCATAATCATTAATCCACCTTCGTTGAGTAGCTATCGTTCTTCCTTCCTTCGATCCGTCCTCAACTTGCAGCCAGTCAACTCGGATCGCGACCTGGGCTGTACGATCTTGCCGCTCCGCCTCTTCTTTCTTTTCATATGTAGACATTCACTTCCCTTTCCTCCGATCTGCAGCCTTCCTGCAGATCCATCTTCTCCTGCTCGCTCGGACACGACCAACTCGTCTCCGAGGTCTCTCCTCACTACTCCTCGTGAGACTGCATCACCCCGAACCGGTTTCGGCTGGTGTGATTCCGGAGAAACTCATGTAGCAACGCTCCACAGTTGAGATCTGCCTCGTCAACCCATGTCGGGTCCTCGTACCCTCGCCAATGTACCAGGAACTCGCGATAGATCCGGCCATACCGAGTACGCTTCCTCGTTCTCATGTCGGCAATCTTCTCTACTTCATATTCATCTTCGTCTAAATCGCGGATCCAGCTATCTTCAGGGAGGAGTGCTTCGTCCAGATCTACACGTTCCGATCCTTGGTCGAGCAAACGAGCTGTGGGTCTGTCAGGGAATGTCCTCACCAACTTGAGTTTGGAGATGTGCACTACAGGGAATAGCCGGTATTCTGTGCCAGCAGTCTCAATCTTGACTGCATGTTCTCCGATCTTTTCTGTCACCCTGAAAGGACCATGCCACAGGTGTACCAGCTTCCTAGCGTAACCTTCCTTCACTCGATCCAGATATAGCCACACCTGAGACCCGATTTCGATCTCATGTGGTCGGACTTCTTCACTGTGACGAGTCGCTCGATCTGAGATGGCCTCTCTAATCCGTTCACCGACTTGAGATCTGGCCTGTTGGTAGTATCGATGGATCTGATATCTCCACCTCCGAGGTTCCCGATCTCGACGTGCGGTGCTGCCTACCGGCAAAGTCGCCTCTAGTGTAGATCGGGCGTCCCACCCATGTACCAAATAGAAAGGTGTTTCTCCCCGGATCCGATCTTGGGCCGTGTTGATGGCGAACGTAAGCCTCTCTGCATATTCGTCCCAGTCCCGCTGGTCCAGCTCCTGTACATACATCTTGAGCGCGCGAGTGGTCGTCTGCACCATTCGTTCGGCCGTCCCATTCGCTTGGGGCCGGTAAGCCATCGTAGCCCTCTGTCGCTGACCCAGGATCTTGTTGAAAGATCTGAAGAAGTCAGCCATAAACCCCGGCTCACGATCGTGTCGGATCACTTCACTGGCTCCAAATCTCCTGAACACGCACTCCTCGTAGGACTCCGCGATCGTCTGCGCGGTTCTCGAGGCGCTCGCCTTCGCGATCACATACCCCGTGAACAGATCCACCCAGATCAGTAACTCAGTGTTACCCTTGTGCGACTTGGGCAGCGAGGGAATATGATCCATCGCGATGATCTGGAATGGGTAGGTCACTTGGATGTTGCCCGGCGACTCCCCTTGGAGTGTGGGCCGCCCCTTTCCCGTCTCGCAATCCACACACTCTCCAACATAACGCTGTACGCTGCGGTAAAGCCCTCTCCAATGGAAATGATCTCGGATCCGCTGATACGTTCGCCCAATCCCTTGGTGTCCCCCTTCGAGACTAGAGTGGTAGTGATGCAGCACATCCTGCTGCAGCGTTTCAGGGACCACCAGCCGCATCAGCCCATCACGTTCTTCCGTCGTCCGTTTGGCGGGCGGACAATAGAACAGCAGTCCGTCCAGATCTACGTCATAGTCGGACCCGACGGCATTGTAGGACTTGATATCTTCAGGGGACAAGTCGTGCACGTCTCCCACCAGATACTTCTTCAGCCCGGCGGTCCACATTTCCTCATCTTGAGCCTGCTTGATCCGCCCGATCCGCAGATCTCTTACCACTTCCTCCTGGAGCACCGGGGGTGGGGTCTGGAGTCGCCGGTCGTTCTCGTAGCTACTGGGCAGATCTTAGCTGTGGGATGCTCTTCTGCTTCCTTCACCACCAGGATCTCCTCAAGGCGATTCAACGTCACCAGATTCTCAACGTCGGAATATTCTTCTACTTCGACTCCAGCTTGGCGCTGTAGGGCAGCACCCGCCAGACTATCTACGTTCCCGTTCCAGTCTCGTTTGACGTGGAGCAGCTCGTGATCTGGCCACGCCAGTAACC
This sequence comes from Phytophthora fragariae, assembly GCA_009729435.1. Lineage (NCBI taxonomy): Eukaryota > Oomycota > Peronosporomycetes > Peronosporales > Peronosporaceae > Phytophthora > Phytophthora fragariae. Next base: position 424,734 of record QQOI01000063.1, read on the forward strand.
GATCCAGCGCTTTCTGCCTTAATAGCGTCAGGCCGGGGGCCTTGCAGTCGATTTCCCCGCGTACTTGTCGGATCACCAGATTGGAGTCGCCGCAGACCACCAGGCGTTGCTGGATTTCTCCCTCCAGTAAGTCCATGCACAGCAATAGACCTCGGTATTCGGCTTCGTTGATCGTCAGGCCATCCACGTACTCCGATCGGGCCCTCACTACTGTCCATTCGGGCAATTTCCACAGGATCGCGCTATAAGCGCCTCCACCACGCTTGCCACGGGCAGATCCGTCAAAACTTACCACCCACAGACTTTCCCCGGGGTATACCGTAGGGATCGGAGCCTGGATGTCACGCCGGGGTTCCTTTCGGGGCGCGATAGCGATCAAGGCTTGGTCTACGTCGGCTCTGGGAGTAATGGTAGCGGCTATCGTCCCCAGGATCTCGTCCTCTCCTTTCGTGCACTTCACGATTTCCAGGGTCCAAGGGGATAGCAGAGCTGCCCATTGTTCGAGCCTGCCCTGTAGGCCAGAAGATCTGGACAACCAGGCTAGGGTCGAGTAGCGGGCCAGCACTTTGATCTCGCGTCCCACCAACAGGTTATGTCCCAGATCCAAAACACGACGTAGGGCCAACACCTCTTTCTCCACGATTCCATAGTTCAACTCATTTGACTTCAACGTGCGGCTCGCGAACATGACCGGGTGGAACACCGCATCGTGCTCTTGCATCAGGGCCGCCGAGATCGCCCAATCATTAGGGTAGACGACCACCACTGGCTGCAGCTCCGGTTGGAAGTGACGCAGGATCGGCGTGGCCGCCACCTTCTCCTTCAGCTTAGCGAACGACTTGTGAGCCCGGACCCAACGTAGCTCGGCCTCAACAGGTTCGTCGACTCCTCCCATAGCGTCGTCTACGGCCACTGCCAGATCTGGGATCCGAGATCGGTTCTCCGGCTTGCTCATGGCTGCAAAATCCACCTCCCGTAGTTCATATAACACTGCGGCGTAGATCGCGTAATCTTCAATGAATTTACTGTAGTAGTTGAGGCTCCCCAAAAAGGATTGCATCACTCGGAGTGAACCTGGGAACGGTAGCTCCGTCAAAGCTGACAGATCTTTCGGGTTCGCCTCCAGTCCATGGTTCGACACCTTATGTCCGAGATACTCCACTTGATCTTTTCCCCAGAAACGTTTCACCACACTAATCGACAGGTTCCACTCGTCGCACACATCTAACAGACCTTCGACTCTGTTGCAGAGGTGATCCCAGGATTCCGCGGTGATCAGGATGTCGTCAATATAGGACCTGCGTCCCAACACTGACTTCTTGCCGTCGTCCTTGGGTTCGGAGGGTATCAGATCTGGGCTTGCCTCTGGATCTGGCTGCTTTAACACTGGATCTCCTTCCAATCGTGGAATCCGCGTGAAGCCATACAGCGCGTTGTCGAGCATCCGCTGGTAGATCTGCGGGGTATTCTTCAGGCCAAAGGGCATCCTATTCCACTCGAACAGTCCGAAGGGAGTGATGAAGCCGAGATCGCGCGTGCGCGGTCTGTCATGGTCACTACCCAGAACCCGCTTGCCATGTCTAGCGAGCAGTACCATAGCACCTTATCCAGGTCTTCCAGTAAGTCGTTGATCAGGGGCATCGGGTATATCATGAGCCTCGTCAGGCTGTTGACCAACCGGTAGTCAATACAGAGTCTGATATCCACTCCATTCTTCTTGATAATTACCACAATCGGCGAGGCCCAGGGTGAAGTCGACATATTTATGATCCGAGCTCCAAGCAGCCCCTTGATCAGATCTGAGAGCTTCTCCCGAAACTGAGGGGCTACTTTGCGCACCCGCTGTGCGATGGGCTTAGCGCCTCCCACATCGATGTCACAGACGATTCCTCTCGCGGCGGGGGGAAGTGCATTGCCTTTTCCGATGAGCAGGAGCCGGCGCCTCCAGATCAGCCGTCGCAGTCGATCTATCTCCTCGGCTGAGTTGACAGTCGGATCTCCCACTTGGATGTCTTCTATCGTTGCATCCTCTGTCGATTGCGTGACCTCGGGCAACACAGCCATCTCTGACTCCACTTCTTCGGCTCTGAGATCGCCTCCTTCATGATAGCACACCTGTTCATCTTCCACCGGGGCAGCGACCTCAGCGGTTGTTCCTCCAGAGGTTGGACCCGACGGTGCCGCTTCAGGAGTCGGCTTTTTCACTTCTTCCCGACCTTCCTTCGAGACGCTCGTCGCTCCCATCGTACTATGGGTCTCCGACTCGTCCACTGCTTCGTCTACAAGCTGTCCGTCCTGATCTGGGCTGGCGGTTGACTCGAGATCTCCACTCTGGGGGGTTGGCGTTGAGTCACCTACTTCTGCTTCTGGATCTGGCAAATCCACAGCTACTTGGACGGGCAAGACAAATCTCTGCTCTCTCGATCTTAGTCGTTGGCCGCTGCCTGGGCTGGGCTTGCGCAGTATAGCCCGCGGGGTTGGGTAAGCCGGTCGTTCTACCGCAGGTAGATCTGGCTGTTCTGAGTGCCGATACTTCTCCGATACTTTGGCGTCTGTGGTTGCCTGCAGAGCCAGATTCTGCCACTCTAAGTAGCGATGAGATCCAGTTGTCACAAAGCCTTGTAGTCGAGGTACCCGATCTCCGGCCAGCCACATCGCTATCCGTTCGTCCCCTTGCAAGATCAGTTTCTTCTCTCCGATGTTCGTAATCGTCAAATATAGCGTTTTACCTGGTCCTCTACTCACCGTCGGCACCCATCGGTTTCCCCGGGCCACCCACAATGAGTCTTGATCTGAGGTTTGCCTCCGCACGGGTATCTCCATTGAAACCCCTACATCAATCTGCAAATGCTGATCCAGCCGAACGACCCTTGCCTTGTCGTTATACAGCTGGCGCCTGCCGCTGAGCTGGATTCGCACCTCGTCTGGGAGACACAATGATCCATCGGCTAAATCTAAACGGATCCCTGCAGGCACCATGAAGTCCATCCCCAAGATGGCTTCCTGGCCCGATAGATCACCAACCCAGATGTCGAACAGATACACCAGATATCCTGCCAGCGTGATCTTGATCCGCGTTCTTCCGGCAGTCGAGTACATCGTATCTCCGATACCCACACAGTCTTGACTCTGACTCCTATCTACGTAACACCCCATTCGCTGGGCAAACGCAGTGTCTACGATAGACACCTCGGCGCCAGTGTCGAGAAGCAGAATCGCCTTCTCATTATTGATCTTCCCTGTGATCTTAGCCTGCCGGAACCACTTCCCGGGTGCATGATGCCTCCACTATCCTCTCGATTCTCCGGGCAACAGATCTGGACTCGGGTCTCCAGTTCGCTTACATTCAGCCACGAGACTAGGCTGATGATTCGGGGGAAAGCTTTCCCCTTCCGTAGGCGAGAACCAGAGATCTGGGTCCTGTTGTTTCCAGTACTCACGTGAGGTACCAGGGTTGAGATCGATCACTTCGGCGGCATCCGATCTGTCGAAGTCACCCACTGGGCAAAGACTGGATATGGCGGCAGTGCGTTCCCCATGTAGATCAAATGTATTATCACATAGATCTGGCCTTCTGCTAGCTTGATCTATTGATGGCTTGTTCACGTATGCATAAATGCAATACCTAGAGCGCTCGGCTCGTACCGGATTCCATCCCGGCGAGCGTCCTAGTTTAACATCTTCTCTGCCATCTCTGGCAGCATCCCAGCATGTTTAACTGGATCAAACCACTGGCGGATCTGGTTGTAGAACTCCTCCATCGGGCACTTCCCCATGTCATGTAGCTCTCCACATCCCCAGCATACGAACAGACAGTGATCCGCCGGGTGGCCTCTCTTTCCACACTTCTTGCACGTCAGACGCCTCCAGCATCCTAGATCGGTATGCTTCTTGGAACCACAGTGTGAGCATCGCCCCTTGTCTGCGCCGTCCGTTTGGTATCGGGGCCTCGGATCTCCGGGTTGAGAATCCGGAGTGCGGCGATCTGACTGTTCGCGATCCGAGGTCTTCGGCTCTTCCCCTGGCGGCGGGGTTTCATCACTTGCGGCAAGGTAGACCCGGCGATGTTCATCCCGGTCCGAGTCCGATCCATCCGAGCTAGAATCCGATTCTGAGTCCGGTGCTTGGATCTGTATCGCACGTACTTGCTTGGCTGATGCGGCTGGCGCTGGCGATGGGGCTGCTTTCTGCCGGTACCGGCTGGATCCGGCGGTCGTCTTCTTCTGACGACTCTTCGCCCTGTCTAGGGCCCGCAGCACTTCCTCCAAATCATCTGCATCCGACAGTCGTAGCAACGTTAACCTGTCGGCTAGCTCGGGGTCTCCCAGTGTCTCGATGAAATGGTCCACGTGTTCCTTCCGTTCCTTGGTGTTACCGTCTTTAACCTTCAGACGCGCTCGCAGGCCTGCCACGTTAAGCCTGTGCAGGTATTCCAACGCAGACTCGTCCGATCGCTTTCGTGCTTGGTAGTACTGTCGGGCTACCGAGACCCCGAATCCGCAATACTGGATCTGGAAGCTCTTGAGCAGTTCAGTCCATTTGTTGCGCGTAGATCTGGGCGGCTGTCGGTACCAATTCTTCGCGGGTCCTGCTAAAAGATCTGCGAGAGTCAGACATTTCTCTTCATCAGATGCTTGATCTCGCATGAAGGAGGACTTGACCTTGCTAATCCACGCTCTCGCTCTGTCCTCGTCCTGATCCTTCCCGGTAAATTCCTTCAAGTCAGATATGGCAGAGATTCGGACACGTTGGATCAGCGTCGATTATGATGCTCCGACTGTTGCAGTCGCCATTGCTGCTGGGGCCGTTGCGGGGAGATCCAAGTCGTCTGGGTCGTACTCCCACTGCAGCCTTTCCAAGTCGTCCGATCCGGCAGACTCCATCTCCACATCTCTGGTTCCTGGATTCGGAAGAGTCCTGGCTGCCAGGTTTGGCATGGAGATCTGTTGTTCGCGAAGGAAGCGACTCACGGCCGCTTGGAAGTAGGATTCCATCTTGTCCGTCGAGGTCGTAGCGTTGTCGCCTACAACCACGATATGGGGAGAAGCTGGCTTGCCCACTGCTCCCGACGCTTTCTTAGCCTTGGCTCGGGTAGGTTTCTGTCGCGACACTTTGGATCTGGCTTGTAACATTGCGGCGCCAGTGGGGCCCAACGACATCCGTCGTGGTTCCGGCGACGCGTTCGAATCCGCTTCAGCTGCCGACACGAAGGGTGAGGAAGTCCGGTCACCTGTGGAGCCGATCTGCGTCGGCGAGTCCGGGCTTGAGGTCGTACTGGGGTTTGTTTCCTTCTCTCCTACTATCACCTTCAGCTTATCGAAGAGTTCCTTCGTTTTCATCTGGTATATCCGTAGATCTGGACGGAACAAGTCGCCCGCGTCGAACGCTCCAGCTACCAGACCCGCCCATAGTAGGTTCATGAGGATCTTGATCGCCTCCAACTTATTGTCTGTCGAGACTGGTGCCGTCACTGGTCCGGTCTGATCACCGATCTGCGTCGGTCGCAGGATCTGCATGATCGGGTTGTGGGTCATGAAGTCTTGGAGCTCCTTCCGGTGGTATCTGGCTTCCAGATCTGCCTCGTTCCATGTCGGGTTTGGCGTCTCCGTCTTGATCCCGGCTGGAACTAGTCTGTCCTTGGGCTCATCCTCCAGATCTGGGGCCTTGAGCACCGTCCGCTTGGCGGGCACCTTGCCTTCCCACTCCCAACTGGGCTTCAATAAAGGATCTCCTGTCGGAAGCTTGACGGGGAAGTCAGCGAACGCATACCGGTTCTGTCCGGCCTTAGTTTGTTTTGTTAGTGAGTCTCGATGTGAATCGAGACTCACTGGGGTCCCCGAAGGGACCTGGGGAGGAGGTTGAGGTTTATCTTCCAGATCCGGATCCGGATCTGCCTCCTTTCCGTCGATAGAGTTCCTCCCAGCACTCTGTCGATCTGCGGTTCTTGCTTCATTCAGCGGCGTCGTCGTCGATCCGAGGTCCGATGACGCCTGGTCCCCTTGCTCTATCTTCACTTTGACTTCTTCTTGGGACTCACGGTGAAACCCCTGGTTCGAATCCGGGCACGCGCACCATTGTGGTGTAGCGGGATCAGCAAAATCTGCGAGATCGCTAGTCCGGCTTACCACTGCGCCCGAACACCGACTAACGGAGGGGGTACTCCGATCTGCCGTGACGTGTGCTGAACTGGGTCACCTTGTGTACCCGTCGGTAGGGCTGGATCTTGCTCTTCTGGTGTCTTCCGAAGTGTCAACGCCTTGAAGTCGAGACAGTCTTGGCGAGACGCGGGGATGGGGTGGAGCGGCGCGGAAATCTTCACGCGGCTCGCGGTTGTACTTCCAGATCGAGTAGTCTTGCACTCGGATCTGGCGGCCTAGATCTGGATCCGGCCGCGGGGTTGCCTTTGTGGGGTCTTGTCCTTTACGTTCCCTTACGGGTTCCTTTCCTTGCGATGCTTGCCGCTTCCTATAGCGGGATCTGTGGTTGTTGAGCGTCGAAGACCCGACCGGCCAAGCTGTGAACTCCGGTGGATCTGGGATCCGCACTTGAGGGTAGATCACTAGGAAGATCTAGATCTGGCCAATATATTATCCAGACTTAACCAACACTAGATCTCTTACCGCTACCTCTTCTTCTTCTCGTAGGGCCAATGTAGTTCCCGTTTCCAAGCGAAGGCGAAGGCGGTTGCGATGTCCCAGGCAAATTCGATACTGATTTATGCTTAAGTCCGATCCCATCCTATCTACCTATCCTTCTATCCAGCTATCATCCCATCGATACCTACTGGCTCTGTAGCCTCCCTTTACCTCCATTACGGCGTCATCCGGGACTCTGGCGTGCCGTCATCGCCGGATCCGCAATGCTGGATCTGGACCCCGGTATCAGATCTGATCCCGATCTGGGCTCCAGATCCAAATCCTCCGATCTTCTACAAACCGCTTGATCTGGGCTACCACCGTTGGTCCACGCCTGCTCTGCCCTTTCAGCGCCTTGTCAGCTTCCGTCCTGCGTCTCCCTGCTTCATCCTTCGTGCAGATCCCGCCAGGTCAGTGTTTCGTGATAGTGACCGGCCGGGTCCCAGTCTCTCACTTGTCAATCAACGGCGATCTCCGATTTCTCGGATCTCGCTTCTCCACAAGGCTTTTAGTTTGAGTGACGAGCTAAGTTATTTTTTTTGCTAACAAGTAAGCTACTGCACGGGGGCATCAATAAAATATTGCTTTGATTTCAAACTAATTCTTGTTGCCTAATCCAATCCAGCAAAATACTTCTCAAATGAAGGCGGGCGAACGTCAAAGTAGCTACTAATTATATTCTGGTGGCGTGCAATCGTCACGCAGTTAGCAAAAATGGCTGCTACCTCGTAAAGCATGCCAACGGGGACGTTCCCAATGCTCATTTTACGCTTAAAGTCCAACATAGCCCAGTCACCAATTATTTTGCCGAACATCCACTCCACCGAGATCCTCACTTTGCTCAGCGACCTGTTGACTTCAATCACCTCTCTTGTTACGCCCACCTTGTCAAACGGAGACGCAAACACGTCCGTCTGACCGTAGGCAGGGTCTCCGTAGAGCCGGTAGCCGTGAAAGCGTCGATCGCGACCGATTATATTCTCCAGGTCTGAATCCTCCAGCAGCGTAAGGTCGTGCGCACGCCCTTGAGCAGGACCGAACACGTGCACGATAAGTCCATCGGGTGTCGTCACGGCCTGATATTTCACTGCATGAGAGCGCTTGTGGCCGTTGTACATCGCACGCTGCTCGATGCTATCTCCTGGACGGCATATTTTCCTCACCGTGCCGTCTGTAAAACCCCAAAGATTATCCAGAGCCGAGCCTTTTGCGTAGATAGCAGATGCAAAGTCTTCCAGCCGCGCACTAACCCGATCCCAATCTCCTTTTAGCAGCGGGGCGCAGCGGGAAGAAATTCGCTCGCATACATCGTAGAAAATGGAACTGAGATTACTCTCCGACCGCCCAAACTTGTTTACTTGCTCCCGCCAGCGGGCTGGGTACCCCATCCGCTCTAGCGTGATACACAGCGCCTCGATGCCAGATACTCGATATCCTTCTTCAGTAGAGAAAAATGGTGGCAGTCGGAATTGCATAAGCAAGTACGCTAAATGCACCTTGCGGAACCGAAAGCGGTTGATGCAGTCCTTCTCCGACAAGCGATTGATATTAAATCGGATGTCTGGCACTTTTCCCCGAAGGATCTCCTGTTCGTGATCTCGCATCTGCATTGCTAGCGCACACGCTACAGCACGCGAAAACATACGTAGTTGTCGATAACGGAGTAGCCTCTATACAACACCCAAGTGTCGATGCTGTTCCTCGGCGTCTGGCGCAACATCTTCTCGGCTGCTTCAATTATCTGCTGCTCCAGTTCTAGTGAAAGCCGCCCATCTAATGTCGAGGGATCATCAGCGTGCCCTTCGTCATCTTGCTCAGCTTCATCGTATTCGTCGTCACCCTGCTCGCCGCCACCTTGGCCGACAAGCACTTCATGTTCATCATTGCCGAGGTTCTGAGCATCGTCACTGAGCTCTCTCCATCTGTGCTCAACATCACCAGCGGTATCGCGGTGCACATCACGATCATCACCACGCACTCCATCGCCGTCACCACGCACTCCATCGCCGTCACCACGAACTCCATCGCCGTTACCACGAACTACGTCGTCATCACCACAAACTCCATCGCCGTCACAACTATTGCCACTTAACAGCAAAGCAACAAACCCGTTCCGAAGATTACCTCTGGAGTCATAGTCAGCTCCAGAAACATTGGAAACATTACCGCCAGCGGTGAACGTGCTGCCCATGGCTTCATCATAGTCACCATTAGGGCCTTGAAACCGATCATCAAAATTTGTAACACCGACGGGCAGGCTCTCGAGGGCGCCATGAAAGTCGGTCCACGCATTACGGTGAGTTCTATCGCGGAGATTATCAACTGGTGCAGCCCACGTGTCGAGCTCACCGCCAATCGAGACTGCCAGGTCGGATAGGACCTGCAGTGGCTGCACTTGTGTATGGGCAAGACCCCCGTACTCTAGAGAACTGAAATCAAGCTGCTGTAGTCCCCCCGGTCGCACTGAGTGCTCATGATGTCCCCGGCTGCTTGGTACGGCCCTCACCGTTAGTGCCCAATGAGGTTCCTGGATCTGGCAGTGTGAGCTTGCAGCTGCTGGGCTCCCGTGCATCTGGTGGCTGGTGGTAGCTCCTGTTGTGGATGTGCGCCGTGGCTGTTGCTCTGTGTGTGCGTCCGTCATGAGCGGGCGGAAGGCCGTGACGGCGTCGGTGTCGTCGGCGGAACTCATCAGAGTGCGGAATGCGCACAAAAATGCCATCACCAACGCTCCCAAAACCTGTAAGATATTATATATTGCGTATAGATCATCTAAACCATATATAAGAGGTATATCACAGTAAACAATCCGTCAATCTTCGTTTGAACGTGACGACTTCACGCGTTTTGGTGTGGAAACATGTGCTCGAAAACGCGTAAAATACGTGAGCAAAAGGTCTCTATTACCGGAAGTAATACCGGGGTTTCAAAAATGAGACGATGTTGCTACCACCGAATTTAGACAATTTTGGCGTTCCACCGTGCTTTAAGGAGGGATGTCATGGTGCTTGAATTCTGAAAGTCAGATGCGCTCAAAGCTTAAGAACATGCCCCTTCGTTAAACCAAGGGCGAGAGATCGCCCTTGAGGCTTGAAGGGCCTAGCTCTAATCGGCACGAACGTCTTGAGGGAACTGAAAGAATGGGAGAAGGGCGTGGACGGGAAAATGGAAACGTCCGTTTGGATGAATTTTGCGGGCCCAATTTCACCCCTCCACTAAACCCTATCTTTCTTCCAGCACTCTGCTTTATTCGACCAAATATATTAGCCCCAAAACGACGAATTCTAAATTCGGTGATATTAGGGGGTCAGAATTAGCTTTTTTGCCGACATATTCCTGCCGAGATGGCAACCATATTTTTCATGGTCGGCGACCATTTCCATCTCCGAAATGGATCACCTCCAGAGGTAAACCATTTTCGAGATGGTCGACCATTTCCCCAAATGGTTAGCCATCCGTAGGCCATTTTGCTGTCAGTCGTGCTTTTTGCGCAGCACTCTTTTTATGTTGACTTTTGTATGGCTATTCACTAGTAGTGAATACTACACATTTATCAATCCACAAGAAGGCGCGGCCATTGAGCTGCAGCGTGCAGCGCTGGAGCTAGAGGCGTCCGGCGGCACTGAGATGCTTCGCGCGTGTGCTCCTAGCTGCACCCAACGTGTCTACAGGTAAGTATCCATCAACGCTGCTTCGAGCTGCAGCTACGGAGCCGCGCCTCGATTGGCAGCCTGCACTGCTGCTTGTCCGTCGTGAGGACAACGCAGAACACCTAAAATGTAGGTCCTATATGCGCTGATTTGCGTGTGTACTACATCTACCCTAGGGTAGATGCCTAGGCTAGCTGTAGTTCGATTTAGGGGGCTGCGTGTGCCTTCAGCACACGCAGCAGCCTCCCTCCAGGGCGAGGACTTTCCACCCATTGCTGGGGGCTTCGGATAGTTTGCATGAAATGGTAGACGATCTCAATTCTGAACCGTGCCATATTTTGCAAATGTTCCTACCATTTCTTCGTCCGAAAGTCTACCATATTTTTTGTACCATTTGCCAATTCTGACTCCCCCTATCAGCAGGACCCTCGGAAAGTATTACTTCTAAAATACTATCATACTGAGGTGATGATATCATAGTGTCATTATTATTGAGTACTTATCGCACAATACGGTAGTAGTATTTCCGAGGGGTACTATTTCAGAAAGTACTACTAACCCCTAGCAAAAACATTGGGCGTGTTCTGCGATGGACTTCATTGGGGTTTTCATTTAATGTAATGTAATGTATTACGCTTTCGCGGTTACCTACGTTCCGCCAGGGTACAAAGCCTATTGTAACTCAGGTTACGGTTCACCGGTACTGTACCGAAGTACGGTGTACCGGTGCTCCTTTCGCATGCGTCGGAACTGCTGGCTCTCTGGAGAGCCAGCAGGTTTTCATTTGATCGGGAAAATATTATCGTTCCAGTAGCATATAATGTTGGGGTGACGCCCTCCTGACAGACGGCGTCGAGCAGAGCCTCGGCGCCGCTCTCTGGCCGCTGTCCTCGTGGCAGCGTCTAGTCCCGTGCGGGCCTGCGGTGTCTCCGTGGGCATGGAGGAGAGAGTGGTTCAAGCTGTGGCCAAGGACTCGTCGTGCAGAAGGCTTCGCTGCGCTGTGACCGGGCTCGCCGTAGCGGGCGGGCTGTTAGCGGCACGGCCCAGGAAGATGAACTGGACATGCGGCAAGACCAAGGCGTGGGGCGGGCTCCTGATCAAGACTTTGTACTCAATATGACGGCGGACGAGGGACCCGGCTTGAGAGAAGTGCAAGGAACAAGAACAGATACTATAGATCAAGGCACGAGGGGCAAGCCGATCCTGCTGCCGGTGGATGAGAGTCGACGTGCAAAAAGAAGAACAGATACTACAGATCAAGGCACGGTGCAGGAGAACCATCCGCCAGCGGCAGGACCCAAGGCCGCCCGATGTTGACGAAGAGACCTGGCCAGGAGAGCGACACAGCGAGTGCCATTATCGCCGAGGATGAGGAGGAGGAGAGGGGGGGCGGAGAGCCAGCAGTTCCGACGCATGCGAAAGGAGCACCGGTACACCGTACTTCGGTACAGTACCGGTGAACCGTAACCTGAGTTACAATAGGCTTTGTACCCTGGCGGAACGTAGGTAGCCGCGAAAGCGTAATACATACATACATACATAGCATATAATACTTAGTGGACCCTGAGAATGTTCACTGCGAGGATCGTCGGACCAAGAGAACCCAGGGTATGGTAGCGCTTCCTTGGGAATCCACGTCCCTGTAGCACAAACTCATGCAAACCTAATTCTTAGTGAAACTGCTCGACAGTGCAACACTACAACGTTTCCTGTGAACGACTTCAGGTGGCAGCATGTGCGTCGAAACCACCGGCTGCTAGCACCTACCTGCTATCATTGCTGAAGTTACCAGTCAATGCACGAGTTAGCTCAAGTCAAGAAGAGTTCCGTCGCCTCAAGACGCCAAATGCCATCGCCGCGACAACGGCACCGCAAGCCGAAGACACTACCCCCTCCTATCCCTCGCAACGACGATGTCGATCCCACAACCATCTCGGTAGACAGACTCAATGCTCGAAGTGCGTTCCTGCTCGCGATGGCTGTCACGTCCTTCGCGGCCTTCACGCTCTTCACCATCGCCGAGCTCACGCATCACCACCCCCGGTTCCTGTTTGCTGACGTGCTGCAGGGCGACACGCACCTCACCGCGCAATGGGCGCTGCTCCTGGCCGTGCCAGCCACCAGCGCCGCCGCGTGGTTCCCGATCTCCATATCGCATGCACCACGCGGCGTGCTGCGCATCACGTCGTCGATGCCGACGCCATCGTCGTCATTGCTTATGAAGCTGGCGAGGCGCTACCGACGCAACCACATGTTCGCCATCTACCAGAGTGTGGGCTGGACGCTGTACGCGCTGTTCGTGGCGCTGCAGCTCATCTGCTTCGGGTCCGACAGCGTGCATGACCTGCCGTTCAGTAGACCCGGGAGTCGCTCCGTGCAGGCGGTGGCGGCGTTCATCGCCGAGGTGCTCATCATTTCGTCGGTGCTGACGCTCGAGAAGCGTCGAGACCGCAATCGGCAGCGACGGAAGGACCGGTTCGTGGTGCAGCTCAACAACTTCAACAACATGCTGCTCCTGGTGGGCGCGACGCTGTTGGCGCTGGCGTCCGAGTACACGCGAATGTTCCCGCACCCATCGGGAAGCAGCGTGGGGTATCCGATGGCGACGGGGCTGGGTTCTCTTGCGCTTTTCGTTACGGCGCTCTTCAACACATACGGTCTTGGCGGTGTGCTGTCTACCAAGGACGGCTGGAACTTCTATCAGCCATTCACGGGCGGGGCTCGTTTCGTGCTGATTCAGATTGTATCGTGGTCATGCTTCGCCGCTGGATTGGCGCTGCAGTTGTTGTACTTGCTCTCGCTGGGTGGTTGAACTAGAGTTGTTTATGGGTACCATGGCCGTGGCAGGGGCCCTGTTCGTGATGGCGGAGGTCGGTATGATGGTGTCGTTGCTGGTCTTCAGGAAGTCTGGAGTTGCCGGGCGTCGTGGTTCTGATCAATCTTGGAATGAGACTACGAAATCCTTTGAAGGTGACGAACAAGACGCGACTCCGACCACAATTGAGTCATCACCTTGCAAAGTGAGCTTGCATGAGCGTCTACAGAACTTCGCAGATGACTGCATCGGAGTGCTGGTTATCGGCGGACTGATCAACAACTTCCTCATTCCAAACGTCATGATATTCCTGCTTTTCGCTGTAACAACGAACCTAAGTCGCTACGATGTGGCTCTCTACAGCTTTTTGGCGTGGGCTGTGGAAGCAGCAATGATGACATCTCGCTCGATTTCGACCATTCTGTACTTAAAGGACTCGCACAACGGCCTGCGAAAGGAGATCAATCGATGGCATGTCAAGTATGCATTGCCCCACATTGTCACGGGCTGCATTCCTGCTGTAGCCACGTACCGCCACTATATCTACGACATGGAAGCGTTCGTCCCTGTGCTTATCGTGTCAATCGTAGTGTACTGCTACGAGCTCACTTTCTTCGGAAATCCGCAAGAAACAGGATGTCGTGAACGCGCTAGCTGGGTGAATGGACATAGCTTTCTCATCGAGACTACCAAACGCTACTTCAATGGTAATATCATTCGGATGGCACCTCTGGACCCGAAGAAGCAGTACATCTTGGGATTCCACCCTCATGGAATAACGCCTATTTCAGTCATGTGGCTTCAGTTCAACGCACAATGGCGAACGTTGTTCCCAAACTTTTACGCACACATTTTGACGGCGGGTATCATGCATAAGTTACCTCTTTCGCGAGACCTCCTTCAATTTTTGGGCTCGCGCGAGGTTTCTCGACAAGCTTTCACGTATACGTTACAGGAAAAAGAGAGTGTTCTGGTTGTACCCGGTGGTCAAGCTGAAATGCTTGAACAACAGTCCGGCAAGAACGAGGTGCGCGTATACACTCATCACAAGGGTTTCATTCGCCTCGCCATCCAGCACGGAGTGCCGTTAGTCCCTGTTCTCAGCTTTAACGAAGGCGAGATGCTGGATACCATCCGAGCGCCGATGTTACAGCGATGGTCCGTTAAGAAGTTCGCAATCCCGTTTCCGTTCTTCCCGTACGGCCGTGGTTTGCTGCCAATTCCACGCAAAGTGCACATGCCTATCGTGATAGGCGAGCCCCTCCAAGTGCCGCATATCGCGAAGCCTACCCAGAAGGACATTGACAAGGTGCACAGCAAATACTTTGCAGTACTTGAGCAAATGTTCGAGAGATACAAAGACGAAGTCGGTTGCGGTAGCTACAAGCTTGTCTTCGTATAGAAGTACGACCGGATACAAGCAAAAAATGTCATTACTCATTCACCCTGCTTTGGTTCAGCCCGCATCTTTCTGCTGTCCACATTTCACGGTTTAAACAAACCGGCAAGAGCTTCAAAGCGACCGCGACGGTGCGTCTGCTCTGGAAACTGCTTCCACGCTGCCTCCACCTTGCCCAGCACCTTGGAGAGGTCGGACGGCACAGGCCGTTTAAACTGCTCTTCATATTGGTGCCAAATATTGGGAGGCACGAGAGCCGCATACGCGAGCAGAATGCAAGCTCGCCACTTGCTTAGGCTTTTTTCCCATGCAGCAAAGATCGAAGCATCTCCCGGAGCTTCACACGCACGTCCAGAAACTTCTTGAACTTCCTCGTAGGTTGATTCAAACGCCGCCTCACACGAAACTGCGTTGTAGAAGGCAGCATCGAACGGCGGGAGTGAAGCATTCCAACCGGTGAGTGCATTCTTTAAAGGCTCAGGCAACTCGCTTGGGTCTTCGCCACCGATCTCGGCCGTTGCAGTTGCTGCTCCTCCCGTCGATGCCAAGTTAGGTGCCGCGAACTTCTGAAGGAATGCGAGGCAATCTTGCTTCCTGGGCGGGATGTAGTCGCTCGCTAGTTTTCCGAGCTAAGCAAAGAACATGGGTATATGATATAAGTAAGTTGCTCTATCTTCACACCTCCATATATGATACGAACCGAATTGGGAATAGTGACATTCACGTGCTTATCGCTCATGAGCTCCTTCAGTATATCCACCGTTACGACGTCGTTCTCACAAAGGTAGTGAACGGGAGTATTTCCAATCTGTCCAGAAACGACAAAAGACGGCAATTTAACCTTTTTAAGAGCACGAATCACTTTTCGAACCCATGTGCCACTTACGTTATTCTTGAGGTTGAAGTTGGCCTTGTGCTTCAATAGCTCCCGGATCATGAGTTGAGTAACACGGCTGTTTTGGCAAATGTAGTGAGCTGGTGTGGATTGGAACTAGACCACGTCGAGAAAACAAAAATCATAGGCCACACAAATTAGATTCCACATAACAATACTGCGGCAAAGAGCAAAAACCTACGTGATTCTGGATGTTCAGATTCGTTTTCGCCGCCAGAATGAGACCGAACATGCGATCCGAAACGTAGCTGTTCTCCGCCAGATAATGAAGCGGAGAGTTGCCATCCTGCAAAAAAGAAACAGAACCTCAGTCCACAGTATAATATACCTCTACGAAACAAAGACACAGCAACGTACTTCATCCACAGCATTGGTGTCCGGCTTGGCCTTGAGGATGGCCTCCAGAGCATCCACCGAGACAGCCTCGTTCTCACACAGAAAATGCAGCGGCGACTTCTTGTTGTCCTGCAATCGCGAAGGTGAGAGTCACAGCTCAGTTAGGCCAGCGTCAACATAAAACACATGCACACCACGCACCGTAGTCTGCAGATTCACGTTGGCCCTGGCCACTAAGAGCTGGTGCATGCTCGGGACCAGGTCCGCGTCTCCCCCGCTCTTGTTCTTGCACAGCAGATGCAGTGCACTCCAGCCGTTCTGCAGCACAGAATTGCACACAAAAATGAGCATCAAATTGTACCCAAATAGCAATAATTGGGCCACGTGCACGCCCACCTCGTCCACGGCGTTGACGTCGAAGCCCGCGCGGAGCAGCAACCGCAGCCCCTCGGCGCGTGCCGTCGGCTCCACGGAGCGGTTCTCGCACAGGAAGTGCAGCGGCGTCCACCCGTCCAGCAGCACGGAGGCATCAGCGCCCCCACTTAGCGCCGCCTGCAGCTTGGCAGGCTCGCAGGAGCCCTGTACTTCGTCCCACAGCGCCGCGTGCCTAGAGCTCATCTTCAAAAATGAGGGAATCAGATTTGAACCTGAGTCAGAGGGAATCATATCTGATCTATTTTCTGAGTCTGGCGTACTGGTGCATTGGCACGCATCCGATTGGTGGATATTGTTGGCCGTTTATGTAGACGAAGTGACTCGCGTCATTTCAAGATCGGCGAGCATGACGAGCCTCGAAGTGCGCGACCCCGCGACGTGCGCGGCGCTGCACGAGTTCCACACGCACCACGTGGATCTGGAACTTGAAGTGGATATGGTCAAGCGGCGCGTCGCCGGTGTGGCCACGCTGTCCGTCAAGAGGCTCGAGGCCGGCGCGGCGGTGACGCTGCTACGTCTGGACGTGTTCCACCTGGTGATCCACTCGGTTTGCGTCGCTCTGCCCGAGGAGGACACGATCGCTGCTCAGTGGAGCGTCAAACCCTTCACGACCTTTGGGGATGCACTGGAGGTCGAAATCCCAGACGAACTGGCGCAGGCCAGCGCCTTTGAGCTCACGATCCGCTACGAGACGGACCCGGAGAGTCCGGGCGTCTGCTGGCTCGAAAAAGAGCAGACGGCGGGCAAGACGCTGCCCTTTATGTACACACAGGGACAGGAAGTGCTGAACCGCAGCTTCTTCCCGTGTCAGGACTCGCCGTCCGTGCGTGTCACGTACACCGCCTCGGTGGTCGTGCCCAAGGAGTTGGTGTGCGTCATGAGCGCCAAGTTGTTGGATGTGGAGGACTATGTGCCTGAAGAGGAGGGTGGGGATGGGAAGGAGGTGATACCGACCAAGAAGAAGTTCATCTTTGAAATGAAACAATCTATTCCGGTGTATATGGTGGCCATGGCAGTGGGAGATCTCGTTGAAGCGGAGGTTGGACCGAGATCCAGTATCTGGACGGAGCCGTGCATGATTGAGGCTGCGACGAAGGAGTTTGATGGGGTACTTGAAGAGTACTTGGAGATTGGAGAACGCCTCTTTGGTGACTACCTGTGGGAACGCTATGACATGCTGGTCATGCCACCATCCTTTCCGTACGGTGGGATGGAAAACCCGCGACTTACGTTCGTGTCGCCTTGCACCATTGCCGGCGACAAGTCACTCGTGTCGAGTACGTTACAGACTGTGGGGAGGGAAAGGATTTCTCTGTGTGCTGTTTATCTTATTGTACCCACTTACTTGTTTTAGTTGTTGCTCATGAGCTCTCCCACTCCTGGTTCGGAAATTTGGTGACAAATGCAACGTGGAGCGACTTCTTCTTGAATGAAGGGTTCACGATGTACGCTGAGCGACGCATTACGGAAGTATCACACGGAAGGTAAGTCTTTAAAAAATCCTGCTGATTTCATGCTGCTTGGAAACTTACATTCTCTGTCCGAATATTTTTCGATGATAGGCCGTTGAGCTGCCTCAATGCCAAGCTTGGTGAGGCGTTGCTGCGTGAGGAAATATCGTCGCTTGGAGAGCAATCGCCTCTGACACGACTGCGGGTCCCACTTGACGAAGGAATTGATCCTGGTGATTGCTACAACCAATGTGCGTACGAGAAGGGCTACGCGTTCGTCTGCTATCTTCGAAGCCTCGTGGGGTCTGATGAGGTATGGGCTAGATATTTCGTCAATGGCGTGATTCGTTTGTTCGTGCTCTAACTGATTCTGGTTGATTTCGAGTAGGTGTTTGACGACTTCCTCAAACGATACTGTGCCGAGTACCGCTTCCAGTCTATCCCAGCAGAGACCATGATCGCATTTTTCCTCAAGAGTTTCCCAGAGCTGGCAAACGCCGCAGGGACTGATCTGGAGGGCGACATCTCGTTCAACACATGGCTCAACGAGCCGGGTTATCCACTCTTCACGCCGAATTTGTCCGATGCGCAAGAAATCATGCAAAACTGCGAGTCATTGGCGTTCCATTGGCGGTCGTCATCTACTCCAGTACAGCCTAGTGTGTTGTACCTGTCGGAGGAGGCCAAGAAGTGGGAGGCCCAGCCTGTATTCTACTTCTTGGACTGTTGCCTGGAGACGAAGTTCCCGGATGCGGACGTGGTGATTGCGTTGGGTGACACGCTTTCGCTGTGGAACTCCCACAACTCGGAGATTTTGTTCCGTTGGGCACTGGTGCTGATCAAAAACACTGTCGTCAGCAAGTTATTCGTCGTGCGCAGGTTCCTGGAGATGCAGGGCAAGCAGAAATTCCAGCTTCCAGTGTACCGCTTGCTCGCATCAAGCTCCAATGACGAGATGCGCAAGTTTGCCAGCGAGACTTATGCTGCTACGAAGAGCATGCTGCACGTCATGGTCCGCGACCGGATTGAGCTGCTCCTTGGGGCCAAGAACAAGTAAGATCCAAGTTGCGACCGATGCTGTGCTGGCCACTGACGTCCTTCAAATGATAAGCCAGCCGCAAACACTGAAGTTACATTAATTGATACTACGTAGTACTACATGTAGTAGTTCGTTGCGGTCTCCAGCATGTTGAGACTGTACGGTCACCAGCGAAGATCGTTTAGCTGAGTCATCACACGAAAAGCGCAATGCGAGTGATCTTCATGGCGTGAACAGTTATCACAATTATGTTATACTGCAGACTAATGCTGCGGTTTCTTCATTGCTGCTCGAACTCGTTCAAGGTCTTGGGAAAACTCGTTTACACTGGGCAGAGTGTGACATTCGTCAAACGTTGAAAAGTTCCTCACCAACAGCAAAATCACATTATTATAATATAATAGAATTTACCTCTTGATCGAGAGCTCTATTCCCTCTTTCTCTAGCTCGTTGAAGCTCTTCTTCCACTCTCCAGACGCTGCGGGTGTCGTCGTCTTCACTTCCTCGGGCTGCGTCTCCATCGTCATCATCACCTGCTCCGCTGCTGTAAAACTGGTACAGTTGATTATTGTACCACCTTTTGAAGTTTCAAAACGTTAAAAAGTTCAACGACCATGCAGCGCCGGCGGCGGCTCCGACAGCGGTAAGCGCGCGCTGCCAGCACAATACAGAGGACTCTGAAGCTGACAAACAGGTGGCGTGATGCTGCTGTGATGATGCTGTGCAGGGCGGAGAGAGATCATGAGTCGATCGGCAGCAGCAGCGACTCGGACGTGGAGCTGGCGACCAAGTCCAAAGATACTCGGGCGTTAACGAAAGAGAAGAAGGAGAAAAAGGAAGAGAAGAACGATGCGTGGGAGTGTCATATGTGTACGTTCATAAACGAAGACGCCAGTGCCTCCAAGTGCGAACTGTGCGAGAGTGCGCGGCCTGGACTGCCCCAGAAGACGCGGAAGCTGTCGCAATGGCTCTCGCAGCCAGCGGAGAAGATAGAGAAGAAGAGCGAGAAGGTGTCGATGGCCCGGACTGAGCCAATTGAGGTCATTGACAGCAGTGACAATGGCAGTGGGGAGGAGGATGCAGCTAGTGCCACCTCTGCTTCGTCGTATGGTGGGGCTGCTAGTGGGCGACGATCCAACGGCAGAGTCGCCGAGATGACGAGAGCACCCACGGCTAATAAGGGGTTATGGGCCGATGTTTATGCTCCGGTGACAGTGGATGAACTTTGTGTGAACAAGAAGAAGGTTCTGGAGATCTCGGAATGGTTAGAGAGGAACGCGTCGCCAATGACAAGTGTGTTCCAGAAGCGGCTGCTGTTCTTGTGCGGCCCACCGGGATCGGGCAAATCGACTGCAGTGAGGTGCATTGCACGGAAACTTGGGCTGCTTGTGAAGGAATGGGAAGACAACTCAGCCGCTGGCAAGCTGAATTACGAACGCATGCTGCGGGAGGATTTTTGGACACCGCAGGAGTCAAGTGTTGACGATTTTTCAGACTTCATTCATCGTTCGTCAGCCTACGCGGCACTTCCTATTGCTACGTCGAGGCGCACCTCTTCGATTGGTCGAAAGCGTCAACTATCGAGCAGTCAGCAAGTAAACGGGAGCTCTCGGGTTTCAGCAAGCAGCGCTGGTCAGTTGATTTTGATTGAGAGCTGGCCGCAGTCATGGTCGAAAGATTCGTCGCAGTATGACGAAAAACTTCAACGTATTTATCGGCACGTGGTGGATCCAGCAGGTGGGTGCCACTATCCTGTTGTGTGCATCTACAGTGACGTTCAAGGGAGCAAGATTGACTTGGATCATTTGAGCCGGAAATTTTCGCGCGAGGTGATGCATTCACCGCTGACCTCAGTCATCAATATCAATGCAGTTACATCTGCGCAGCTAAAGAAACACCTCACTCGCGTTGCAACTCAAGAGAACTGCGCCTCCCAGCCGGCGGATATCCAGAAGGTCATTGACAGCAGCAATGGTGATATGCGGCACGCACTTAACATGCTGCAGTTATCGCAAAATCCTACTCTGAAGAAAACTAAAGGGACTACGAGCAAGAAGACTAAGAAGAGCACTGCGTCCTCTGGATCTTCCCAGTCGAAGTCCTCAGCATCAACAGATTCCAGCGCTCGTGACCCTTTTCTGTCGGATTTCCACGTTGTTGGGAAACTGTTGCATGGCAAAATGCTGCTAAGTAAGTCATCCAAGGAGAGCGAGATGAAGAATGATACAAGTGAAGTAGACTATGACCAGATCTTGGATGCATCTGCTATGCCCCTGGATCGAGTTCTTGGACTTGTTCATGAGAACAGCATTGCGTATTTTTCGCAAGTGGAAGACCTATCTGGTGCTCTAGAGCTGATGAGCTTGTGCGAAATGATGGTAGCTGAATCATACAGCGGCATTGGCAGTTCTGAGGTACGATTTTACTCGCCTTATTTCGGAGGTCTGTTAGTCCTGTTCTCACTGAATGGTGAGTTTTTGTGCGAATCGTAGGCCTTCAAACGTTCGAGGGACGTTGCCCAAGCCATTCTTCTGCGAACTGTTGCGGTCACAAATGAAAACCCCGCCCCAAAGGCTTTTCGACCGATCACGCGGCCACGAACGTACGCTGCAAAGCAACGCATAGTCTCCCGACGAGAGGAAATGCTGCAGACAACTCGAGGTGGAGACCTAGGGCTTCAATATGCTTGCACTGGCGATGTGTTTGCGTTCGAAGTGGAACCATTTTTGACCGTCATGGACCGAGCGGGCGGACCCGCAACTCGGCCAAGCGTTGGGGGCAGCAGCTTTGCGATTAAGAACGTCTCTCTAGAGGAAGAGATCGACGATGAAATTGAGAACAGTGATGGTGAGTGGTGATTGTCTTTCACCATGGAACGATAATATTCACGTTTAAACAATTTTGGACACTACGGTAGCTACGGCTCGGGTGCTGAGGTGGAGCTTGCACTGTTTGGTATCGCGGCGGATTTTCGGATGTTGCTGTCGTACTCTTTTCTCTTGGCAAAACTACTGTTCTTGAACTTGTCACACTGCCCCTCGACGGGATTTGAGCTCGTCGAGGAGGCTGTCGAAGTAGATATTGCGTTCACAGTAGAATTCGCTCGGTTCTTCTCTTTCTGCTCAATGAGTGAGCTGAGCTTTCCCTTTTTCGGACTGTTGGTGATACCTGGTGCGGTGGCCTTGGCTGCAGTACCAAGCGGAAAGGGCAATCCTGGTGAAGGCGTCGTCAAAGCTCCTGAACGAGATTGAGCGTCATCTTCAGCCGTTGGAGACGGCAATTCCAGCAGTAAACTTGTCTCGTGCCCCACCCAACGGACAATGTACTCGCCGTTGCGCTTTCGGTTTAAGTCGCCTTGCAAGCGCCGTGTAGCAGCATAATGATGGCTATGACCCGAGTTCGGCCCATTCTTGAGAGCTGAACCATCGCCATCCCGTAGTTTTTTCTCCAAGTTTGCGAGTCGCTGGTGGCAATTCAGCTGTCCGAGTGAGTGTTTATACCATTCGTAAAGTGTCAATGCCTTTGTGAAGCAGTTGTGCGCGCCTCGTAAATTGCCGTTTCGAGAGTGGATCATTCCGATTGCGCTTAAAGATGCAGCTTGGCCAATTTTGTTCCCCGCCGTCTTGTACAGAATGAGTGCCGTACCAAATTGGGCTTTCGCCTCATCAAACTTGGTCTCGGTTGTGAGTAAAATGCCCATCAATTTGCGGATGTTCGCCTGACAGAGAGTATTTTTATGCTGCTTTGCGATGTGAAGTGCCTTGTTGGCCGCATTCCAAGCACCACGGTGGCGCCCCGACAAGAACAGAGAATGCGCAAGGTAGCATGCTACATCCATAACATAACCAGCGATCTTCTCACGCAGGTTAATAGCATCGCTATTACCACTCTCGGCATTCGAACCGGTGTCCAAAGACGTTCTCGTCGGTCTGGGCGAGGATACTGTGTTTTCTGTCTGCCACTCTTCGATCATGCACATATGGAGATCCAGGATCATCCATAGGTTCGACTCGTGCAAATCCAGGATCAAGTAGGCGGCACTGGATTGAATAGTCAGCGTACAAATATGCTGGAAGACCCAAAAGCTTACTTTCTGGAAGTGCCTCGAGGTATTATACAGGAACAGATCTCGATCAGCAAGGCAAAGAGACTCCAAAACTTCGTTCTTCGCACCATCACCATCGTACATGCCAAGCAAACTGCGAGCGTAACTTGCGATGAACGGGAAAGTCGAATACGAAACACACACGGCCATGAGCTCTGCTTGGTCATCCATACGTTCAACATGTTCCGAGACACGAGACGCACGCCCACTGCGCGTGAGTGAGTTGAGCATGTTTCTGTCGTTCAAAATACGGCGAGATCCGCCCCTGCCATTCGGGATTTCATATTCTGCACTTTCAGCTTTGATAGATACCTCAGTAGCATTGCTGATGAAGTCGCTGTATGACTTCAAAGCTGCCAACAAAGATTGATCGTACCCACGGCTGGAAGAATGACGTGACCTGGAGCTCCTTCTAGAGCTACTGTTACTGCTGGTTCCTGCTGCACCACTTCGTTTGGGCAGACCTCGCTTAGCAAGTGCAAAACCTGGGATACGATTCCGCTGAATAAGTGAGAACCGCAGCAGCGTCTCCACTAGTCCTTCCCAATTGTTTCCCCACAAACTCTTAAAATCTGCTGGCATGGCCCCTGCGGGCAACAATCCAAGAAGAGCAAAAAATCGAATTGCATCTTGCCCGTGGTGCATCCGAACTTGCTCCAACGAAACATCTAGCGAAGCAACGAGAGTGTTGAGTGCACTTCGGTCGTGTGCAGCCAGACCCACGACTTGCAGTTCATTTACACCACGACTAAGCACAGCGCGTGTAAGCTCAGAGAGGGATCGATCTTGAAGTAAAGGTGCACACAGAGAGATTGCTTGGGGGTGGCCATCAAGGAACGCCATTAACGGATGAGCAACCAATGCCTCCAGAATCGACGAAGACATCGATTTGGTTCCGCTTGTATCAATATCACAAATTTCAGACACAAGCAGAGCGCGCGGGGACTTCTTGATGAACAAATCTGCGGCATGGTAGTGTGATAAGCGATTGAGCGACACTACCTTTTCATCAAACTCATTGATGCCGCCGCCCATTGCTTGCCGTGCAGTCATCAAAAATGACAAGGAAGGCGTGTTTTGCAGCAACTGCAGCAGAAAGTCGCGAATAGCGGACGGGTTCGCATTAATTGGGTCTTCCATGTTGTCCATTACAAGAAGAACTTTCGTGTCGGCAAGTGCTTGGTCAAGCGGCATATCTTTCTTGCGACCACCCTCAGGAAACAACGCACTCTTGATGGCCGACTCCACGCCTTCCAGCGACTGGACGCCACGCAAACGAATAAAAGCAACTCCATCTGGAAATGCATTGCGATCAGCCAGGAAATGAGCCAACTTCGTCGATAGTGTACTTTTGCCAATTCCAGGAGGCCCCCGCAACGTTACAAGTCGCCGCGTGTTGACAAGTTCTGCCAACATGTGCAGCTCCTGCTCTCTGCCCACAAACGACTCCGACACAGCAGGGAGAGTTTTGCTAAATTTGTTGGACGGACTTACGTCTACCCACTTGCCCACAGATATGTCGGAAAACACGAATTGCTGTGTAGACGCACTACAGCTGCAGCTCTTCTCCACAAAGTTCACTTCAATCGCCCGTGGCGTTTCTCCACTGAACGAAAGTGGGCATGTTTCAGCATGAAGTTGAGATGATTCGAGCAACACGAACTTTTCTCCTTCACCGTCGGGGATCCGCATTTCCGCACTCACGCGGACACGTGCACTTTCAAATGCTTGTTGAACTGTTTTTCCAGTGAGAGCTGCATGGTAAAAGGAGTACGAAAACATTGCAGACGACTCGTCGAGTATTCTTCCCTCCGATCGCACGCACACGACATGTGCTACTCCAGCTTGGATGAAAACTTCACCAATATCCCTCGAATCACAGGACGACACAAACACCAACTTGAGCGTACAACTCATAGTAGGACGGCCATCCGTGCTTCGAGACGACGATACCTGAGACGCAGTCCGTGGCGGAAAGCCAGGATCACCTACTGGTGGTGTGTTATCCTCAGCAACTTCTAGCGAACTACTGCTGTCGCCGATGCTGATTTCCTCCGGAGCAGAAGGACTCGTGCCACTACTCAATATACTCCGCAAGGTAGTGGAATCCACCAAGTGCGCTAAGCCAGAGCATTGCGTGTCTTCGAACATGAGATACTGGCTTTGACCAACGATGCGGCCGCCGTGTCCACTGAAATGCAACACAGTCACACCACGATCCAAAACTTTGCGTAGCGCATCCACCGTCGCCACCGCCCGCATCGTGTGTACTGCACGCTGACATTCCTGAAAGATCTTGTTCAAGTGACGTTGCTCCTGCGCGATATTGAGAGGCGGCACCGGCTTCAGGCGGTGATTGCTGTCGCTCATCACGAACGGCAGCGAGTAGAGCGTGGCGAGATCCACCCACGTGTTGTGGATCCCGTAGACACTGGAGGTCTCTGTGATCGTCGTGCAATCGGACAGCGTATCGCTCTTGTCCTCACTGGTGCTGGCCGTTGCTGCGCCTCTATTGGGCGGCTCCACGCCGTCGATCATGCGTCTAGCGATGCGCTCGTTCACGGCCTCGTACATCTTCTCCTTGGCCTCGGACGTCGTCGCTCCTTCGTGGTCTTCATCCTTCCTGTCTTCTCCATCGACTTGTCCATTGTCCGCAGCAACTGCAGCAGCCGAAGCGGCAGGAAACTCGTCAGTTCCGTTGGTCTCACGCCTTCTGGTCAACAAATCGCGTGCCTGCTGCTGGATCTGCTCCAATCGCGTCTCTGGGGACTGCGCAGGGGACGCTGCGGGCTCCGCCAAGGACTCCACGAACACCCATAGCTCGCACTCAAGCGGTGACGGTGACGTGGTGGACGAACTCATTGCGACCGCCGAGCAGCGTCGTCGTATGTCACGCGTGAGCTCTTGGTCTTGTTTGAGAGTGCGGTCAATCAACTCAACGTGTCAGCCTAATTACAATCATTCTGAGATCTTTGATTTTTAATACCGGTACTTGTATCCATATAAGTTGTTGCAGACGTGTGTGATGGCTACATTTGCATTTTCGTTGGACATCATTGACATGACCGACGTGAACGATTCGGGCGACGGTCTGTGGGGCCGCCCCGACGACTGCGAGTTCTCGTATGTGGTGAAGGTGCCCGGCACGACTGAGCAGGTGTCGCTGACTGCGGTGCAGGACCGGGAGATTTGCTCTGGCACGCCGGCGTTCCCGTCGCACGGTCACTGCGTGTGGGACGCCGCTTTGCTGCTGGCGGACTATCTGCAGACCAGGGCTGTCGAGGCTGCCCAGTCGACGAGCAAAGTGAACGGTGGTGACTTTTTTCAATTCCGAGGGAAGAAGGTGGTGGAGCTCGGTGCGGGTGTTGGGCTGGTCGGCATGGCGCTCGCTGTACTTGGAGCTCGAGTCGTGCTCACGGATCAGGAGTACGCGCTGCCTCTGCTGATCAAGAACGTGGCCGTGAATTTTTGTGATCGAGATGACGGTGAGGCATCAAATAGTAGGGAAGTTATGGCACCGACGGTGGAAGAGTGCCAATGGGGAGAACCATTTAAGACGGGCACCTGTCTCGCGTCGTGGAGGAAGAGCACGGACGTGGTGGTTTTCTCGGATGTGCTTTACCACGCTTCGGCGTTCTTGCTGCTGATCGAAACGCTGCACGAACTGGCGTCGCCAACGACCGACGTGTTCTTTAGTTTTGAGACTCGAAATGCGTCGATTGAAGCCAGCTTCTTGCAGCAGCTTGCCGCCACGTTCGACGTAGAAGAGGTCTCGCGTAAAGACAACCCGCAAGTTTTTGCTAGCTTCGAGTACTCCGACGAGCTTTTCATCTATCATGCGCGTCTCAAGGCTAGAAGCAATGAAAACTAGCATATTCGCGCGACTATACTTTCATAAATTGTACGATACCATCCATTGTCTTTACGTTCACGTTTAGCTTCGGCATGGTATCATCACAACCTCGCCATCGACACCGCAGGCGAAGCTTCGGGTTTACGTGTAGGTGGGGCCATTTCCTGGACGCGGTTGGGAAGAATCCGAGCTTCGAGCGGCACGTCCTTGGTTTTCTGGTAGACGTTGTCGAGAAAGGCACAGACAGCGTCGCCGTGCGCTAATGCTCGAGGGGACAGCAGAAAGTTGAACATGTGACTCGCATAGGGCACCTTGACGAAGATATCCTGAACGCCACCAAGCTGTTTATCCTGATACGATGAGATATCCTGGGGGAGATTCTGGCGGTAATGACGCAGTCGATCGAAGAACACGCGCGAGTCATTGAAAGCCACCGTGTTGTCGTGGGTGCCGTGTGTGATCATGAACGGTGGGATAATATCTCGACGATGCGCTGCTCGCTCGTCATCCAAGTACGCAATTGGCGACGCACGCTTAAAGTCCTCACTGTTGCCTTTGAGCTTCTTCTGCATCACCAGAAACTCGAGGTAGTGAATGAGTCCGTGTGTTTTGTCGCGAGAGTAGTAGATCCCATGTCGGTCTGTAAAGTCATGAACGCCGTAGTTGTCGACGACCGCGCGCACACTTGTGTCCACTTCCTCGAAGCCGGGCTGCAGAGACTTATCGTCGGCAGTGAGGCCCATCAAACTAGCCAAGTGTCCACCAGCAGACTCGCCGCCCGCAACAATAAATTCTGGGTTCGCGTCAAACTCCTCCCGGGCGTTGCGACGGAGGTAAGCAACAGCGCGCTTCGAGTCAATCAAGTGCGTGGGGAATGCCACTCCAGGGGATAATCGATAATCGATCACACACACCACCCAGCCCATGGAGGCGACCTGGTACACACAGGCAAACGGCGGGATACGGCGATCGCCAATCACCCAACCTCCACCGTGTATATACAGGAAAATCGGTGCATCTGGTGGTGTATCCCGATGCTTGTATACGTCCATGAGCAGCTTCTTGGTTTTCGTCTTTCCAACATGTGCGTACGTGACCGTGCGGATCTTGCTTACTCCGGGATAGCTCAGCGAGACGGCCATGGGCTGGGGCAACGGCAGAAACACGCTCAGCCAGCGTTTCAACGTCATGCGACCGATGCTCTGCAGTTGTGCCGGTGCGATATCCGAGGCCACGAGGGCGTCACGAATGATCTCCTTCGAGGAGAGGTTCTGACTGTACCATTTCGCCAGATTGGCGGCTACCACGCACTGCACCAGGCCTGCAAACGCGCCGCTCCAACGCGAGAAGATCGGCATCTTCTTCTTGAGCAGGAAACCCATCAAACACGCGTGCGTGACTGCGATTTTGTGCGAGAGCTCGGTGGGTAGCAGCGACGCCGCCATCCCGAGAAAATTCTGCACAAGCACCGCGTTAAAACATTAAAAACGCTGCCGTCATCAGTGCGGTTCGTTTGCTCACCTCGCGCGGGATCTTATTGTTCTTGGCGCGCTCCACAACGTACAGCGTGGACACGGCGAACGCCAGGTATGCCCAGCGCGTCAAGCGCTCGTTGCTCAGGTACGGCGACGGCTCGGGCTTCATGATCTTAATATCGGCCTTGCTGGTGGTGGTACAGTGTACAGTGTCTCCTGCAGCTGGGCGGTGCAGCCACTGTGGAACTCCCTTGAAGGGGGGACCTTGGCAAGTGGACGGCGGCGGATGCCTCGGCCCTAGCGACTTGATCGGGAAATGACAGTGCCAGACGAGCGCAATACAAAATTCAGATGACGCCCAAAATCAAATATTTTTGTGAAAAAGCCCGTCCACGTATATTAATAATAGACACCATCGGCAGTGGTCCACTGCTTGTCTTCTCACTGTACTGGTAACATGCAAGTCTTCAACATGTAACATCCCTTAAGAGTCGTGCCGTGCTGGTGAAAGCCACTGCAGTGTCTTCCACCAGCTCCTGTATGTGGACTGGAGCCAAGTCCATTGCGTTCTGCAATGGGATGTCCTTGGTCTTGGCGTACAGGTTGTCAAGGAAGGCGACCACGGCCTGACCGTGGGCGATCGCGCGTGGGGACTGACGTAGTTGAACGCGTGGTGCGCTCCTGGGATCTCCAGGAAGACGTCGCTGACGCCGCCAAGCGGGGCCTTCTGGGCGCGCTGCCGGTAGAGCTGCAGCTGCTCGAAGAAAACCTGCGAGCTGCCGAACGGCACCAGCGTATCCAGCGTGCCGTGGGAGACGAGGAATGGCGGGATGACGGTCGGGAGCTCGCTCTCCTTCTCCTCACGTAGCCAGCCGACGGGCGACGCCTTCTCCCATTCTTCATCCGCGTCGCTCATTTTCTTCTGCATCACGAGCAACTCAATGAAGCGCACGAAGATGTGGTCCTTGTCCTTGTAAAAGTAAACGCCATGACGATCCTTGAAGTCGTGCACGCCGTAGGTGTCGATACAGCCACGCACACTCGTGTCGACCTCTTCGAACCCGGGCTGTAATGATTTGTCGGCCGCAGTAAGCGCCACCAAGCTCGCCAAGTGGCCGCCAACAGACTCCCCTCCAACGACGATGTAGTCGGGGTTTGCATCGAACTTCTCGCGGGCATTTCGACGCAGATACGCGATGGCGCGCTTCGCGTCAATCAAGTGCTCGGGAAACGCGATCTTCGGAGACTTCTGGTAGTCGAACACGCACACTACCCATCCACGAGCGGCGATTTGGTAAATGCACGGAAGCGGAGGTGTCTCGCGAGTACTCATGACCCAGGCTCCACCATGAATGTACAACACGATCGGAGCATTGGACGGTGTATCCCGGTGCTTGTACACGTCCATGAGCAGGTCCGTGGTCTTGTTCTTGCCTACATGTGCATAAGCCACCGTCTGCACCTTGGCGACTCCAGGAAACGCCAGCGAGAGTGCCACAGACTGAGGCACGGGCAAGAACACGGCCAGCCACTGCTTCCAGGTGATCTCGCCAATACGCTGCACACTGTCAGAGGGCACATCGGAGGCATGCATTGCATCCCGCATCACGTGCTTGGTGGAGATATTGTCTCGGTACATTTTCGCAAGTCGAACCATCACGATGCATTGCAGCAAGGCAGCGGCGGATCCGACCCACTCTGACAGCACAGGCCTCTTGGACTTGTGCAGGTTGTAAATTACAGCGGCGTTGACGGCCAGCAAGTTGTGCGAGAGCTCCGTGGGAAGCATCGCAGCGAAGAAGCTCAGCACATTCTGCAGCAGCAGCACTCGTCAATACATTGACGCATAGAAGTCCAAGACTATCGCGCGTACCGCACCTCGCGCGGAATGTCCTTGATCTTGGCGCGCCGTAGCAAGTACATCATCCCCACCATTAACGCCAGGTACCCCCATTGCGGCGGGGGCTCCCTCATCATTGCCTTGACTATCTTCATACTTTACCTCTTGGTCCCAAGTCCTGGGCTGAGCTTGAGGAATGCCCATGCCGTGTCCGTTCACCGCCAGACGGATGTCATGCGATTTTTCGGCCAATCATCAAGTCATGTATCCGAGCCAAGGATCCCTTTCGCCATGTTGTCTTGTGACGAGCATCGCGTAGCAATTGACACTATCCACGACAAGTGTGGTGAAGTAACTACCATACGCATGTATATGCCATTCACCGTTATCGCTCACCTAGCTCCTGCACTTTTACTCGACCTTGATGGTCCGGTAGATTTTGTTCACGAAGAAGAGCGAGCTCTGGAATCCGATGAATCCCAGCATGACAAAAAAGCAGTAAGCCATCATGCTCGTGTAGCCGAAGTAGAACGCGGCCTGGAAGAAGCCCGTCATGTCCGCCACGTTCGTGTAGTACCACACACTGTAGGCGAGAACAAACAGCCCCGTCGTGCCGCCCGACATGTACGACCGCCACCACCAGCGGTGATCCTCGGACGAGAGTTGGATGTACGTGAGCGAGATGGTCGTGAACGCGGTCACGAACACGAGCATGACGAACGACAGGAACAAGATGCCGAACAGTTTGTAGATCGAGTGGCCCCAGATTGCAGCGAAAATGTGGTGCAACTCGATGTAAACGGCACTGAATGGAAGACACCCGGCTGCAATGATCAGGATGAAGGGGCTACGGTAGCCGGCCACGGCGGGGATCTCACGCGGGATCTTGTTGGTGCGGCACGGTGACTTGAACTCACCCGTAGAGTTTCGTCCAGCAATGCCTCCAATGATCGTCAACGGCAACGCGACCGTAATGAACAAGGCGAGCACGATCATGATCGTGCCGAACGGCAGGGCCGCTGACGAATCGTTCCAAATTGCTACCGAGTTCAAAAACGAGAAAATGGCAACCAGCGGGCCTGGAATGACCAGCACGCACATTAAGATGTTCCACACCCATCGCTGACCTCCCAGCTGCCGGTACATCCGAGCAGAATGGAAGCCACCAACACCAGCCGTGAGAGCGTAGAGGACGATGAATGCAGTCATCATGCCTCCACGCTTGTTGGGTTTCACGATCCCCAGCAACGAGGACGCAAGAACCACCGACAGCATCACAAACAATTGCGCACCAGCACCGTTGAGCGCGCAGAAAACACTTAAGTGCGTCGGGAACCGGAAAACGTCTGCATGCAGCAGTTTCCACCCGGAATCATCCTCCAGCGAATGTTCGTCCCCGGCCTCCAGATCTGTGTACCGCGAGAAGTCCCGCTTCAGAATTCGAATCATCACAATCGACAGGAAACCCGTAAGCATCATGACCAGGATGAACGAGTTGATGACCGAGATCCAGTGGAGCTCCAAGTCATCCGGCTCCACCAGCTCTTTCTCCACGTTGCGGTTCTCGTACAGCAGATCCGGTCGGTTATGCCACTTCACGGAGTACGTAAAGATCGCCTCAGGTGATCTGGCAATGTTTTCGGGCGACAGTGCATAGTGATACTCAAGATCCGGATCGGACGACGCCATGGTCATGTTGACAGCCACAATCTGCACATCACAAGAAACAACCAGTCATGTAAGTCGACGTGTCCCCAGTAAGCAGCTAGATGACGGACGTTACCTTGTTCTTGCCCTCCTCTGCCTCCACATCATTGTAGGCTATGTCGAAATGCAGGTGCGTGTTGAGGTAGTAGTGGAGCTTCATGCCTTCGCGGATGCCCTCCTGGATCAGGTAGCCGACCTGGCCTCGAAGTCGAATGTCGTCCACGTACATCTCGAACTCGTAGTCCTCGTCCACTGCGTCTTTGAACGCCTTCATGACGTCTGGTGTGACCCCTAACTTGCACAGCTGTGCGTACGTCTGGTCCACGCCAAAGTACAGACGATAGTCGGTCACGACCTTGCGGCTGCCCGTGAGCAGCTCGCCCAGGTCGTGGTCGTCCCATTGGCGCTCCTTGGGTTTGCAGTACGGCAGCTTGTAGTACTGGTACGTCTCGGTCGGGTTCGCGTACGGACGGATCTGCGCCAGGAAGCGACAGGTTAATTAATATAAGGTGCAGAAAAGGCAGTCGCAAGGTCTATTCGACCCCGTTTAATGAAAGGCCAAGCATCGCAGACGGTTGACGCACCGTGTTAGCCACCACGTCCACCTCGTCCCGCATCTTGTAGTCGTCTTCGGCCGCCGCCGCGTAGAAGGCGGCAGCCATGAGCAGCAGCAGCGTCGTGCGCATGGTAGCAGCCAGCCAGCTTCAACAATGAGTCGAGGCTCCCCCAGTGTAACGTCTGCTCTTCGTGGATTGGTGGAAATTCCCAAATGTCGCATTCTTTTCCGATATGGCTACACTTTACCATCACTCATCATTCGCACGTCTCAAAGCAAATCAGACACACAGACTGGAAGAAGCCGCCTCAATCGCCAATAAATCCCTCCGAGCCATGGCGTCGACGTCTACAGTCTCGCGCCCAGCCAAGAAGAAGCTCAAGCAAGACGCGCAGTCCAAGAAACGCGCGTGGTGGTGGCCCGACGCGGCTGCAGACAGCGAGCAGGAGCGAGCGGTGGCCACCAGCGAGACGGAGCTGCTGAACGCCGCCGTGTTGTGTGCAGCGCTGTCTGCCACGCAGTCCGACCCTTCAGCGACCGACAAACAGACCAACGACCATGCGGTCAATGAGCTGGAGATGCACGTGCGCAAGTCTCCGCTGCCGCACAGTCTGCAGCTGCCCGTGCTGGCGTTCACGCCCGACTACGTGCTCATGCAGTCCGATCTAGCTGTCTTCTGCGCGGTGCGAGCCACCAAGCCTGCAGATATCTTGCAGACGGTGGTGGGCTCGACTGTGCCGCTCTCACAGCCGTTTGTACACAGATTCGGTGGTGCCAGGATCCACGCGCCGTTTTGGACGCGGACGCAGCGACTCGACTTGCAGGAGATCCACCACCAAGCACGACAAGCCAAGAAGATGCTGATATTGTGTGGTCACTCCATTGGTGGCAGCATTGCGCAGTTGGCTTTTTGTGAACTGGTGTACCAGCACTTGCCTACCAAGACGCGGCTGTTCCTTGAAAAGCAAGACTATGAGAAGCAAAAGCGGGATGAAGCTAAAGATGCAAGTGCAACGATGACCGATGGAATGGATTTTCGATTGATGGTTGAAGGTTTGAATGAGAAAGAACGCAAGGCGATACTTTGCAGCACTCCGCGATTGCTGGCGATCGGGTTTGGAGCTCCCTATGTTGGCTCGACAGATTTGGCGACGTTTCTGGGACCTCTGGGGCTCAACAAGCGCGTGATCACATTTGTGAACGAGTTTGACTGCATTCCAAGTATTCTGAATGTAGCCCAGTCAGCGGCTATGGTAGCAAAGACGACCGAGCGATTTTTAACGATCACGAAAGCAACGAAGACACTGGTGAACTTGCTACCCATCCAGATGCAACAACGTTTTGTGGATTTAGCTGCAACTGCGAACACTGGTACTGTTCCCAGTGCCATTTCAGCTTACTTGTCGATGAGTCTGAACATTCTGCAGAATACATTCCAAAAGTTCCGCGATTTCAACCTCGTAAAGGATCTTGACTACCAATATTCTCCGTGCGGGACGTTCATTTTCCTCTCAAAGAGTGGATGTGAATATAAATGCTACTCCGACCCGGATGCTATTAGCAAGGCATTGCACAAGGAAGATGATTCAACTTCAACTTTGACTGGCAACGCTATCTTACAGCATTTGATGAGTGCGTATGTTGATGCTGTGGCGCGCCGCTCAAGCTCCATTCAAATTAATGCCACAATGGACTTCTATGAGCGTCTTGGTGTCCCTCGAAACGCGACGGAGCGGCAGATACGAAGCGCGTACAAGCGACTGGCACTGAAATGGCATCCAGATCGGTGGGCAAACAACTCAATTAATCCACAGGAGCAAGCATCTGCAGAGGAGATCTTCAAGCTATTGGCTGAGTCGTATGAGGTGCTATCAGATGCTGAAGCACGGAAGACGTATGATGGACATTTGAATGACTCCCCCAGCTTAAAGGACGAGTTTGTTCGCAACGGCACGGTAAATGGAATGACTCTGGATGAGGCTATCGCTACTTTCAGGGACGTGATTGATAATCTCTCCGGAGCGGTATCGAAGGTTAAATCAAGATTTTCTACTCCCAGCTCGACCGTGGTAAATCCTCTCCGTACTCCTTCATCCGTTCGTAGCGGGCTCGTTCCAAATAACCACGAGAATATTTTCGCACCTGATAGAATTCGTGTGAGCCGGACCGTCGGAATCGGTGCCGATCAGCATGAGCAAGTTATGTATCTGGAGCCAGAAGAGATCATTGCAGGTGATGTAGCAGCACCCGCCCAAACGGCAGGTAGATCGGGTGCCAACGCCGGGCTGCGAACAGTATCCGTCGTGGGTGGCGCTGTCGCGGTGGGTGCGAGCGTTGCACTGATTGTGAATGCGTGGTCACAGTATTCTGAGATGTCTAAGAAGAAGCGCCAGGCAGCAGTGGTGCGAAAAATGCCAGCCGATTGCTTGCTTCTATTGCTAGAAGACCACCGGAATACTCAACACACTGATACAACGCAACTACTTCTCCAACAAGCGGATAAGCGGAAGAAAGATGCATCTACACTTGCTATTACTGGTGCCAGCAGTGGAGTTGGGGAGAGCACTGCGAAACAGATTTTCATTAGAGGAGCCCAACAAGCTTTGGTCACTCTAAAGCAAGAAGAAGACGCTGCAGAAGATGAGCTTGTCGAAGAGTTCTTTGACTGCGCGACTGAGTATGACAATATCGCTATGGAAGCGATGGCCGAGGAAGAGTTTTTCGATTGCATTGACCTCATGGACGAAGTAGCAGTTCATTTCAGTAACGATGCACTGGAAGAAGAAAACCGAGTACAGGTGAAGGAAGTATCAGAAATCGCAGTGATTTCAGCTTCTAAGCAGATTGCGTTTCCTCTTGGTTCAATTGTCAGCACTCCGTTTGGTTTGGCAACTGTGCAAGACTGGAGAGACAGCGAATCATCAGCAGTTGTTCACTTCGCTTCCTCCAAATTCATGATCGGCTACATTCAGAAAGCAGCTATTTCGCGAGGTGCATCACTGGCAAAAGCAGCAACAAGTGACGCCCTGGAGGACAAAAGAACAAAGCTGGCGGATCGTGTGGTAGCTCGCTACCGGTTGGGTAATAGTGAAGCTAGTGGTACGTTCAAGAGTCTGGTGGCTGCAAGTGGTGATGGTGCTCTTGACAGCGGAATCCGTGCAGCTGGCGGCGTCGCTCTGGCAAATGGTATGGCGAGGACATCGTCAGCATTGGGTGGTGCTGTAGCAGCCCCTCTTACGATTGCGTCAATTCTTGTGGACATCGGAAAGGAGTATTACGATTATCGCAAACGGTATACTGACCGAAAGTCGCTAGGCATGATTTCGACAACCACTGAACAACTGATGATGCAGGACTTCCGACTGAAGACTGGTGAGGTCATCGCTAGTCGTACAGCAGCAGCGGCAGGTGCAGGTATAGGTGCATATAGTGTAGCTTCGGCGCTGGGAATGTGGAGTACAGCAGGACTTGCAGCTGGTCCTGTAGGTATTGTGGCGGCCACGGGTGCAGCCGTTGTTGGTGGAATGCTGGGCTTCTTTGCTGGCTCCAAGGCGTATTCTGCATCTACCTTGGGGTATTTCACAAGTCAGCAGAATGCAAAGGAACACATCGATCGGCTAGAACTTGGGGCGCGGATTTTGTTTGACGAGTTTGACCCCGAAGCCACGGGCACAATCTCGAAAGAAGACTGCATCAAGCTCATGAAAAAGCTCTACGATGCGATGGGCTCCATATCCGAGAGTGGTTATGAGAGAACCATGGCAGTGATTCAAGACGATGCCTTTGAAGGCCCTGTGACTTGGGGCATGTTTTGGGAGTGGGTAAGCACAGAAGCAGCTCGGGCGCTTCGTGAGCTGGAACATGAAGAGTCGAAGAAACTGTCTGAGCCTGTAGCGGGTGAAACGTGGTGGAACAGCTACATGAAGTATTTCTCGTACCTGAACTCGAAGAAAGCTACACCATTGGTTGCACAGCCTAATGCGGCCCTGTATCCGTCTGTCATCGCGACTTTGGGACTTACTGTGAAGGACCCAACTTTGTTGGCTAACAGCACCGAGGTGGACACTGATGAAGAAGCAGAGAGCTTGGTGCTGAAGGCACAGGTCGAGTTCTTGGTGAACAATGGCCATCTCACAGTTGGTGATGCTTTCCAGCTTCGAGAACAGTTAACGTCCGATGATCCTGTGCTTAAGGAGTCTGCACGTAAGACCATTGCTGCGATGCATGAAGACCTTTCGGATGCAGCACCTGGCCAGAGTCTCGTATGCGAAGGATTTGGGTTTACTGGTGGCGATGCCGAAGAGCTTCCATCTTGCGAACCCGAAAAGGAGAAAGGCGCCCCTCGCGCGCAGGACACGAACGATACTAGAGATGAAAAGAAGAAAAACTCCGAGCCAGATGAGCGACTTGATGTCATGTGCTCGCTGATGTCGACGCAGGGCTTGCAACGTTTCTTGCAGCGACAGAACATCCTCGTTCTTCGTGAAGATGAAGCGCCTGTGCGACACGAAGACCTGCATTGTTTAGCACTAATGGCAGCGCCGAGCTCGACCACATCGTCGAGTTAAGCGATGAGTTGAAGTCTAGGGTGTATCATCTCCAATGGGAACACTATGAATGCGAACAGCTCCACAATTTGTTTCTCGACTTTGCGGTTCTCGCAAAGCAGGCCCGGTTGGGTGCATTCCTGGCCGACTATCGGCGTCTTTGAAAGCCTTCATGACGGCCGGCGTGACGGTTAGCTTGCACAGCAGTGATCAGCTTGCCCAGTTCACGGTTATCCTGTTGAGGCTCCTTCATTCGTCCGTCTAACTTTTGTTCGTTGGTAAAATGCTGCACTCTGACGTCAGGAACACCACACTTCACACCTCATCGCACGAAAGCAGTTTCAATTGCCTCCTTGCCTCGTGTATGACCCATGGGATCCGTTACTTCGAGTAATTTGAGGGACGCGCCCCATTGTTGTGCGGTGATCTACCGAGCTGGTTGAGAGCGAAGCAGCAAGCAGGTTATGGCCGACGAGAAGGGATCGGACGAGAGCAAGGATGCCACGTCGACGTAAGGAACTCGAAAATGATATTGGTGTGTCAACTAGTGTCTAAAGAGGTTTTCATGAACTGCAGGCCTCGCACCATGAAGGCGCCACCCAAGATGGCTCCACCTCCAAATGCCAACGCAGATGCGAAGGTTTGTGAACGCTCAAAGGACCTGAAAAGTTTCACCATTTACTAAATGTTTGTTCTCCTTCGACAGGGTGGGCCAAGTGCAGACCCCACAAAGAAGAAGAAGGCACTACCACCACCGTCAAATCCTCCACCAAAGGCTGGAGGCTCAGCAGCAGCGGCATTCCGCTCGAAATCTTCATTGCCACCGCCTAATGGCCCTCCTCCGGGCGCAGGTGCTCCCAGTGCTTCTGTTGCGAAGATCCGAGGAGCTGCACGGCCTCCGTCAGGTGCGCCACCAGGTGCAGCACAAGCCAAAGCGGGACCTCCACCAAATGGTCAAGCGAAAGCAATGGGTCCTCCGTCTTCGACACCGCCGACCACAGCAGCTCCATCAATGGGTCCTCCATCATCAGCACCGTCGACGAAACCTCATCCAACTGGAGCTCCACCGTCGACAGCTCCGCCTAAAGCAGCAGCTAAACCTCCGATCACTCCACGCACCGGTGATGGTGAGAGCAAAGGTGACGCAAAGGCTGCTACAGGACCTCCGAAGCCCAGGCCGGATGCTAAACGTACTCCACCAACATCAGCGAGAGGGCCACCAGGAGATGCAAAACCTGCACCACGAGCAGCTCCAGTCGATATTCTAGGGGATGATTCCCCTACGATGGCGAGCAATGCAGGGGCCCCAGTTAAGACTAACGCTGTTCCAGCGGGAAAGCCTCCAAAACCGGTGTCACAAACTCAGCGTCCTCCTGCTACAGCTCCTGCAAAGGCCCCACCAGCAGACAAACCGCCAGTTGTGAAGCCTCCTCTGGTGATGAAAAGTACCATGGAAGTGCTGAATGACGCGAATGCTGCGTTATCGGCTCGTAGTCGAGGTTCCGAAGACGAAGATGAGTCATCTCGCCGATTGAGCACGCCTTCTACGAAGGAGAAGGAAAAGCCTGGTGTTTTCACGACAAAAATGGGCATGGCGGCACAATTCAGCACCCAGCTGAGGCTCAATGTACCAGAGGAAGAGGTTATTGTCGTCAAGAAGCGTGAAGCGAAGAGCACTGAAGCGGAGGCCAAGCCGGATGTAAGTGCAAACGCAAAATCGTCGCGACCTATCGCCAACATCGACGATTCGTTTGAAGACGTGGAAGAGATTCCGTTCCTGGAAGATGGCAAAGCTGATGTGAAGCCCAAAGATGGCCGGGAAGAGAAGGCCGTCGAGCATGAAGATGATCCCGAGATCGTCATGGAAAGCAAACATGGTCCGGCAAAACCAAGTGCCAGTCGTTCCTCTTCTTCGTCTCAAGGTGATACCAGGAGTGAACACAAGGACAACAACCACAACCTCAACGAAGAGAAGGAGGATGGAGAGAGTGTACTGCGGAGAAATGCTACCCACGAAGACATCTACGATGAGCTGTGGAAAATGAAGCGCGGATCTCAATCTCCTCGTGAGGCGGAGAATACTGGTAGTGATCATGAGCGTGATCATGAACGCGACCACGACCGCGATCACGACCGCGATCGCGAACGTAACGACTCTCGTTCTTCCTCCTTTAATGATAAGAAGGACAAAGGCAGCACCAACAGTGACGAAAACACAAACGAGCACAGTGGTCGAGAAGGCAGGGAAAGTAGAGACCGAGATCGAGACCGAGACCGGGAGAGATCGCGCGAAAAACGCAAGGACAGACGACGTAGTAAGCAGGACGAGCCCAAGAAGATTCAAGCCCAGGTATGCACTTCATGTCTTGGTCATACGATGTTTTCCTGTGCCCATAACCATCCTTACATTTTTGTTTTTGTTATTGCAGTTCTTCAATCCCAAGAGCGTGCCGTACATTCCGGATCATTTGTTGGACTTCGTGAAGCGGCCGCTAGAATGTGGACGCGGTCAAATCGTCAAGTGTTTTATCGAGAGAAACGATAGCGGTCCGAACAAGCTTGCTCCCATCTATACTCTCCTGCTAGAGGTCAACAGCTCCAGTGGCCGTCCGATCATGTACGCGAGGAAGAAAGCTACTAGCCGCATCACGTCACACTACGTAATCTCCTTGAACAGGTGAGAAAAATGTTAATGAGGAGCTCGCGGATCGAAGGAGGTGCTGACTTGGTGTTTTGAATTTACTTAGAGACGACTTGTTCCTCTCACGAATGATGCGAAGCCACCAGTACATCGGAAAACTACGATCGTCCACCAGTATGATGGAGTATTGTCTGTACGATCAAGGCGACAACCCTGAGGATTTGGATTCGGATTGTGAAGTTGACGACGAGCTCAGACAAAGCATCCGAGCTGAGCTCGCAGTGATTCGATACCACAACTCGAAGAAGGTTCGCAATATTTTATGAAGTTCGGAAAAGTGGGGGAACTAAGGTCTAGCTGTTTGATGTTTACCACGCAGCCATATCCACGAAAGATGGAGGTGGTGATCCCAGCTATACTAGAAAATGGTCAAGGTTACCTCGAATGGCGACCTCTTTCTCGTGATCAAATGATGGAAGAGCACGTTCGCAATATCACAGCAGCTGTGCGTGATCAACCTTCTCATAGTGTGAAGGTATTCATAGTCTAATCGAGTATGCTGCGTGTTGGCAGGGCGGACAAAACGTCATGGACGCCTCCAACTTCGCCTTCCTTCATAAGCGTGAGACCAAGTACGACCCTCTTTCGTCCTGCATCGTGGACTTTCGCAGCCGTGCGACTTGTGTATCCGTCAAGAACTTCCAGCTCGTCCACTCCGAGCCGACAAATGAGCAAATGCGGGACCAATACCGCAAAGCGTATCCCGACTTCGTCTACGAGGACCAAGGCACCGTGTCGCTACCGCAAGAGTACGTCCTGCTGCAGCTGGGCAAAGTGGGCAAGGACTGCTTCAACATGGACTTCCAATACCCACTGTCGATGCTCCAGGCCTTCGCCATTAGTCTCAGTCGCTTCGACACCAAACAGAGATAAACTCGTCGCACTGACCGCACGAAGAAGAGATAATGAACGATAAAACAAATCCTATTATACTCAGAGTATCGGTAATGCTACCCAACTGGTAACGATGCTTTGCAGCTCCGAACTGGTAACGTTGGTTGAAAGCAGTCTGCAGCGAGCACAAATTACCGGATGCAACACCTGACCAGAGTCTTCAGCAATGAGTTGACGACTAATTTTTGGTATCAACGCCCAATGGATACGAACAAATACAGATTTACCACATCATCAATGTCGTCTTTGTGTTATAGCTCAGATGTTGACCCCGCTACTTCCATGATGGACGTAGTTATTTGGCCATCTCTGTCTGTTCACACGAGCGCCACGGGGCCAGTGTTAGGAAACACATCGCCTCTGATTCTGAGCTGCTAGTGGTCGCGTCATCCTGCGCTGTAGCTTCATGCTGTTGTGGTTGCTTAGAAAATAGAGAGCTTCACTTCCATCGCCTCGTGGACACGGAACGTGTTCTCAGGGTGCTCATCAGGGTCTGGAGCACAAAAAAAAAACACAGCTCACCACATCAGTTTCCATGCCATTCCATCTCATAAAGAGCCCCCACAACCACGCACTGTTTAGGAAGTCCGTGAAGTCGATCTGTTCGTCCGCGCCCGTCAGCGTGTCCAGACCCGCGTGCGAGCTCTGCAAGCCAGGGAGACGCTACAGCCACAGCAGCAAATTATCCGACCGTCAGTATCCGTTTAGCCCCTAAAACAACCCCTTAAGGTGCTAATTGCTCACTGTAAACTGCTCGAGCACCGCCTTCTCCGTGCGCAGACGCATGGCCGCTCCCTTGCCGTAGACCTGCTCCACCGTCGCCATCTTGAGCTCCCAGTTGGACTGGCGGTGCTGCAACACAATGAGCAAGTGCCACAGTTAGCTCAGAGGTCTCAACTATTGCATACAGCTTGAACGTTGAACGTTACCGTGGTCTGCAGACGCTGCACCTCGTGCACCGGTCGCACGTCCTCACTGGCGCTGTAGAAGCCGAAGCGCAGGGCGTCAGGGGGCGCGCGCACGAGGGGGAGGCTGGCAGAGTTCTAAGAGGGGGTCGGTCACGTATACAAAGGGTTAAACATTGCTTAGGCGACTGCGGAGCAGAGGCATTCGCCAGCTCACCATGTTGCTTCGAGCTTCTAGTTGAGAGAGATCCAAAATGGGGGATCCGGCCACATATTAACCTGTGTAATGGAATACATATGCTGGAAGATGGGATACTTGATGTAGCCATTCGCTGCCTCTGTCAGTGCACGACAGACAAGCATGGCGCCTGGCAGGTCGCACGGCACGGACGAGTACGGACTCAAGCGGTCCTCGGGCGTGGACTACAACCAGGTGCTCGACCGGCAGATAGACGACAGCCGCTTCGAGCGACAGCGCGCTATCCGAGCGGCGTCTGCAGCGGTACGAAGCTCTGTCAAGTGTTGTATCACTGGCGGAAGGTTGCTGAGCTCGTGTGTGTGTTGTTTTTGTATGGGGATCCACAGCCGCCACCAGCAGAGAAGCCCAAACATGCGTCGAGTAAAGCTGCAGCCCCGCAGTCCGCGACCATGGACGCCTTCATGCGCATGGTGACGGGCAAGGACGAGCGCACCATCGCCGACCGCATCAGCGACCCGAACCGACCCACGTGGGAGCAGTACAAGAAGGAGAACGCAGACAAACTGGACCTCAACGACAACGGAGAGAAGGAGATGAAGGAGTACAGGAAGAAGCTGGACGCTGCCAGGGAGAAGGTGGGTCTAGGGTGGTGTTTTGTTTTGGTAGTTGGGTTGTGTAGTTCTGATGAATGCTGTGGTTGTTGTTGTTGTTGTCTCTTTGGTAGAGATTGGCAGGGGGTAGCGGCTCTAAGAAGAGGAAGAAGAAGCAGAAGAAGCGCTCACGTTCTTCTTCATCGGAAGATTCAAGCAGCGAGGACGAGCGTCGACGCTCCAGGCACAAGAGTCGCAAGAAAAGGTGAGACGTTTAGGCGACGATTGTTGTCGATTTGGGGTGCATTTTTTGACGTAGCGGTTGGATGTAGCAGGAAGAGCCACAAGCGTAGAAGGAGATCCTCGGATTCAGACGACAGCGACTCGGACTCGGACGACGACCGCTCTCGACGACACAAGCGCTCGAAGAAGAGCAAGAAGTCGTCTCGCAGGAAAGACCGGGACGCGTCACCCTCGCCCGTGCGCCTCTCGTCGTTCCTGCAGCAATCGAGCGATGAATCAAACGACGAGTCTTCGTAGCTGACGTCGCGTAGGCATCAAAAGCTACCGAGCGACGTGCAGTAGTCTCCGCCCTTTAGAGTGATAATAAGACGTTTTTTACCACGACCACATGATATCTTGACCCCCATTTCTGCTCACCGTCCTTGGACAAGTTCAATCGACGACACCTACCAGTAGCTTGCTCGTTCGAGGTCATTTGCTGCGCTATCGAACCCTCTCAGTCATTTCCCAGACTGCGACATGGCCGACACCGAGGACAGGAAGAAGTTCATGCAGCTGCTGCGGCAGGGCGTGCAGCACAAGGTCCAGCAGCAGACGCAGAGCAAAGCGATCTCAGATTCCGCGAAGGATCTTCAAGCGACCGGAGAAGTGCGACGCGCTACGCTGCCCGAGCACTGCAACAATGACAAGGAGACTGCGGGTGTGGCGGCGTGGCAGACGCTGGCGTGGCGCGACGCCTACTCCATGGCGCCGTATTTCCAGGCGACCGTGGGCGGCAGACCGCTGCGCATCAAGCAGGTGCTGCAGGGAGAGCTCAACGGATTCGGCACGGGGCTCACCGTGTGGCCTGCAGCTTGCGTGCTCTTGAAGCACTTGGAGCAACGAGCAGCTCGTGATCATAGAACGCTGGTGGATTCCGACAACCCGTTCGTGCTGGAGCTGGGGAGCGGCACGGGCGCGGTGGGCATCGCCGCTGCGATGCTGCTTCAAGCTGGAAGAGTGGTGCTGACCGACATGGGCAACGTCCGCTTCATTATGCGGGAGAACGCCGAGCTAGCACAGCAGGACGGCGTCATCGACAACCACGTTGTGGTGGATTTCGAGGAGTACGAATGGGGGCAGCCTCCTTCTGAGAGTCTCATCCCGGAGTCCTACCCAGACCTCATCCTGGTCTCAGACTGTATTCTGCCTCGGTTGTACCCGATCGAGCCACTCGTGGAGGCTTTGGTCACCCTCAGTGGACCCCACACCCGCATCCTCATTTCATACGAGCATCGTCATTACCAGCATTTCCAGCCCAAACAACGGTTCTGGGAGCTCATGCAGGCCCGCAGGTTCTGTCTGCGGGTGATCGACACGGCGGAATATCATCCCCATTACGTCGCCGCAGACATTGAGGTGTGGGAGATCACTCCACAACACGTGTGAACTACATAACCATTAACATATTCTCTCTCCTGATCGATTTACGCTACTTGATGTATACTCTTTCATTTACTTGGAAGGCTTCTTCTCTCCTCGGTTGGTGCTTGACGAAGCTGGTGGAACTGCTGAAGCGAGTGCTAGGCAGTGCAAGTCCTCATGGCGTGTCATTGCTTCGTCCTCTGGAACGATGTATTGCGTCTCGAGGAACTTCTTGAGGCCATCGGTGGACATCAGAGAGCACATGACATCAAGTCGAGGGTCGACTTGTGGTGCCTTCGATTCTTTTCTCTTATTTTCACCAGAGCGAGGAGCTAATGGTGGCAGCTTTGTCAAAGTTGCCGACTGCGACGACATGACCTGTGTGTTCTTCTTCACTGTGATTGAAACCGGAGATGGCCCCCCTGCTGTGCTTTCTTCCTCTGCCTTCGCAACAATCTTGGCAACAGGAAATAGCTCTTCGTAGTGGTCTGGATTTTCAGATTCAGGCTCTGCGTCAGCTAACTCCGTCTGAAGAGCTGCAATGATTTCTCGAG
Organism: Phytophthora fragariae; assembly: GCA_009729435.1. Lineage (NCBI taxonomy): Eukaryota > Oomycota > Peronosporomycetes > Peronosporales > Peronosporaceae > Phytophthora > Phytophthora fragariae. The sequence continues at coordinate 468,959 of QQOI01000063.1, forward strand.
CCGATACCTGCTCGACAGGGTCACTCGAGTCCAGTTGGGAACAGAGCGAAAATGCCTGTCCAGCAGTCAAGTGGCGACTATGGACGAGAGCCTCGACCGTCGCCTTAACTTCATCGAAAGTATCTTCTTCGCCGGGGAGCACAGGAGCAAAGGCAGCTCGAGCATGAATATCCTTTTCCACTTCTTCGAAATTTGCCCCCTTTGGCCTGGTATTCGCATCTTCCTTTTCGCTTGAGTGGTGTTTGTCATGATGCTTCTGTTTCGCTTCTCGAAGTTTGCGGTAGATTTTATCGCGCTTTCTTTCCCCATCACTTCCATCAACGTGAGTCGGATTGGACGCCTGACTCTCGAGGCTTTTGAGTGACCGCGCTGCCTCCGTACTCACCCAGATCCAAAACATACGCCACGTCACCGGTCCTTCAAAACTGGAGTCCTTAATCGCTTCAACGGAAGCCTCGTACGCGAAGTCTGATGTGTCTCCTGAAATTTCATACAGCTTTTCCATGATGGAGAGACAAGCTTCCTTAGAAATCTCTCCAGTACCTGCGGGGTCGTGTTCCTCAAACAACACGCGCGCACCCAGTTCCAGACGGTCAATGTGCTCCTTTGCATGCTTTTGACTCTTAAAGTACGAAGCGGTTGACAACGAGTACACCTTGGCACCACCGAAGTAGCCTGCAACGCCACCTACTACGGCGGCGCTTGTCGCTGCCACAATCCCAATAGGTCCCGTGGCGACACCGGCAGCTGCCCATAATGTCATCGCAGACGCAACTCCATACGCACCCAATCCGGCACCTGCTGCAGCCGTTGTGCGGCTTACAAATACCTCCCCAGTTTTCAAGCGAAAGTCTCGTCGCATTAGCCGCTCACTTGTAGCGGATAACACTCCCAGTTCCTTTCGCTCGGAGTGTTTCTTGCGATAGTCGTAAAATTCTTTACCAATGTCGACAAGAATGGACGCCACAGCTAAAGGTGCCGCTACCATTCCGCCAAGTGCAGTGCCAGATCTTGCTACCCCGTTGGCTAGGACCAGCCCGCCGGCTGCACGAAGGCCACTATCTACAGCTCCCCCAGCACCAGCAAGCGCCACATTCGTGATTTGGACTCCAGTTTTACTTTCTTCCAGGTCATATTTCGTGATCACGCGTTCTGCTAACTCTGTTCGTCTTTCCTCCACAACAGCATTTGCCAACTCTAGAGCGATAGATGCACCACGAGTGATCTCCTTCTTATCAACGTAGCGAAGAGAATCGTCGTCAAAACGAATTGCTGCTACTGCAGTGTTCTGTCGCCAATCTTCGACTACCCCGAGTCCGAATGGAGTATGCACCTTTGAACCTCGGGGGAACATTATACAAACCTTCGGTTTCCCATGCGGATGAAGCAGCTTTTCGTGTTTCCTCGCAAAATGCTGGTCGACTTCTTGGCTTATGTCCACGCAATCGAAAAATTCTTCTTCGACCATCGCCTCAACAGCTGCGTCTTCATCTCCAGCTGAGCAATCAAAAAATGCTTCAATGAGCATGTCATCTTGATCTTGATCTTGTTTAGTCAACTCCACGATGGCTTGTTGAGCTTCTTTAGTGATATACAACTCACTCTCACCAGGCTCTTCATTCCCATATTGCGCCGGAGTACTAGCAATTGCAAACGCCTTGATCTGTCGAGCCTTAGATTGCCTTAGTGTCTCAATGCTGGGAGTTCGGCTTTCGCGTTGTTGAACTGTCTTACGGTCTTCCAAAAGCAGCACCAAGCAATCACCCGACATATCACGCACAGCTGCAGCCTGTCGTTTCTTTCTAGAAGCTTCAGAAAACTGTGACCAAGCGCTCACGATTATAGCCACGCTAGCTGCGACTGCGACGGCACCCCCAACTACTGAGACGGTTTTTAAACTTGTGCTTGTCGACTTGGAACTGATACTGTCACTGCTGCTGCGGGTGTCAATTGCTTGAGTGGAGCTTTCAGCGTTATTGATTGTCACAACATTTCCAGTTTTGCTCAGAGCGGCGGAAGTCTCAGAGGTGGAAGTCGAAACACCTGCTGACGAAGCTGGAGCTGCAGCAGACGTTGCTGAGACTCCAGGGTTGGATACATGTTGGGTCGTGCTCGTAGGATTAGGAGCCACAGCTAGTCCACTTGAAGCACTGTCAGACGTAACTGGTAGGTTCCCACTGGGTGCAGCAGTTGTTGCTTGCGGCTTGCCGCCATTGTGTTGAAGTGGATGTCCAACCGCGGTTGAGCTTGACGAACTGAAACGGCCTGTCACGCGATGCAATGTACTGGAGATGTTGTCCACGGCGTCCTTGAACGTGGATATCGCCTCGTCAAGAGTTATGCCGTCCACCGTGCCGTAATGCATGAACTCCTCTCTGCGGCTGGGTGGTCTGTTCAAGTACGCATCATAGGCACAGCGGCTCTCTTTATTCGAAAGCACTTCATAGGACTCGGCCAGCAGCTTGAAAATATCCTCCGCCACCTCCTTTTGCTGATCAGTAAGCGATCCATGTCTAATTCGATCGGGGTGCCACCTCAATGCGAGAGATCTGTACGACCTACGAATTTCTCGCTCACTTGCATTTCGAGCCACTCCCAGGCGCTCGTAATGGTTCATGGTCCCATTAATCTGGATAGACCTTGACCGCCGCGCAATAGCGTCAACATATGCACTCATCATGTGCTGCAAAATGGAGTTTCCAGTAAGTCCAGTAGTAACTTCGTCTCCATCCTCACCAAGGGCTTTTCGAATTTCCAGCAGCTCCGAGAAAATATTGAATTCTGCACTCTCCTTTGACATGAAGATATAGCTTCCACATGGAGCGTACCGATAATCCACTGTCTTCACAATATTGAACTCGCGAAGTTTGTCAAACGATTTTTGAAGCATGGTAATGCTCATGGACAAGTACGCCGAAGTGGCGCTAGGAACGGCTGCTGTGCCTGCACCCTTCACCATGTCAACAAGGCGCTGCTGCATTGGCGCTGGTAGCAGGTTGAGCAGAGCTTTTGTTGCTTTCGCGATAGTCACCAGTCGCTCTGTCGTTTTGGCCAGCATAGCAGCCGAATGTGCAATATTCAAGATTCCAGGGATGCAGTCGAATTCGTTGACGAAGTTCACCACGCGTTCATCCATCCCTAGCGGCTGCAAGAATGCTGTCAAGGCATCGTTGCCAGCGTACGCCGCACCAAATCCAATCGCGATGGCCACCGGAAGGTTTTGGAGCGCACTATCACGATCATTATTCCCGATTTTCTTCATCCAACCACTAGGCTCGTTCTTCTGTTTCTTGTGCTTGCAGAAGTGTTTTTCTTTGTGGCTGTGCTCTTTGCTGTCAGCTTTCGGTTGCTCCTCATCGATCTTTTCGAGTACCCGTTGCACAGTCTCTGGTAAACCATTGAAAACTAACTGGCAGAACGCAAGCTTGGCGATACTACCACCGATGGAATGCCCACAGAGCAGCAGAACTTTATCTGCTCGCTGTGCTTGTCTATAGAGTTTCGAGACATCCAGTCGCTCTGCGCGCTTCCAGAACGGCGCATGAACGCGAGATCCGCCGAAGCGGTGCACGAACAGCTGCGAGAGCGGCACGGCCGAGCCCACCACGGCCTGTACAATGTCACTGGGGCTCGTCGCTCGCATGGCGCAGATGACAGCCCCTTCCGACTCCACGAGCACGTAGTCGGTTGTGAACTCGAGTACCGGTAGCTGCAGGCTGTGCGGCAGTGGGGACTTGCGCACATGCATCTCCATCTCACGCGCCGCACGAGCATTGGCCAGCGCGTCAGAGGCTGACGGCGTTGCTTTAGTCGCAGACAGCGCAGCGCAGAGCACAGCGGCGCTCAGCAGCTCCGTCTCGTTGCAGGTGACTGCGCGCGTAGCGTCCGCGCGACCGCAGGCGCTACGCCACCACCACGCAGGCTGCAACTGCTGCGGCTGCTCAGTATGATCCTGGTCGTGCTGCGGCGCCATCAGAGGTGGTTGGATCGGGCTGGCCACTTCAGTTGTGACCGAGAGATTGAAGAAAGCGGTGCCTTGCAAATGTAGCCATATAAGATTCTCGGTGGATACTCTCCGAAAAGATGCACAGCAATTCTTCAGCGGACGAAGTTTAATTGCCCTAACCCCATATCCAAGCGACGTACTGACCACATTCATGCAACCTTCATCTCTCACTATTGAAGACTAATTATGAACACAGACTATTTTTGAATGGCTCAAAATAGAGAATGGATACTAAATGGGTAAATTAAAAAAATAAATGGGAACAAATATAGCAATTGGGCAAATCTGCCTGTTCAGATTGTGGGACCCGGACGACGCGCCCGGGGGTTTCGCAGTTCGAAAGCACGATGTAAATATGCAAAAAATTGTATTTGTTGGACTGGCATCACCATTCTGCAATCACAAGCATTGCAAGGACTGCGGCGACCACGGCCGCTCGAGCTTGAGCCCAGCCAGTTTGCGCAGCATTGCTTGTGACGTTGGCAGCGGACGTAAAAACCTCATCTTCGGCTTTGGCTTCCGAGACTTCGGTGTTTTGGCGAAGATATGACTCATCACCAACAAGGTCGTCGTTTGAAGCTGATGCTGATTCATCGCACAGCTCCTCGACTGCGTTGGCCTTGCTACCGCTGCTGGGTCGCGCAGAGTTCGCATCTTTGGGAGTTTTATGATTTTTTCCTGGCTGAACGACCCGTTCAAAGTCGACCAGGACTCCACCAACGAGTCTGACGTCAGACGCAGCCCGTTAGTCGCAACAGTGTACAGGTTTCAGCATACTGCTGCGACTCGGAGTCTCACGGCAGTCCGAGCGCTTGAGCGATGTCCACGTTGTGCATCTCATGCATCATTTGAAGGAACCGTAGGACGTCGCGGGGGAACTTTATCAAAACTACCCACAAACGTGCCAATGTTTATCAAAACTGCCCACAAATGATACGATTGGCTAAAATCTACAAACCTGCACGTGGCAAGAGGTATGCAATCGCCTGTGCACGCTTATGAGATTGTCGCTTTGAATAGGATCAACTAGCCGAGCGCCGCCGCTTCGCGGCGGTGGGTTTAGTTTTAGTCCCAGTAGTGTGGCATGCCCGCCTCCGCTTCGCTCCGGCGGGCAATAGTACTCTTAAGTTGAGTACACGCCTCGCTTTGCTCGGCTGAAATTTAATTTTATCAGACTCAAGCAATACAAAAGTCTTATCAAACGTTATGCAAATGTATTAGCAAACTGTCCGATTTCCTTACACAGTCTCGAAAATCTGCCTGTACACAATGTTCGCAGTGTACACTCCATCATCTTCCTCCAACTCTGGATACTCAATCAGCGCCTTGATCTTGGACGAGCGGTAACTCGGGAGAGCGCGACATAGAGCTGGCCGTGGGAAAAGCACGGTGACGCTAGGTACAACCCCAGATTGAACACCGTTTGTCCTTGCGCTTTGTTGATGGTCATCGCGAATGCTGTCTGAACTGGAAACTGCTTGCGCCTCAAACGGTACGGGAAGTTTCGAGCATTTTCGTCGCTTATGAAAACGATCTTTGGAATCAACACGTCCTGGCCGCGACGCTCCCCGGTCATTATCGTCGCGTGAATAACGTGTGGTTTCAGCTCCACAACCCGTAGTCGTGTCCCGTTGCATAATCCTAGGTCCGGGTTCAAATTGCGCATGAGCATGATCGGTGCTCCCACTTTGAGCGTCAGCTTGTGCGGAGGGATTCCGTTGATGTTCACTGAGTTCAGCACCTCCTGCTCAAAGAAGTTGCTTTCCTCGTCGTCCTGCACTGAGTCAATCGACCGGTACTCGCGGGCATCACCATCCAGACGCACTGATACAGCATCGTTGATACGGTGAACCATTGCATTCGTTGTCGTCAAAATGGTACGGTTCGCGAAGTAATCGTCCGTTGCAATGGCCGGGTTGTTAATATCAGCGTACATCGCGTCGACAATCCGAGTGAGTCCAATGGGGACCGCACCTGGCGCAATTTCGGCGTCCTCGTCACGTTCTTCGGGCGGGTTCTCGACCAACATGTCACGGGGGAGCTTCATGTAGTCGCCTCCCAGCGCGCGGTTTACCTCATGCCTCCCTTCACCAACTTGAAGGAGAAAATCTGAGAAGGCCGCCAGTTCTGCAGCCGTACTTGCACTGTGGGCAGCCCGCACGCGCATGTTCTCTGTAAGGCGAACTTGCTGGAAGTGCGGCCACAGAGTGGAGGACTTTAGACAGGCGTCAATTGTTTCAGATGGAGTTCCTCTCACTACAACGGGGAGGATTTGGCGAAAGTCTCCAGACAGTACGAATGTTTTTCTTCCGAAGGGTTCCTGGTCATTGTCCAAGATATCGCGTAGTGTAGCGGGGCTACACATTCGGCTAACCTCACCTTAGTGCGACACGCACTAAGTGGATACATTCAGGTGGGCCACATTGCAGTGTGGTCACCATTCGTATTAGGAAGCAGTCCTATTGGTCAGAAAGCAGGGTCTTTCTACCAGTAATACTCAAGCATTAGGCCAGAGTTTCTGCCAACCACTCGCTGGCAGAACCTCTCTTTATAGATATCAGTTTTAGGAGGAAAGCCACAGTTAACATTCAATTCAGTTCTCATTTTACCGCAAAAGCTACTATTTGTACCTTTATTTAGATCTAATTATACTTGTGGATACAAGTATACTTAATCTAAGTTAAATACACCTTACGCTTCCTCATACACGTGCGCTCACGTGTAAGCTAAAGTATTGGGCTAAGTAAGCCCATTACACGTAGGCTCCGGTCAACAGCTTCAAAGGCGTGTCGGTGTGTCATCGGTGCTTCATCCCAGATGATCAAACTGGCCGCTTGAAGTAACTTCCTGAGCTTGGATTGCTTGTAAATCGAACACGTCGAGTGTTCATTTAGCTTGAGAGGGATCTTGAAGGTAGAGTGAGCTGTGCGCCCTCCGATCAACAGTAGCGCTGCAATACCGCAAGAAGCTACCGCAATTGCGATTTTCCCCGAAAGCCGAACACTTGCAAGGATATGCTTCAACAGCGTTGATTTCCCTGTACCACCTGGTCCATCGACGAAGAATAGTTTCTTGCCAACCTGCGGACGTTCCACTGCGTCCATAATTTGGTCGTAAATGGCCCGTTGTCCATCGTTAAGCTCATCAGTTCGGTCATGAGCTCCTTGCAACACATCGTGATTGTATCCCTCCAATTCACGGCGGATGAGGTTATTTTCCAGAAGAGAGGTGAGAACCAATTCCCGATGTTCGCATAACTGTGGGAGCTCGAAGTGGTGTACGGCGTACCCACTGATTTGCAACAGGTCGTTAAGCTTCTTGAGCGTGTGGAACTGGATGGGATCCTCCTTGGTCTGTCCTTCAAGATTGCGGAATGTGAACGCAAAATCCCTCGATAGTTCGCCATAGAATTGGTCCCATAGTGCTCGGACGTCGGAAACTTGGGAATACACCAGTAGTGTGGCAAACAGTTGTCGAAGTGCTTTCGGCATCTTAAACGATGACGCTTCCGACATGCAAGCGACCCACTCTTGGTCATTCTCGAGGAGCCCCGCATACATCGCCGCTTTTTGGAAGGTCGGGTGAACTACCCCGTCCACGGTCTGCAAATCCTTGAAGGAACTCGGTCCCCTTCGGTGGCACAGTAGAACCCGCAAGTAGAAGCGCTCAATGTCTCGCGGAGAAACATGGATTGAGCGCCCAATAGCCGCTTGGTATTTCGAGCGACGAACCCACTTCTTCGCCTTGTTATCCCAAGAAAATTTCTTAGGAATTTCATGATACAGCATGGTCTTGGCGATCTGGTCTTCTGGTTCTTCACTCGCGCACAGTTCGAAAAAGCTGGTAAGTGTAGTGCGGCGACCCCGCTCTGCAACTACTGCTGGGTCATCAGTGGGCTCGAAAACAATCACCTGGCCACCTTCCAAGTGCACCGTAAGCCTGATGATAGAGTGCGTCTTGCCCTGGATCTCGAACGCCAATAGACGCATACATGCCTCGACGGGTGATATATATCTTGCGTTAAGAAACCGCAGGATCTCGTTCGGCTCCTCGCGAGGGTTGTTGGGATTGCGCACGGCCTCAATGGTGATTACCGCTCTATCGGACCCCTTGTAGACGTACTTGTACATGTACTTGATTGCTGTGATCGCAGTACACACTTCCACATTGATGTGGCAGTTGTACTTCTGCGATAGGTAAGGGTTGTACGGAACCACCCACTGGTTTACAGTCTCGTTGTCGTAGGTTTTGCCCTTGTACGTCAGAACACCTGCTTCACAACGACGCCGTCTATACACCGGGTATCCGTCCGGGTTTGCTCGCGTAACCTCTACCAACGGCTTTGGAATCCCTTCGAGCACTTTCCGTCCTTCATGCATGGGCTAGAAGGAAATGCTTCCCCACATGGGTCATGCATCATGCAAGTCATGACCGTGCCGAAGAGGTCAGGGTTGACGTTCTTGTCAGGCAATTCAGTAGACACCAACTTGTCAATAATCTCCCGGGTGTGAGGCTTGTCTTCGTCCTCCAGAATGATGAGAATATGGGCATGTGGTAGCCCGCGTTTCTGGAACTCAACAACGTAAATCCGCGCCAGTAGACGTCCCAGTACACCCTCATCCAAATCCTTTAAAAGCGCCTTAAGCTTCTGCTGTCACACGCGGGCAACAATGTCAGGGCGGTCTTGGGCACTCTGAAGAGGGTCCGCGATCTTCTCTTCAATCTCTTCCCACTTGGGATTGCACGTCATGGTCACGAAGACGTCGGGCTTTCCATACTCACGAACAATAGCCATTGAGTCTTGGTAGGCCTTGTACATGAAGCGGAGACCTCCCACATGTGAGTCTGGAAGGATGACACGCTTGCCGATCTAGCGTAACAAGTGATCTTCTCGTTGCTGCCGATCGGGGTGTACCAACTCCCCGCGCGTACGGTCGTATTCAGACAGAAGCCCTTCGCCTTCATCCAGGTTAATAGTGTTCTCGTTAAGCAGGGCATCTTCAACACCGTGATACTGATTTGCCCGAATCTCTTTTTGATGAGTTGCCACCCACCGCAATTGTTCCTGTTCACACTTGGCTCGCTGATCAACGACCCATTGCTGGAAGAGGCGCTCGCCTTGGTGAAGTGCGGACTGGTCGCCCACCTTCTGGAACAGTCGATACGCCGTGTGTTCGCGTAGAGCCATCTTCCTTTTGTTTCTGTAAACGGCGCCGTCCGCGTACGTAAGCGTATGCGTCCACCCGAGATCACCATGGGGGAACAGCAGTGGGTATTGGAGAGGATCATACTTCTCATCTGTCTCAAAGAGTCGCAGCAACTGGTGATCCCTAGCGAGTAGAAGCAGGTCGCGTGGTTTGGCAATATTTCCATCATCGATCAATGCAGCACCCAATTCAGAAACGATTGGCAAGTTGTGCGTCCCAGGCTGCGACGGCTTGGCGTGCAGTCGGTATTGAATGTCCATCACATCAACACCATTAGCCAAATCCTCCCGCAGCTTTTCTCCGAAATTTAAGAACTGCTGAGCAGGGATTACACCTCTCCATCATATCCTCGATATCCTTCAGCGCCACATTGTCCAGGTCGGCGTAGATGCCTTTGCGCCTCTGAGCTCGCGCTTGCATGTCGGGATCGACGATATAGATCTGCGCAAACTTTGGTGAAGTTCTCTCACCTGTAGCTGGGTCCACATACGGCAGCATTGATCCCAGGTAATGACCCATCGCTCCTTGAATACGATACGAATAGACGCCATGTTGTCCAGCGACATCCTGGTCTTGGTCGACAGCTCGAAATGTGCTGACACTTGAGGAAGCACCAATCGACGGGAAGGTAAAGGCTTGGTTGTACGCCCGGACGTGGCGGCGGAACTCGTTGTCTCCGTACAGCACCAGCAGTCGCCCTGGTGCAGGCTGAAGGGGATGAATTCTGACTCTGCCTTTCATGCAACACATGAAATCCGACTCGTCGGGCCACTTCCAAGCTTGGCACAGAGGGCACACTACTGTAGGAGGGAGTCTGTGGCGCCCGTTCACCACGTTCTCTCCGGTTACCATGGCGGCTCGGAAGTTCTCGTGGTTTACATGACCGTGGCAAGGCTTGACTGACTTGCGCCGAATGCGTTCTTGTTCTCGCCGCGCTTCGACTTCTCCTTCTGTTAGCGCTGCGCGTCTGGTGGCATGCTGCTCCCGGTCCACAGCTTGAGTAGCTGAACGCTCCTCCTCTGTCTGTAAAGCGCGCACCATAGCATGCCGCTCTCGGTCAAGCGCTTGTGACGCCGCTCGCTCACCCTCAGTCTGTGATGCGCGCAAGGAGGCATGGCGCTCTCGGTCAAAAGCTTGTGAAGCCGCTCGCTGTTCATATGTCTGTGCTGCACGTGAAGCTGCATCACGCTCACGGTTTACTTGTCGAATTGTCTCACGTTCAGTATCCGTCTGGTCTGCACGTCTTGCAGCCTCGCGCACACGATTCTGTTGTTGAACATCTCGACGCTCCGCGTCGGTCTGGGCTGCTCGACGGACTTGCTGCTGGATGCGATTGTGTTCACGCCCAGTCTCCCGTTCTGCAGGCGTTTGTCGCGCACGGCGCTGTTGCTTCCGGAGCCGTTCGATCTCACGGATTGCGATACGCTGCTCCTCTGTCCTTCGAGCCCTGGAAGCTCGCGCACGCTCTTTGTTTTTAGCTTTAGTACGTTCCTTCTGAGAAGCAGACATATTTGCTCTGCGAACCCGTGCCCGCTCCGCATCTCGGGCTCGTAAGGCAGCCGCCCTATCATGCAAACCCAGAATTGGAGTGGCTGTCGACACAGCTTCAGACTCCGTGGTGCGTTGCCCCTCAACATCCGCTGCAGCGTACCGTCGCTGGTGCGCTGCGGGGTCGTCATCTTCCTGCTTGCCTTCCTGCTCCACAGTAGCCCCCTCAGTCGTCACCACTTCTCGAACGTTAGCTGTCGGAACGTCAGCATCAGCAGCGTCGATGTTGAGAGCTGCAAATTCCTTGTCCAAGTTGCGTTTATGGTAGTTTCTCCGCTTCCTCCGTTTCTTCCTGTCGCTTGCGTCTTCAGGTCCAGCAGGTGTGGCGTTCACGCGCGCGTTTTGCAGCAGGGCTTCTTCGATCTCCCTTCGCGTGCGCTTGCGTTTGGGAGCCATGAATCCCTGTGTACAGGAAAGTGATCCACACAACAGAACACGTTAGATGAAACGGCAATACATGTTTAAAATTTAAACATATATAAATAACTCCAATCCAGCCGAAATAGCAGCATACAACGCAACAGATTTCCCACGACGCCACTGATACAAATCCAACAGCGTTTGACCAACAGCTTGCATGCACCGTCATCTTATAATCGCAAATTCCAGGTACGACTCACAGACCAAGCGACGGTAAAACTCCTCATATAGCCAAGCTTCCATTCCAATTGATTTTTTTTCTTTTTTTCTTTTGTGCACCGCACCTCCTCGTTTACCACCTCAAAGCACGACTCGCCTGCGTTGCCTCTCAATACCTTTGGAGAAAACAACAGCGAGCTTCTTTGGTGCTGAAGCGTCAGCTCATCGCACGTTTGTTTGTGTCACTTCCCTCGGTGACAGTGCGTGAGTCTCGGCTTGATGCCACTGGGCTTGTTCAGCCCAGGCAATTAACCTTTTTTGGTTGTTGAGGGGTAATGGGTCAGCTGTTGGTGTTTTCTTTTTGAATTGGAACTTCCACTGGCATCATAAGAGTTGAAGGATCGCTCAATCCGCTAGGTGCCCCCGAAATTCAAGACTATTAGACAGCGTGCATCCACGGAGTCAAAGTCTACACAGATTGGACTCGCTTTAGGCATCGTAGTACTATCCATCGAATAGCATGAAGCCATCCCAGTAAACGGACCCCAATATCACCGCCTCGAAGAAGGTGTCCTTGTTCTTGCGAAGAGACGGCCTTGTTCTTGGATGGTGTTGGGTATAATAGTTGCCGCACGCCCGCCAAGCTCCCTTCCATAATAAACCAATCACTTTCCCGCCTTCAACGGGCCTCACAGCCCGGAGTGGTATTCATCGCACAAAGTGCCGTTGGAATTGCCGGGTTGGGGCAGGCGTACGGTGGATGTGGTCCTTTGCGCATTCCACCCATGCACATCCCTCTAGATTTCGGGGGCTAATCGTCCAGGGACGTGTACGGGCTTAAGGAATCGCTTGGCTCCTACTGGCGGAAAGGTGTCGGTTAAGTATGGCCAATAGGCAGACGCTTAGTGTGCTCTCGCGCAGAGTGGGCGGTGGGTTAAATACTCTTTAATAAATAGTACTAATTAAGACTAAGAATAGTCGAAACAGTTCAGTTTATTATTTTCTAAAAACCCTTAGCACGCGTCCCCTGGACAGGAACCCCCCTCCCTTCCAGGCATTTAAACATTACCCTAACCTCTCCCAGGGACCTCAGACCACCATGGTATGGTTGTGGATATAAAGGCTATCATGAAGTACACGCAGCGTACCTTGTCCGCGAGGTGTCCGCGCGCGCGCCCGATTTCGAAATGGGGGCAAAATTCACATTCGGACCTAAGTGACCCAATAAAGTGCGATTGGTGTAGTCCACAAAAGCGTTGTTTTAGCCAATGAGGGCCGCCTTCGCTGCGCTCGGCAGCTTTAGAGCCAATGGGGGCCGTCTCCGGCGCCCAAGACAGCCAATCGGGTGCCGCCATCGCTGCGCTCGGCGGCCCATGGGCAGGGTGGACGCACCGCCTGACACACACGCAGACAGACTTGATGATGACTCTAGTAGATGTTGAGGATAAGCTTGTTCCAGCACTCTTGCGGCGTTGTGTCGTCTAACGAAGCCGGTGTGGGTTGTGTAACGACGATGCCGACCAGCTCGACGATGACTACGGTATGCTCTTTGAATGACTCCAGCATTACGAGCCACCTCTCGTAGACTCTACGAGAGGCTGCCAAGATAAATACGACGACGAGTATGATGCCCCCGTGGTAGAGTACGAGGCAGCTCTGCATAAGCTCGAGATGCAGAGAACGAAACAAGCTTATTAAGACGCTCTAAGTACTGCCGTTGCGTTGGAGTGAGAGGCTCTAAAACGCGAGCCCAAGTCTGCCACAATTGTTCACGAAATCGAGACCAACGTGGCACCCAAGAGACTTTCAGCGCGTGGAATCTCGCAGTTGGCTTGGTGTGCACTGCTACGAGCAATGCGGATGCTAGCTCTACGACTAGCATCAATGCGTCTTGATTTGCGGCCGACTCTCGTTCTTTGCCGCGGTAGCGAATAAATTGAGCGAAGCACTGTAAGGTGGTAACTATAGCCATCTCCTCGTCCGATTGGCACACCAGAACCCATTGCCACCAGCAGTTAAATCTCCCAGCAACACGATCGATGGACAGCTTCTCAAACATTGCAAATAGTCGGCGTGAAACACTCTGTTGCAATCGCGTTTGTGTTGCGCTTCAAGTTGCTTACCGTGCCAGACCATATCAATGTCTTACCTAAGATAAAGTTGATGCTGACATGTACAATTGCATTCTAGAATAGCTGCTGACCTAAAGGACGTGAGCCCTTCGCATTTGCGTGCTTTATAACTGGAAAGTGTCCATGGATCCACTGAATCTGGGTCTTCAAAGGGTTTGCGTCCCGCTGAACCTGAGCGTTTGCATGTTGCAAACCCAGACCTCATCGGGGGCCTTAAGACAGATTTCTAGGCTTACTTGATTTTCAGTACAATCGGATTTGAATGACCTTGGCCGAACAACTTCTGCTGGAATGGGGCTACCATCGCGGCAGGTTATTTGATTTGCAGGTTCGTGGGCAACAAGGAGCGCATGCTGTGGATTAACGCTGTCTCGTGCATGCGCTCCTTGTTGCCCACGAACCTGCAAAGCAAATAACATGTACAGCTAGGTGTAGCACGAGTCGTGCTACACCTAGCTGTACAGGTTTGTAGATTTTAGCCAATCGTATCGTTTGTGAGCAGTTTTGATAAACATTGACACGTTTGTGGGTAGTTTTGATAAAGTTCCCGTCGCGGGGGACGAGATATCCACCGGGAGCAGCATCTGGTGCGCCAGCTTCGCAGCCGCACCAGATGCCCCGTGTATGAAGCGGAGGGCGCACGACACAGGTAGCATCCATGTACTGTAGTGCTCGCTTGGTGATAATAGGGTTTCAAAGTAGATTTTTGACAAACATGCTAACATAACGGCAAGAAAATCCCGCCTCTCTCTGATTGGCTGTTTTTCAAGTTACTTTGAGGCCCCTGCTTGCGATCAGCTACCAATTGCTAGCATGACGTTCGCGTAAAGCAGAAGTCTGTGCTGTGTCCACAGCGCCAAATCGGCGTCCAACCGCGGCATATGCACCGACGTTGAGTCTGCACCCGCGAGCAACACCCGGTCTATCAGCAGCATTTTCGTAAGGAGGGCAGGCTTTCCGGCTTTCAGAAGCTCAGGTGGCTTTGACTCGAATTGGGCGTCAAGAAAACCTGACATAGCGGCAAAAGATCAAACCGCTCTGATTGGCTAATTGCATACTTAGGTCTATATGTTTCCAGGTTCTTCATGTCAACTTTGAAACCCCCTTATATTAATATAGCGTCAATGCGGTACAGTGACAACTCCTTAAGTGACAGCATGTTTGGATCGGACAAGTCGTTGTTTCAGTTAAAGAATTCGTCAGATAGAGATGTGGCTACATCTGCAAAGTGGATACATTCTTTATCTTGGTGCAAAAAAACTATCTAGTGAAGTCTGACGCCGGCGCTTTACAACTTGTGCTCTCGCTAGCGCTGTCAACGTCTGCAGCATTTCCTGTTCGCGCTTGGTCTCCTCTTCACACTGAAAGAAAAAGGAAGAGAGCTCCATACAGTAAGCGAGTGCCGTCGCTGCTGACACAGGGGGCTGTTCGAGCTCCTCAGTCTCGTTTTCGCTGTCTGCATCGCCAGAGTGGTTGCTTTCGCAGTCAATATCAGGTTGCTCGTGAACTTCCGTATCTGAATCGATTGCTAGATAGTCTGAGACGCTGCTGTGGCCGCTAATTCCCTTTAACATACTCGCAAGTTCGTCCACAACATTTTCTTCAGCGCCAATTGCGTACTCCCCTGCTTGTCGGATCTCGCTCAACAACGCAGCATCGACAATCCGTGATTTGACCCAGCAATTGCGAATACAGTCAGCACTCACATCACCCCAGCTCTCGATGCTGAACTGGATCGCCTCAAGTAGGTTTAGCTTGCGCTTGATGCCGCCTTCAATTGCATCCAGGCACCAGCGAACAAAGCGACTCCGATATCGGGCTTTAAACGATCGAATGATCCCTGTTTGAAATAACATGTCAGTGGTCGATTGTTAAAATAAATTTTAAGCAAAAACAACTCACCCGCATCCAATGGCTGCACTGAAGACGTCAAATTCGGAGGAAGGAACTGCACTTCAACATGTGAAAGTGTCCGAATGACTTTGTGGCTGGAGGCATTGTCGATCAGTAAAAGTACTTTTCGGTTTTGTACTGCCATCTTCAAGTTAAAACTCTGGAGCCACTCGAAAAAGATGGATGCCGTCATCCAAGCCTTTTTAGTGTGGTAATAGTCGACAGCCTTGCCTTTGAGTGCGCGTCGTGTGCCGCCTGGAAAACACCGTGGGTTCGCCGCTGTCCCAATTATTACTGGGTTCATCTTGTCAGTACCGGTTGCATTGCAGCAAAACACGACGGTAATTCGTGACTTGTCCCGCTTTTTGCCTTTGCGACGCTTCGTAGCAAGCGTTTGGTTGGGGGGCAGACGATAAAAGTGGGCAGTCTCGTCAAAGTTGTAAATGTCTTTGGGTTGGTATTGACGGGTAATATCTTGTAGCGAGCAGCGAGCCGAACGGATTTCTACCGCTGTTGAGCTGTCGGCCTCACCGTGCAGGCGATGCGAGGAGATGCCGTTGCGTTTCTTGAACTTGGCCAGCCAGCCGTTGCTTAGACGAAGCTGCTCATCGCTGATTTTGAGGTCGTTCTTGATGTCTCCAGCTTTTAGAAGCAGGATATCGTCAGAGATGACGCTGTCCTCTTCGTTACGATGGAAAAAGTCGACCAGTTGCTTCTCTAACTCGGGGAACTTGACTTTACGTCGCCGCGTTGCCGATGAGCTGGCGCTGCAAAAGTAAGCTTGAGGCTTGTTGCGGATGCGCCGAATAGTGCTGGTGCTGACCGACTTCTTAAAGGTGCTAAGGACCCACAACTGGAGCTCTCCGTCCTTCACGCGGGGCGCGCGCTGGGCTTTTAAACGGACTTGCAACTTTTCCTCTAATGTGAGCGATGGCTGGTGACGACATGGTGGTGTGCTCTGGGACTACGGAGGAGGCAGGTCGGCGGTTCGGAAATGAGTGTCGAGACTGATAGCTGGTGTAAAAGTGTTGGGAGAGACGCTCTTTAAACGATTGGCAGTCATTTATTCTAGGAACCCTATGAAACGACGTCCATGTAGAGAGTTAAAGCGCCAACCCTGGCGACCACTTAGAGAATAGAGAGGTTTTTGATCACTTACAGAGTTACTATAGTGAAACTCATATATTCCCGTTTGCACTCAAGGGTTCCTACCCAAATAGGGAACGGATAGTCACTTATAGGGGTTCATTTAGGAAGGTGTGACTGTAATAGAAAATCAGTCAGGCTGTATGTTTCCTGAATGTTGCCAAGCTGCATGTTGCCAGAATGTACCAAATGCAAACAAACAAAGGCAACGCTCCTGGGCCGCCTAACGACAGTTCTTCGAACAGCGAATTGAATGAAATCTTTTTAGGGGAAATCCTGTTTCGGGGCCGTAATTTTGAAATAATTCCGTTTCGGGGCCGATGAAATCGAAAGGTACGTTATATTCAAAACACACCTTGTTTTGGAAATCATCATGAACGTATACTGTAGCCCAAACGTATCCTGCTGCCACAATATATCAGTATCGTTTCCTGTTTCCCAAAGCCTACCTATCACCGAACTGTAACGTGTATCCTACTTGTAGCGGGTAACCTAACCGTAGCCTAGCTAAGCTGGAGCAACGCGCGTAATACACGCCGCGTCCGAGGACGATTCGTCGCCCCTGGAAGATAATGCATCAGTCGCCTCGGTCACGCTTTCTTGGCGGTCTTGGCTCTCGGGACGAGCTCGCAGCAGTTCTTCGATCGAAGCCACTCGCGCCTGCATCTCCCTCAGCCGTGTATCAACTGCTAGAACATGTACCAAAATCGTACGCAGCTGGGCGACGAGGAAAGCATTGGCCCCTTCTCCTTCTTGTCCGGGGAGGAGGCTTGTATCGTCGAGCGCACACTCGTAGCGGTCGCGGTAGCTGACCTCGTAGCGCCCCCCCCCCCCCCTCCTTCAGGTGACGAGTGATGTCCTGCTTGAACTTGGGCGTTGTCAGCGCCATGTTGCACTCGGGAAACGTGCAGATGACGCCGCTTTTTCGCTTGCTTGATTAGGATTTCGAATGACCATAGCGATAGCATATTGTTATGTGTACCACTTACGGCACACCAAACCCTTAACGTTCAATGTGACATTAATGTAACATATACCGGTATTACCGCTACTTTAACCAGTTCTGGTACAACGATTGGTTGCGTTCAGTCGAGGCTTGGAGGAAGAGGGATTTGATGACTTCCCGATTTGGCGCTTGTACTCCGACATGAACGCATTCACGCTTGCAGTGGTGACTTACGTCATTCTGGTACATATCCCTCTTATGTGTTAAGTTTTCTCTAGCGTATCTGTGGCTGGGAAAGCGGGGCTGCTATTTTCCAACTAGCACCTCTGTCAAAAACACAGCATGCTGCAAGATCAAAGGCTCTCCGTTCTCTGTTGAGCCACTCCGCAGCTGTTACGCGGAGAGAGCGGTACCTGTAGATGTAGATATTCTCACCGCTGGATCCACTAATCTTCCCGTAACCCAATTAACGCGCAGTCGTCCTAAGAAGGTGAGAATCCGAACGCGCTGAGAGGTTATCAACGACGACTCCCCCGTCCACTTCAGTCGGTGCTCTAAGCCTGGACACACGCGCAAACATGTAAGAGGCGCTAAAAGGAGCACATCAAGTGAATGACATCCCGCGAGCCCGCCTGATATATGGCTCAAGAACTCCACCGCATGTGCATATAATACCTGCATCTTAGCTAGACTACGGTTAGGCTACACACTACGGTTAGTCTACACGCTACAATTAGGATACACGTTACAGTTCGGTGATAGGTAGCCTTTGGGAAACAGGAAACGATACTGATACATTGTGGCAGCAGGATACGTTTGGGCTACAGTATACGTCTATGATGATTTCCAAAACAAGGTGTGTTTTGAATATAACGTACCTTTCGATTTCAACGACCCCGAAACGGAATTATTTCAAAATTACGGCCCCGAAACAGGATTTCCTCATCTTTTTATGACTCTGGCGCTTGTTTGTACCGGATAATCATCACACGCAGGGTCAGGCCTGGGAATTGAGCGGGCGAGACTGTGGTGGAGCGGGATCGGCCAAAATCTTGTTGAGGCCTGATCTGGCTACCACAGCGCCCAGACACCGACTAACGGAGGGGGTCCCCCTTGATCCGTGATCAGCTGAACTGTTCTCACCTTGTGTACCCGTCGGCGGGCTGGATCTGCTCTCTCGGGGCTCCGAAGATGCAGCACTTGGTGAAGATTGAATGTCTTGGCGAGACGTGGGGATGGGTTTGGAGCAGCGCGGAAATCTTCGCTCTGCGTCCGGTTATTGGTCTCGATCGAGGGTCCTTCGCTCAGATCGAGGGGTCTGGATACAATCCGAGACCGGTAGTTGCCTTTCGTTGGTGTGTTGGCTCCTTTCCAGCTAGTTTGTCGCCTCCTATGACGAGATCTTGAGTGTTGAGAGAAGACTCGATCGCCAGCCAAACTGTTAACTCTGGTCGATCGGCACACGGATACTTGAAGGAAAGGGTCACTAGAGTGGGCAAGGCTGGCCGATATATTATCCAGGCTTAACCTCACTACCAGATCCTCTATTCCCGACACTTGTCAACACTGCCGAGGCCAATGTAGTTCCACGGAAGGTGACTGAAGACACTTGTGATGTAAAGTGCAAATTCAACTCTGATTTATGTTTAGCCTCTACGTCGCTACGGCTACCATCCCAACCTACATCTTACAACCAGACAACCGCTTGATTCTTGGCCCGGCTGCGCCCCTTGGTTCTTCCCATCCCTGTCCGATCTCGATCCGCGATCCCGATCCGCGATCTCCATTCGCAATCTCGATCCGCGATCCCGATCTGCAATCTCCGTTCGCGATCTCCATTCGCGATCTCGATCTTGGTTGCCCCACTTTTGGCTGGGGGCCTCGTATGATGCCATCTCCGTTACACATTCGGTTCTGTCTTCAGTCCTTCGCCAGCTTCCATATTCTGGCGACGACTTCGTATAGCCTCTTTCCCTGGTGGCCGCCGCCAATCGGGCCTGGTCTGTGTTGACCGCCCCGACTCTACCGGATCCGGACCCCTGGCGTCATCCTGCTTGCCCCAGATCCACCAGATCGCGCCAGTTCGCACCTGCTCCGCATCCACATCTCCGCGTTGTGCTCTGTCCTCGAAATTTCCTCATGTGCTTCACCACACGAGAATTGCCTGTTGTACGTCGATGAAGCGAGACGCGGCTTTAAGCCCCTGGCGAGGTGGAACTTCCAAATCACTAACCGATCGCGGAATATAGACCAAATCTGCTTCAAAAGGAGCCATTCCGATGCTAGCGTGACCTCGGGCGTTGTACGCAAACTCGACCAGTGCTAGAAACTCGTGCCAGTCGCTTTGATGGGGAGCCACACACGCCCGAAGATAGTGACCGAGGTAGCGATTTGTTATCTCTCATGTCTGACCGCCCGTCGAAGGCTTGAAGGCACTGCTTGGGCACAACTTGGTGTCCTGCAACTCGAGTAGACGCGCCCACAGCTGCGAGGTGAATTTTCTGTCACGGTCACAAACAATGTAATGGGCTTACTTAGCCCAATACTTTAGCTTACACGTGAGCGCAGGTGTATGAGGAAGCGTAAGGTGTATTTAACTTAGATTAAGTATACTTGTATCCACAAGTATAATTAGATCTAAATAAAGGTACAAATAGTAGCTTTTGCGGTAAAATGAGAACTGAATTGAATGTTAACTGTGGCACTCCTCCTAAAACTGATATCTATAAAGAGAGGTTCTGCCAGCGAGTGGTTGGCAGAAACTCTGGCCTAATGCTTGAGTATTACTGGTAGAAAGACCCTGCTTTCTGACCAATAGGACTGTTTCCTAATATGAATGGTGACCACACTGCGATGTGGCCCACCTGAATATATCCACTTAATGCGTGTTGCACGAAGGTGAGGTTAGCCGAATGTGTAGCCCCGCTACACCATCTCCCCGTTAGGACTTGATGTGCCGGTCTCGACACATCAATCCAAAGTCTTCTTCGGAGAGAACTTCGTGCTCATTTCGAAATGAGCACGCCAACGACGCAGACTTCTGACGAGCTTGCTGCACCTGCAGCAAGCAACGCGGTCGTCGCTAGCACAGCGACGACTGCCTCATCTTCAGCCTCTTCGGCGTCCGTCGTCACTTCCACGGTGACGACGTCAAGCTCCCCCAAGCGTACCATCTCGGTTGGGGAGTACCACGAGAGGGCGCGGACCAAGCCGACCAATGCCAACGAGACCCTCTTTGATGGCATGGAGGATCTCGACATGGAGGAGGGCGAGGAGGAGCCAGGCTCCTCGTCTTCAGGGCGCAATGAACCAAGCGTGGGGACCCGTCGTCCCCGCGAGGACGACTCGGACGCTTCGAGCTCAAAGCGCTCGCGCAGCGGCAGCGACAGGCCGCTCGCTGATGCCGGGGCTCTGTCTACTTCGCGGGTGGAGGCGACGACGACTCCACTCCGTCTGCGGCTGTGACGTCGCGCACTAAGCCGGTGCGCGACCCGTGGATGCCGTCTCCGAGCGAGATCCAATCTCGCTACGGCAGTACCACGCCGGCCAGCCCGTACGCGCTGTACTCCTGCAGTGCCATCAACGACGATGATGTCACTAAGGAGCTCGGCTTCGATCCGTCGCCGGATCAAAGACGTGATTATTATATCGGGCTCTTCCGCGAGCTCCGATTCTACGGGAACAAGAGACATTCCCGTAAGAGTAAGGTGACAGAGTGGGAGGTACTCTGTCAAAGCTGGAGTGCGTTCGTTGAAAACTTCAACCACGACCCGGCTGGCTACCGTGAGCGTGTTCGCTCTGCGAGCGAACTCTACGAGCGCTTCTCGAAGCGGCCCAAGATTTTGCGGCTGCACGATGGTGCAGTCGAGGCGGGGATTCCGTGCGCAGTGCCGGCTGGCGTTGCGTGCGAGCGCTGCCAAGCTGGGGTAGTGCGGCTGTCCGAACGGGACCTTAACGGGTACACTGGTTAAGTGTGCCTGTGGAATTGAAGACTGCGTGAGAAGTCAATCACGCAGTTGTCGTCTGAGCGTGCTGAGGGTGAGCGCAACACTCAGCTGAGGGCTGTAGGCAACTACAGCTCTCGCTCAAGTTTTACGCCCTTCGGCGGAGCTGCTGGTGGCGGGATTCGTACTCCGTCACCATTTCCGGAACGTCGCTCATCAGGACGTTCCGCGGCTCCCACGTATCGTAGTCAGGATAGTATCCTAACCAACGAATACGAAAATCAATCTGACCTTCGGTCCAGATCTGATGATCAACGATTTGCTGGACAATCCAGCGAGGATCCCCACGTGCGTCTCGCAACGGGGGCGGTGGCGGTGGGAAGACGCCACGGACCGTCGCCGGCCGAGGTCTGGGATCGTTTGGAGGCGGTGGAGCGCATCCAGACGGCTGAGCTCGCCGAGATACGGCAGGAGCTGAAGCTCTTGAAGGCCCGAATCGGTCAGGCCGGGCAGACCGCTTCGAACGTCCAAGTGAGCTTGGGGACGGTCGTTGCTCGCGTGGAGCAGCGTGTTTCCGCGCTCGAGGCGAGGATCGCGCCGAGTCACCGGGAGTAGGTGACTCGCGTTGCGAGTAAGGCTTCAGCCGCCCAACGTAAAAGGTTGGGTGGAGGCGCATGTGGACGGTATGTCTAGCGTGTACGCGTTGCCATGCTTCGTCAACACGGTGAATGGCCCGATGAAGCGCGGGGCAAGCTTGCTTGCTCCGAAGTCGGAAACTGCATGTTTAGCTAGGTTCTGTGTAGCTAACAGAACTAATGAACCCACTTTGAATTCATTTGTGTTTCCTCTGCCATTGTTGTCAGCATTCAACTCTGTCGATCGACAGAAGCTGCAATAGCATCTTGCACAAACCGTATTACGGCTTGGCGGCGCTGGACAAAGTCCATTGCCTTCGAGTTGAACTCTTTGTTCAACCCGTTGTTCTTGTTCACTACAGGCCCGGCCTGTGTGTGGTTGTTGTTGTTGAGAGTGTCTACGCCCGGCGTAGACATTGCGTTCTCGTCGATTGGACTACGCGCAGTCCGTGCGCGTGTGGACACAGCTGATATGTTTCTCGTATCAGCGTGTTCAATCGGTTTGGTTGAAACCGGATACCCTCCCCCACTTAAAGAAGGAGCAACCGCACCGAGTACGCTCGGTACGCGTGGATGCCTCATGGCGTTCACGTAAAACGGTGTATGTCCTGTCGAGACATGCACCGAGTTGTTGATGGCAAACTCTGCCATCGGCAAGCAGTCGCTCCAGTATTGGAACGAGTGAGCGTAGCTCTTCAGGGCGTCAACCAATACCCGGTTGACGCGCTCAGTTTGTCCGTCGGTCTGCGGATGATCCGCAGTCGACATGGACAGCTGCGTGCCAAGAAGTTCAAACACTTCTTGCCAGAAAAGCGCTGTGAAGCGCGGATCACGATCAGACACAATGTCGATCGGCATGCCATGGTGTCTAAACACCATGTCAACAAACAGGCGTGCCGTCTGCTTGGCTGTCACTTCGGCTGGTACTGCACCAAGATGCACCATCTTGCTGAACCGGTCAACAAAGACCACAATACCAGTCCTCCGCTTGTTGTCAGGCGGAAGACCAAACACAAAGTCCATTGAGATGGACTGCCAACACTCCGACGGAGTCGGTAGTGACTGAAGTGGAGCCTGCGAGAAGGGCGCAGGCTTCACGCGCTGGCAAACCTCGCAAGCACGAACGTACTTGCGTACCCACTTGTACTGGTGACTTCAATAGAAGTCACGCGTGAGAAGCAAATATGTCTTCTCACGACCCTGATGTCCCGACGTCGGGGCATCGTGATACTCGTAAGTGATCCTGAGCTTCAGCTCATGATCGTCCGGCACGACAATGCGATCAGCGTTGTCGTCGACTGCGCTGTAAAGTACCAGACCATTGTGTACACGATAACGGTGTACACGTGCACGGATATGTTTCGCCAGCTTCTGACGAGACTTGTCAGAAGGCACAGCGAAGTAGTCCAACAACTGCTTCGCATCCGCATTCTTCGTGTATGCGGACCGCACGTCGTCTAACAAAGACGACGAGGGAGTAGACGTCCGTGCGACGCCAATTGCATTGGCGTCGGCCTTGTGCATCGCATAATCAGGTCGACGCGACAACGCGTCGGCCACAACATTCAACCTTCCAGGTTTGTACTCAACCTGGAAGTTGTACTCCGCAAAGAATGAGAGCCATCTCGCCATTCTTTGTGAGATGTGCGGTGACTTGATCGCCGTACGCAATGATGCGTGGTCGGTGTAGACCACAAATGGTCTACTCCCAAGTAGATACACTCGAAACGTCGCGAGTACATACTTCATGGCAAGGAGTTCCTTGTCATGTACCGGGTAGTTGCGCTCAGCTGGCTTCAGCTGACGCGACTGATAGTAGACCACGCGATCACGTCCTTCGTGATCGTGTTGCATTAGGGCGAATCCGATTGCGAAATCGGACGCATCACACACGACGTGGAACGGGCGATCTTGGTCGGCCACCGCCAAGATCGGCGCCTCAGTCAAGCCCTGCTTGACTGCATCAAAGGCCTGCTGACAATCAGCAGTCCAAACCCATGCAGCGTCCTTCTTTAGGAGCTGGGACAGCGGGCGAATCTTGCCCGCGTAGTTGCTCACGTACTTGCATAAGTACGTAGCGAGTCCAAGGAACTGCCTCAGTTCCTTGACATTGGAAGGCATAGGCCATTCATTGATCACTCTGACATTTCCCGGGTCAGGGCCTACGCCGTTCTTCCCTACGAGACACCTAAGGACGGGTATCTCGCTAGCCCCGAAGATACACTTCTTCAGGTTCGCATAGAGCTTGTGTTTGCGCATGAGCGCAAACAACGTGCGGAGATGTTCCTTGTGCATCTCCACTTCCGACTTCCCGTCCACAGCCCGGCTTTGGATGAACACGTCGTTGAAATAGCTCGGTGCGAAGTCGCGCACCGAGCGCAACAAGTGCGTGCCGCACCTGTTGAACGTCGCAGGGGCGTTCGTCAGTCCTTGCGGTATTACGAGCCACTCCCAGAGCATACCGCTCGGAGTGCTCACCGCCGTGAGAGGTATATCACTCTCACGCATGAGGATCTGATAGAATCCGTCTCTCAGATCCAGAGCACTAAAGATAGTGCTCAAACCCATCGAATCGATGATCACATCTTTTCGCGGTATCGGCGTCTGCGCCGGTACCGTTGCGTCGTTCAGCTTGGTTTAAGCATGAACGATGCGCCACCCGCCCTGTGCCTTCTTGACACAGAACGTAGGCGCACTGTGCGGGGACTTCGATTCCCGCACTTGTCCAGCCTTGCGACGACTCTCAAAGAAGTCGTCGAATGCTTTGACTTGCTCTCGCGGCAGTGGCCACTGCCGCGTCACGCAATACTTCGTTCCCGACACGAGATCAATCTCGTGCTGAACACCCTTGTCCTGCGGCAACTCCGCAGGGATTTCGTCCGGGAGTACGTCTCTGTACTCACGCAAGACCTCGTAGAAGGGACTCGACTTCAGTGAGTCCCAGCTCTGCTCGTCGAAGCGTTCCTTCTTCGAATTGGCGCTGAGGGCGTCGACGCCCTCAGCGACGAGCTGTTTCAACTCTTCCGCTTCACACTTCATCCTCTCGACATCCGAGAGGATGCAAATCTGCTCGATGCGTCCATCGTGCAGGTCGCGGGCGAAGCGCCTCCAGCTTGTGACTGGAAGCGAAGTCAACTCCGACGCTAGCGTCGGAGGGTTTCTTTAACTTCATCTTCTTATACTGGAAACCAGTATTCGTACGCGTCAAGACACTCAGTGTCTCGACGGTCGTCTCCAGTTCCTGTG
The DNA here is from genome assembly GCA_009729435.1 of Phytophthora fragariae. Taxonomy (NCBI): domain Eukaryota; phylum Oomycota; class Peronosporomycetes; order Peronosporales; family Peronosporaceae; genus Phytophthora; species Phytophthora fragariae. The sequence goes on from QQOI01000063.1 coordinate 494,241, forward strand.
TCTGCCCGGCAGACACTGCTTGTAGCGTCTCGGTCCATGACCGAGACTTGCGCAGCTTTGCTCGCTTGCGCCGTTCGCTTCGTGTGCGGAACCCAGTTCCGCGCGTCTTGTTTTGTCCGGGCCCGGCCGCGGACAGATCTTCCTTTTGATCGCCGGCGGGTTCAACCCGCGGGCGCACGCAATCAAGCCCTGCTTGATCGCGTACCGCTTCGTCGTGGGTCCACGGCGCTGCTGAGATCCAGCAGCTGTCGCACTCGAGAGGTCCATTGGTTCGGGACCTCCCGACGGCTTTACCATCGGTCGCGGCATCGGCTGCGGGACGTTCACATGGAGCTTAGCCTGTCGCAGGCTAAACTCTTCTTGTATTGCAAGAGCAATCGCAGACTCGAGAGTACTTGGGTACTCTCGGAAGAGATAGGTCTTCACAGGCCCATCTTTCAGGCCTTTCAAGAACCTGACGACCTTTGTCGCCTCGTCTATTGGGTTGGTCACGATGTTCGAGACCAAGTACCGCGCCCTTTGAGCGTAAGCATGCACGTCATGCTTGCCCTGTTGCAGGTCGAGGAATTCGGCCCTCGATCTGAACTCATTCTGCGGGGGTTCAAACGCTTGTCTGAGCTCCTCCTTGAACACCTCGTACGTGCTAAAGCACGTAGGGTCAGTGAGTCGGCGTCCGTGCGCCCAACTCCTTGCTCGCCCGCCAAGGCATGAGATGGCGAACGCAACCTTCGACAACGGGTCGACGATACGTCGAGCCGTGATGGCAGTGTCAACTTCGACAAGCCATCGGAGGAGAGGCTCACTCTCTCTTCCCACGTAGCTGTTCATGTGGAGTTTCAATGACTCCACACGCGGTGTGGACGGAGTCGGCACCGTAGCGCGAGCAGCGGTCTAGCGCTGTTCGTTCATGATGAAGCCTAGAGCAACACCGTGTTGCTCTGTCGGCGACAGTGTGCGTAGCATCGTTGCTACGGCCGCTTCTCCAATGACCGTCGACAGTCGTTGGAGCGCCTCCCACTCTGGGTCCGCCAGGTGGAGACAGTCTTCGCGTGCAACATGAGTTGCACCCGTGTTCGGGTTACCAGTGGACATACTCGCGTCCACAGGCAGGTCCTCGTCCCCCGTATCGAATTTCATACGATACGTAACTAGTCGGTCGTTGGACGGACTACAAAGTGCTACCAGGTGTAATGCGCTTACTTAGCCCAATACTTTAGCTTACACGTGAGCGCACGTGTATGAGGAAGCGTAAGGTGTATTTAACTTAGATTAAGTATACTTGTATCCACAAGTATAATTAGATACAAATAGTAGCTTTTGCGGTAAAATGAGAACTGAATTGAATGTTAACTGTGGCTTTCTTCCTAAAACTGATATCTATAAAGAGTGGTTCTGCCAACGAGTGGTTGGCAGAAACTCTGGCCTAATGCTTGAGAATTACTGGTAGAAAGACCCTGCTTTCTGACCAATAGGACTGTTTCCTAATATGAACGGTGACCACACTGCGATGTGGCCCACCTGAATGTATCCATTAGTACGTGTTGCACTAAGGTGAGGTTAGCCGAATGTGTAGCCCCGCTACAAACAATGGCTAGCGGAAGACCATGCAGCCACTGATAGTGATCGCGGAATAGTTTCGCGGTGTCTTGAGCTGTAGACGTGCTTTTTGTAGCGATAAAATGTCCTCGTTTGGTTAGGCGCTCGACGATAATCATCACAGCGTCAAATTTCTGTAGCTTCGTTTCGGGTAGGCCCACGACAAAGTCCATAGTTATGTGCTTCCAGCGGCCCTTCGAGATATCTGGCGGGTGTAGCAGCCCAGATTCCTTCTTCCGGGGTGATTTCGTCCGCATGCAAATTTCACAGGATCTGCAGTAGAGTCGAACGGTGTCAGCCACAGATGGCCAGTAGTACTTGCTTAGCAGGAAGCGCAGGTTATTGTACACGCCGGGATGTCCACGACTAGCAGTATCGTGTTCTTCGAACAGGATACGCTCATGCAGAGTTCTGTCATCCGGTACACAAAGCCGCAGCTCCTGTTCCGGCTGAGAATGGAAGTACAGCAAGTCATCCTGCAGATGAAAGTTATCAAGACATGCAGTTTTGGGCAGATCTGGGAAGCGTGAACTCGACTGTTTTGCTTTCGTCGTCTTTAGTCTTTGCCAAATCGGTCCAAAGTACAGGTCGCTTTCGTAGAGTCAAGCACACTGCTGCAGGATCGAGTGCGATGGCACCGCTTGACGCTGCTGTGCATACAGATACGTGGAGACGCCGTCGTCTGCGTTTTCGTCACCAACTTTCTTCAGCAACTCTGCGAGGAAAATCATCGATGTGTCCTGCTTCCAATCAGGATTTCGCGAAATGAAGTCAGCAACAGTATTCTTCGCACCTTCAATTCATTGAAAATGAGGTTGATACATGCCCAATTCGTTGAGCCATCTTGCTAGTCGTTGCGCGCACGTCTTTTGCCGCAGAATTGATTTGAGGGTCCGTGTAGTGGCGGCCTGGGACAGGCTGCCTTCAGCAGACACTTCGCACGGTCGTTACCAACGACATGAAGAAGCATGAGAGCGGGGCGAACTCTCAGAGCAATTGTATATTGCATAGTAAGGAGGCATATAGCAAAGCGAAACTAACAAAAACCACTGCGGCTTGTGCCGCAGCGGCTGCATTGAATACCAGAATACATTTCACCTCCAAGCAAGGATTCTCAAGCAAGCCAAGGGTAGAAAGACACTGCAAAGCTAACTTTAGCTGTGGACAACGATCCAACACGGGCCATGAGCGGCCCCCAGCAGAAGCGAAGTCAAGCGAACACCGCAGGAGATGACGGTGATGCGTCGCAGCCGACGACCAAACTATGGACAGCGTTAAATCTACCTCCGATTATCTATTTCTCACACGGGGCTCTCGTCAAGTGGCAGCGGGAGCGGGAGCTATACGAGGCGGCAGTGATTGCGCGCTGCCAGGAGTCGAGTGAGTCGCTGGCCGCTGTGATGACGCCGGTGATCTCCACCATTCACCGCCGCTTGCTCAAGACATTTTGTGAATTGGAGCTAAAGATGTCAGTGAGCGAGATGACGAACGACAGGCTGATCACAGCAATTAATCAGATCTTGGCGACAATGATGAATGACCAGATCCCAAATGTTCATGCGATCATGAACCAGCACCTAAGGATGGATCTTCGCCAGAAGGATGTGAAGGCCAGGGTTTTGAACTATTTCGACAAGTTTGATGAACTCATTGAAGAATATGGTTTGAGTGTGGCGCTAGACGGTAATGAAAAGCTGAAATGCCGTTTGTTGACTGAAAATCTGCGTCCCTCTGGCTTGAAGGAGCAGGTTTTGCTGTACCAAGATCTCGATCCGACGGTGAAGCTCAGTATACCGCGCTTGTTTGATGTGATCAAGGCGGAGGCACTCAAGAATCAACAATCCTTTGATCTCTTTCACTCGACTAGGGACAGAGGTTCAACAAGGACTACGAAAACCGTTCCACCCGCAACAATGGAGATCGCAACAACTACAAATTGCAGAAAGGAGATCAGCTGCAGTCAGCTTGAGAAGATCGACGGGACGAACGACCGATGTTTAAGAAGCGCGATGCTGCACCTGCTCAAGGTTGTCTGGACTGCAAGGGCACTCATTGGGTTAGTGACTGTCCGTCGGCCACTGATGAGCAAAAGAAGGCTGCTCGAGAAGCGTTCAAGGAGCGCATGGATCGACGCAGGGACGCTGAAGCGTCGAAAATGAAACGAGTGTTTGGCGATGGTGAAGACCTCGCACCGATGCACGTTGCGTTCAATGGGGTGGTGACAATGCCCTACTTCCCGGACAATGGCACGAAGTACAATGTGATTCCTTGTCGAATTGTGGAGGAATTACAGCAAGCCTGTCCGGATGTGAAAGTTGAGCGCCTACGGAAGCCGATTGATGGCAAAGCTGTGGGAGGCGCAATTGTTAGCTGTGTTGAATCAATTCGGCTGGATTTGGAGTTGAGCACGCCTGCAGGAAAGGTTCGAATGCGCAAGGTGACCTGTATCATCACGGAGGCGGAAGAAGATGAGTTCCTATTGGACCGGCTCACACTGAAGGCTCTAGGAATTGATGTTGAAGGTCAGCTTTCTGCACTTGCGAATAAGGAGATTGTCGATTTTGATCCGTTCGAGTCGGAGACTCCGATGAGTTTCGATCCTCCAGACAAGAAGAAGATTATTGCACGACTCTGTGAGCTAATCAACGAAGCTGTTGCAAATGGTTTCCCTGCAGAGCGTAAAAGAGAACTGTTCGAAGTCGTCATGCGGTACGATATCTGGCGCATCGCGATTGGAAATGACACATCTTCGAAGATTGAGCCGTTCATCATTCAGTTCAAAGAGGGAACTCTGCCAATATGGCGCAGGCCACGCACCTACGCACCCGCGGAGCGCGAGTGGATGAAGGCGTTCAATGAATCGCTGGTGAAGCTTGGTTGGGTGTATCGGAATGAAGCTAGTCGATGGTCTAGTCCTGCTCGACCTGTGAAGAAGCCAGGAAAAACAGGAGGACTTCGTCAAGCTGTGGACTTACGTCGTCCCAATACGCAGGTGCTACCTGTTGCTGGATCCATGCCCAGTCCCAGTACACGACTTCACCACACGAAGAACAAAAAACACCGGCAAACTGTTGACTTCCTGAAAAGCTTTTGGCAAATTGCTCTCGCTAAAGTAAGCCAAGAGTCACAGTCCTACATGACAGAAGATGGTGTTTTCACGCCTACGCGTCTGCAACAAGGTTCGGTGGACTCCTCGATCCACTTTCAGCAATCGATTGAGAATATTATGGTGAAGCGAATCTGTTGTACGAGCATGTACTGGCCTGGATTGATGACCTTCTTATCTACGCAGACACAATAGACGATTTTTCGTCGGTTCTTGACCGTGTCTACTGTACTTTTGTAACGGGCTGGTTACGGTTACGTAAGTAGGTAGACAGAGTTACATAAGTAGGTAGAAGCCTCATGGCTACATACACAAAAGTAGGTACAGGCACACGGCTAGCGTGTGCCCTGTTGTCATTACCTGATTGGATGGAAGTGGGGAGCCAGACCCATTTCAGCCAATCAGGCATCGACTTAGATTTGAGTGGTTCACAAAGAGAACGGGAGCCCGCTCCCGTTCCATAAATAAACAGAGTTAAATTTGCCCCAAACCTGACACTTGGTTCTACTATTGCGAGCTTCCTCTTGCATCTATAGTGTACGCTAGTGACGGTACTTCTTACCCCGTTACAACTTTGGAGAAGAATGGACTATTTCTTGGGCTGAATAAAATCTGTCTGTATACTACCGAAGCCAAGTGGTGCGGGCGAATCATTAACCCTATTGCGAGGGATGGCGCTTAAAACCAGCCACATGACCATGTTTAGCAAAACAAGGTACCTTTTCGAAATTACTACTAGGATATAAACAGGGACAAGCGACGATCAACCTTGTTTTTACACAGCAAAGATCAATATTCATACTATGTTTCGTAATATATTCAGCTAGCTATCCTCAGATTTGAATACTGGCTTAAAGGAATCATGTTTCTACCAATCAAAGCAACTTGCGGAAAGCGCTCTAAAACATGGCATCTAGCCATGTTTTACGTTTGAGCTGGAACTGTCTTCCTCCAAAACCTCCCTAAAGTGATGGTTTTAGTTGCGGGAAGCGGGGTAAAACAGTGTATCTAGGCATGTTTTACGATTATTGTATGGAGGGTACCATACTGAAATCAAGTCAAAATACATCGCAATAGGGTTAAGGAGGACGGGATCGCGTATGATCACGAAAAGATTCAGACGCTGATTGATCTTCCTGAGCCGAAAACTGCGGCTGAGTTGCAGCAATTTCTGTGTGCGGCAGGCTGGATGCGCAATGCGCTGGTTGACTTTGCTCGAATAGCTGCACCACTGCAAGCGCGTCTACAGACTGCGTTGGGAGGAACTAAGCGGACAAAGCATGTTGCAGCGCGCGTCGCGATTGATTTCACTGCGGAAGAACGTAACAGTTTCGGCCAAGTTAAGCAACTACTCGCTAAGTCAGCCACGCTGGTGACTCCGGATGACTCGGATGAGCTCATATTGATGACGGACGCCAGCGACGCGGGTTGGAGCATCATCGTGACGGCTGTCGAGGACTGGGATCCTGCGACTAGCATCACCGAGCAGCAGCATCAACTCGTGCACTGCATGAGCGGCACGTTCAAGGGAGCTGCGCAGCATTGGAGCGTCTCGGAAAAAGAGGCCTTTCCGATCATTAAAGCTGCGACGGACTTGGACTATTTGCTGATCCGCTCGAAGGTTTCCACGTATATTCTGATCACCGCAACTTGATTTTCATATTCGCTCCGGGCGATGAGATCAAGAAACATGTACGCGGAAAATTGCAGCGCTGGAGTTTGAAACTGAATGAACTCCGATACACCATTGAGCATATCAGTGGAGAAGAAAATGTGTGGGCTGATATGGCCTCTCGTTGGGCTTGCATCGAGTTGCCCAGGGAGACTACGACAGTCAAGCGCTGGCAGACGCAGGATACACATGTGCAGGTGGAGCTTCGTCCACTGCGTCCAGACTCTGAGTGGCCTACGGAGGAAGACATCAAATGTGCGCAACTAGCAACGACGTGCACTCGCCCGCCGCATCTCGAGGAGCAACCTAATGGGTTGTGGAGAGATGAGCAAAAACCGGTTGTGGATTCCGGAGGACGCGGAAGTGCTCTTGATGAGGCTGATGGTGATCGCCCACTGTGGCACAATGGGCCATCGAGGGGGGAAGGTGATGATCAACCACCTCCAAGAACACTTCCTCATTGAGAAATTGGAACCTAAAGCACGAGCATTCTGCCGTCGCTGTCTCTTGTGCTGCCACGTCAAGGGTGGTAAAATAATACCACGACCGTGGGGTGAGACTTATCGTTCCAACGAGCGCAACGAAGTACTGCACATGGACTATTTGTTCATTGGGGACTACAATGGAGAGAGCAACTATCTGCTGGTCATGAAAGATGACTTTTCCCACTACTGCGAATTGCTCGAGTGCTCGAGTGCAAATGCTGCCACAGCAGCCATGGCAATTCTGGACTGGAATAGTCGATACGGTATGCCTCAGTTGCTGATCAGCGATACTGCAACGCACTTTAAGAACCAACTACTGGAGGAACTGTGCCATAAAACTCAGATGACTCAGAGCTTTACTCTCGCGTATTGCCCGTGGATCAACGGAAGCGTTGAGCGACTAAATCGCGATATTCCGCAGGTATTGCGAGTCATGCTGTTGGAGTATAAGGTGGAGCAAGATAATTGGGCCGCGCTACTACCACCAGGGGTTAATAGTAGCCCCAAAAACTGGGTAGTATTATTACCGGAACTACCGGGGCTTCGAAATTGGAGACATACTACTACTAGTAGAGATACCAACAATCGGGTAGTAGTAGTAGTAATATTAGTAGTACTACTCTACTACTACTCGAGCTACAGTGGTCACCGTCATGTAAAGCACCCACCGTATAGGCTACCCGGAGCAGCCGCCCCGGGAGAGTACGCAGGTCGATAACAAAGAAAAAGTAAGTCGCGAGTTGTAGATGGTTTGTAGGCATCCCAGACTGGTGAAAGAAAAATACGGTTGATGAAAGTAAGATAGGCTAAGTAGTGAATGACGCCGTGATCCCTTAGAAGTCAAAGTCGGCAAAACGAGTGGAGAACTGGACGCTATGTCCCTTGATATTGCTGAAGGTCAGTGATAAGTAGTCTACGTCGGTACTTAGCACAGGAATTGACAGACATAGAGAGCCGACGTATCTCGTTGCGACTCGATAACTTTTTGTTAAGTCTTAGAGATAATATCACTACTAATAGCAGTGATATGCTGGGGTGGGCTGGTAGCACCAGGCGCTACAGGTAAGCCCGAGTGAGCTGTACGTTACCAGGATAAGTGGTATCAGTAGTGCTATTAGCAGTGCTAATTTACCACTATAGTGGTAGTGTGTGAGTGGGGTAAGTAGTCTTTGTAGTACTATAGCAGTGGTAAGCAGTCTTTGTAGTACTATAGTAGTGGCAATACCACTCGTGTAGGAGTAGTTTGAGAACTTAAGTGCAGAGTGAAAAAGTACCGTGTGTAATGATATGCTAGTTTTTATCGCTACTATTGGATTGGCACTACTATTCGGCTAAAGCTCTGGTGTTTGGTTCGATTAGTATTAATAGTAGTTGTTCTAATTGAATAATGGTCACCAGCGTGATGCTCTCGTTTGAGTTGAAGTGGCCCATGGCAAAAGACGATGCACCTTGCAGTGCGTTGAAGTTAGCATTAGTCTACAACTATCACGACGCCAGTACGACTTTCACGGTTACCGTGCGGTGTAAGTCACGCCATGTTTTTAGCTCAAGCGCGCGAAAAGTGCTAAACGATTCGAGTTACTTGTTGCCCCGTACCTGTTGGAGCTGGGAACCCCATAGTGTAAGCTAGTGGGCTTTAAGTCCATATTTTGGATCGCTGAAGGTAACAATTGGTGATATATGCATATACATTATACTTTAAGGAGTGAAGTTGGCGATCCTTAGCTTCAGCGACCCTACCGTAGTACCCCGGGAAGGTCTTAATGCGAGCGCTGGATATTAAAACGGGTTAGTACCGTTCTTTCCTGAAATAGTATGCAGAAGCAAGTTTCGAGACAGAGTAGTCCCCGTTTAATTAGTCGAAGTTGCGGACATGGGTACATTAGTAGTGATACTACTACTGCCAGTGCATACCTACTACAGTAGTACTACTACTGATTCGGAGTCGGAAAGTAGTAGTATACTTACTACTAAGCCAGATATCTCACTACTACCGAACTCTGGAATCAGTGCTCGTACGACAGACCTGGTACTAATAGATGTCGGCCGAGCACACCAAAAAAAAGAAGCTATTGTGCATCAATACAAACTATTGTGCATCAGTACAAACTATAACTACGAGCGGAACAACGACAAAAAGTGGATAAACCCTTGGTGATAGTTGTTTAAGACAAAGAAAATAAAACTATTGAAAACAAACCTTACTGAAGTACTAGTGACGTTGCTAGCAAGTTTTCTTATTATTATAACGAGGTTTGCAGTAAGGGGTTAAAGGCGGTACCAATTAGCACATCAGCACTCGATGGTTGCTCTTGTCGACCAACACATTGCTCGCCCGCGACTCGTAGCGCAACAAGCGCTGGCGAGGCAGTCGATGCAACTGAGCTTACTTAGTAAGCTTACTTCAAGAAATAGTTCTGGTTTTGTAGAGGGGGTCTCTCCTCAAATAGAGTTCCCGCCTAGAGGGAGGTCTTGTAGAGGGTGGTCTCTCTTCAAGGGATAAAAGTTGAGTGGGTAGGTCTTGTAGAGAGAGGTCTCTCTTCAAGGGAAAAGTTGGAGTACCCACTTCGGTACCCGGTTTTGGAAAGTTACAGTGGTGCGCCTCCCAGCACATGTCTTTCGACCTGCGAACTTAATCTATGTGGGAAAATAATCTTACACTTTAAGTTTTAGCGGTTATCGTATACTAATGTTATGTAGTAAATTAATTGGTGTGCGAGCGAACTCCTGAAGTCGGAAAATAATCTCACTAGAAAACTTTATATGATCTTCAGTATCTGGCTTACTACGTAGTATTCACTGTCACACACGCTACAGGGATCAACATTGACCTTCTTGCCTTCCTGACAATCCCTTCATGGCACAACCCATGCTTCTTTTGTTGTGCTTTGACGCGGTTTCGAAAATGGTGATCTTCTCCGAGGCCTAAATGAGGGCTTAATTGAGAGCCACTCAAACTAGAATTGCAATATCACAACCGATTTTGCTCGTTTAAGGTCCTTCAAAAGTATTACTTGAAGAGTACTATAGTACTGAGCTGATGATAGAATAGTATCACTCATATTGAATACCGCACTATACGGTAGTAGTATGACTACTACCTCAAAAAATCGGGTAGTAGTATTACTGAGGTGTACTATTTCAGAAAGTACTACTAACCCCTGTCTACCACTCATTCAAGCGAATCTGAATCACAGCCCGGTGGCATCGCTGGCCAGCCACGCTCCAGCCGAAGTCTTTCTTGGAGTAAAGGCAAAGAATCCACTGCAGAAAATCCTGATCGGCAGTGATGCTATTGCGGCTAATGTGGTGGCCACAGGTGATTTCTCGCCAGGTGTGCGTGAAGCTGTTGGCAACTTGCGAGCGTCGCTCGATGGCATGCACATGAGAGGTGGCCACGGCGAAGGAAAAGCAAACTAAACGCAACCAGAGCAACCAGCGAGGTGCTTGCTCAGTCAACTTTCATGTCGGCGACTATGCTCTCTGGTCTCGAGTCGATGGAAAGAAGCAGGGCCACAAACTTTCGGTCACGTGGGTAGGGCCGTACCGTGTGATTGGCGCAAACGCCAACTCGTTTGAAATCGAGCATTGATCACTGCTACGACCAAGTTTGCTCATGCCTCGCGTTTGAAAATGTATGCGGACCAAAGTCTGGATGTCAATGAGGAAATGTTGGCACACATTGCAAACCAGGACATCTACCTTACTGTGGAGGCCTTCACTCAGCACCGCAAGCACGCAACGCACACTTATGAAATACTAGTGCGTTGGGAAGGCATCGAGGCCATCGAGGACTCCTGGGAGCCTGTGACGACTATGTATGAGGATGTTCCGATCAAGTTGCAGTATTACGTCGACAGTGCCGCTGACGACGAATTACGCCAGTTCGTTATCCAACTGTGGTCGCATTCGCAAGGAAGAAAGCGTGCAGAGTCTACTGTCCAGCCAACTCCATATCACCGTCGTGGCAAGCGTGGTGGGGATGTTGCTGCTCAACCGAAGCCGCCAAAACTGAAGCGCCGCCAACGCCGCGCCAAAGGCAACACCAAGAAGTAGTGCAACGCAGGTTATGGTGGTAGCTCCTATACGAAGGTCTGCTTGGACGGCGAAGGAAAAGCAAACTAAACGCAACCAGAGCAACCAGCGAGGTGCTTGCTCAGTCAACTTTCATGTCGGCGACTATGCTCTCTGGTCTCGAGTCGATGGAAAGAAGCAGGGCCACAAACTTTCGGTCACGTGGGTAGGGCCGTACCGTGTGATTGGCGCAAACGCCAACTCGTTTGAAATCGAGCATTGATCACTGCTACGACCAAGTTTGCTCATGCCTCGCGTTTGAAAATGTATGCGGACCAAAGTCTGGATGTCAATGAGGAAATGTTGGCACACATTGCAAACCAGGACATCTACCTTACTGTGGAGGCCTTCACTCAGCACCGCAAGCACGCAACGCACACTTATGAAATACTAGTGCGTTGGGAAGGCATCGAGGCCATCGAGGACTCCTGGGAGCCTGTGACGACTATGTATGAGGATGTTCCGATCAAGTTGCAGTATTACGTCGACAGTGCCGCTGACGACGAATTACGCCAGTTCGTTATCCAACTGTGGTCGCATTCGCAAGGAAGAAAGCGTGCAGAGTCTACTGTCCAGCCAACTCCATATCACCGTCGTGGCAAGCGTGGTGGGGATGTTGCTGCTCAACCGAAGCCGCCAAAACTGAATCGCCGCCAACGCCGCGCCAAAGGCAACACCAAGAAGTAGTGCAACGCAGGTTATGGTGGTAGCTCCTATACGAAGGTCTGCTTGGACGGCGAAGGAAAAGCAAACTAAACGCAACCAGAGCAACCAGCGAGGTGCTTGCTCAGTCAACTTTCATGTCGGCGACTATGCTCTCTGGTCTCGAGTCGATGGAAAGAAGCAGGGCCACAAACTTTCGGTCACGTGGGTAGGGCCGTACCGTGTGATTGGCGCAAACGCCAACTCGTTTGAAATCGAGCATTGATCACTGCTACGACCAAGTTTGCTCATGCCTCGCGTTTGAAAATGTATGCGGACCAAAGTCTGGATGTCAATGAGGAAATGTTGGCACACATTGCAAACCAGGACATCTACCTTACTGTGGAGGCCTTCACTCAGCACCGCAAGCACGCAACGCACACTTATGAAATACTAGTGCGTTGGGAAGGCATCGAGGCCATCGAGGACTCCTGGGAGCCTGTGATGACTATGTATGAGGATGTTCCGATCAAGTTGCAGTATTACGTCGACAGTGCCGCTGACGACGAATTACGCCAGTTCGTTATCCAACTGTGGTCGCATTCGCAAGGAAGAAAGCGTGCAGAGTCTACTGTCCAGCCAACTCCATATCACCGTCGTGGCAAGCGTGGTGGGGATGTTGCTGCTCAACCGAAGCCGCCAAAACTGAAGCGCCGCCAACGCCGCGCCAAAGGCAACACCAAGAAGTAGTGCAACGCAGGTTATGGTGGTAGCTCCTATACGAAGGTCTGCTTGGACGGCGAAGGAAAAGCAAACTAAACGCAACCAGAGCAACCAGCGAGGTGCTTGCTCAGTCAACTTTCATGTCGGCGACTATGCTCTCTGGTCTCGAGTCGATGGAAAGAAGCAGGGCCACAAACTTTCGGTCACGTGGGTAGGGCCGTACCGTGTGATTGGCGCAAACGCCAACTCGTTTGAAATCGAGCATTGATCACTGCTACGACCAAGTTTGCTCATGCCTCGCGTTTGAAAATGTATGCGGACCAAAGTCTGGATGTCAATGAGGAAATGTTGGCACACATTGCAAACCAGGACATCTACCTTACTGTGGAGGCCTTCACTCAGCACCGCAAGCACGCAACGCACACTTATGAAATACTAGTGCGTTGGGAAGGCATCGAGGCCATCGAGGACTCCTGGGAGCCTGTGACGACTATGTATGAGGATGTTCCGATCAAGTTGCAGTATTACGTCGACAGTGCCGCTGACGACGAATTACGCCAGTTCGTTATCCAACTGTGGTCGCATTCGCAAGGAAGAAAGCGTGCAGAGTCTACTGTCCAGCCAACTCCATATCACCGTCGTGGCAAGCGTGGTGGGGATGTTGCTGCTCAACCGAAGCCGCCAAAACTGAAGCGCCGCCAACGCCGCGCCAAAGGCAACACCAAGAAGTAGTGCAACGCAGGTTATGGTGGTAGCTCCTATACGAAGGTCTGCTTGGACGGCGAAGGAAAAGCAAACTAAACGCAACCAGAGCAACCAGCGAGGTGCTTGCTCAGTCAACTTTCATGTCGGCGACTATGCTCTCTGGTCTCGAGTCGATGGAAAGAAGCAGGGCCACAAACTTTCGGTCACGTGGGTAGGGCCGTACCGTGTGATTGGCGCAAACGCCAACTCGTTTGAAATCGAGCATTGATCACTGCTACGACCAAGTTTGCTCATGCCTCGCGTTTGAAAATGTATGCGGACCAAAGTCTGGATGTCAATGAGGAAATGTTGGCACACATTGCAAACCAGGACATCTACCTTACTGTGGAGGCCTTCACTCAGCACCGCAAGCACGCAACGCACACTTATGAAATACTAGTGCGTTGGGAAGGCATCGAGGCCATCGAGGACTCCTGGGAGCCTGTGACGACTATGTATGAGGATGTTCCGATCAAGTTGCAGTATTACGTCGACAGTGCCGCTGACGACGAATTACGCCAGTTCGTTATCCAACTGTGGTCGCATTCGCAAGGAAGAAAGCGTGCAGAGTCTACTGTCCAGCCAACTCCATATCACCGTCGTGGCAAGCGTGGTGGGGATGTTGCTGCTCAACCGAAGCCGCCAAAACTGAAGCGCCGCCAACGCCGCGCCAAAGGCAACACCAAGAAGTAGTGCAACGCAGGTTATGGTGGTAGCTCCTATACGAAGGTCTGCTTGGACGGCGAAGGAAAAGCAAACTAAACGCAACCAGAGCAACCAGCGAGGTGCTTGCTCAGTCAACTTTCATGTCGGCGACTATGCTCTCTGGTCTCGAGTCGATGGAAAGAAGCAGGGCCACAAACTTTCGGTCACGTGGGTAGGGCCGTACCGTGTGATTGGCGCAAACGCCAACTCGTTTGAAATCGAGCATTGATCACTGCTACGACCAAGTTTGCTCATGCCTCGCGTTTGAAAATGTATGCGGACCAAAGTCTGGATGTCAATGAGGAAATGTTGGCACACATTGCAAACCAGGACATCTACCTTACTGTGGAGGCCTTCACTCAGCACCGCAAGCACGCAACGCACACTTATGAAATACTAGTGCGTTGGGAAGGCATCGAGGCCATCGAGGACTCCTGGGAGCCTGTGACGACTATGTATGAGGATGTTCCGATCAAGTTGCAGTATTACGTCGACAGTGCCGCTGACGACGAATTACGCCAGTTCGTTATCCAACTGTGGTCGCATTCGCAAGGAAGAAAGCGTGCAGAGTCTACTGTCCAGCCAACTCCATATCACCGTCGTGGCAAGCGTGGTGGGGATGTTGCTGCTCAACCGAAGCCGCCAAAACTGAAGCGCCGCCAACGCCGCGCCAAAGGCAACACCAAGAAGTAGTGCAACGCAGGTTATGGTGGTAGCTCCTATACGAAGGTCTGCTTGGACGGCGAAGGAAAAGCAAACTAAACGCAACCAGAGCAACCAGCGAGGTGCTTGCTCAGTCAACTTTCATGTCGGCGACTATGCTCTCTGGTCTCGAGTCGATGGAAAGAAGCAGGGCCACAAACTTTCGGTCACGTGGGTAGGGCCGTACCGTGTGATTGGCGCAAACGCCAACTCGTTTGAAATCGAGCATTGATCACTGCTACGACCAAGTTTGCTCATGCCTCGCGTTTGAAAATGTATGCGGACCAAAGTCTGGATGTCAATGAGGAAATGTTGGCACACATTGCAAACCAGGACATCTACCTTACTGTGGAGGCCTTCACTCAGCACCGCAAGCACGCAACGCACACTTATGAAATACTAGTGCGTTGGGAAGGCATCGAGGCCATCGAGGACTCCTGGGAGCCTGTGACGACTATGTATGAGGATGTTCCGATCAAGTTGCAGTATTACGTCGACAGTGCCGCTGACGACGAATTACGCCAGTTCGTTATCCAACTGTGGTCGCATTCGCAAGGAAGAAAGCGTGCAGAGTCTACTGTCCAGCCAACTCCATATCACCGTCGTGGCAAGCGTGGTGGGGATGTTGCTGCTCAACCGAAGCCGCCAAAACTGAAGCGCCGCCAACGCCGCGCCAAAGGCAACACCAAGAAGTAGTGCAACGCAGGTTATGGTGGTAGCTCCTATACGAAGGTCTGCTTGGACGGCGAAGGAAAAGCAAACTAAACGCAACCAGAGCAACCAGCGAGGTGCTTGCTCAGTCAACTTTCATGTCGGCGACTATGCTCTCTGGTCTCGAGTCGATGGAAAGAAGCAGGGCCACAAACTTTCGGTCACGTGGGTAGGGCCGTACCGTGTGATTGGCGCAAACGCCAACTCGTTTGAAATCGAGCATTGATCACTGCTACGACCAAGTTTGCTCATGCCTCGCGTTTGAAAATGTATGCGGACCAAAGTCTGGATGTCAATGAGGAAATGTTGGCACACATTGCAAACCAGGACATCTACCTTACTGTGGAGGCCTTCACTCAGCACCGCAAGCACGCAACGCACACTTATGAAATACTAGTGCGTTGGGAAGGCATCGAGGCCATCGAGGACTCCTGGGAGCCTGTGACGACTATGTATGAGGATGTTCCGATCAAGTTGCAGTATTACGTCGACAGTGCCGCTGACGACGAATTACGCCAGTTCGTTATCCAACTGTGGTCGCATTCGCAAGGAAGAAAGCGTGCAGAGTCTACTGTCCAGCCAACTCCATATCACCGTCGTGGCAAGCGTGGTGGGGATGTTGCTGCTCAACCGAAGCCGCCAAAACTGAAGCGCCGCCAACGCCGCGCCAAAGGCAACACCAAGAAGTAGTGCAACGCAGGTTATGGTGGTAGCTCCTATACGAAGGTCTGCTTGGACGGCGAAGGAAAAGCAAACTAAACGCAACCAGAGCAACCAGCGAGGTGCTTGCTCAGTCAACTTTCATGTCGGCGACTATGCTCTCTGGTCTCGAGTCGATGGAAAGAAGCAGGGCCACAAACTTTCGGTCACGTGGGTAGGGCCGTACCGTGTGATTGGCGCAAACGCCAACTCGTTTGAAATCGAGCATTGATCACTGCTACGACCAAGTTTGCTCATGCCTCGCGTTTGAAAATGTATGCGGACCAAAGTCTGGATGTCAATGAGGAAATGTTGGCACACATTGCAAACCAGGACATCTACCTTACTGTGGAGGCCTTCACTCAGCACCGCAAGCACGCAACGCACACTTATGAAATACTAGTGCGTTGGGAAGGCATCGAGGCCATCGAGGACTCCTGGGAGCCTGTGACGACTATGTATGAGGATGTTCCGATCAAGTTGCAGTATTACGTCGACAGTGCCGCTGACGACGAATTACGCCAGTTCGTTATCCAACTGTGGTCGCATTCGCAAGGAAGAAAGCGTGCAGAGTCTACTGTCCAGCCAACTCCATATCACCGTCGTGGCAAGCGTGGTGGGGATGTTGCTGCTCAACCGAAGCCGCCAAAACTGAAGCGCCGCCAACGCCGCGCCAAAGGCAACACCAAGAAGTAGTGCAACGCAGGTTATGGTGGTAGCTCCTATACGAAGGTCTGCTTGGACGGCGAAGGAAAAGCAAACTAAACGCAACCAGAGCAACCAGCGAGGTGCTTGCTCAGTCAACTTTCATGTCGGCGACTATGCTCTCTGGTCTCGAGTCGATGGAAAGAAGCAGGGCCACAAACTTTCGGTCACGTGGGTAGGGCCGTACCGTGTGATTGGCGCAAACGCCAACTCGTTTGAAATCGAGCATTGATCACTGCTACGACCAAGTTTGCTCATGCCTCGCGTTTGAAAATGTATGCGGACCAAAGTCTGGATGTCAATGAGGAAATGTTGGCACACATTGCAAACCAGGACATCTACCTTACTGTGGAGGCCTTCACTCAGCACCGCAAGCACGCAACGCACACTTATGAAATACTAGTGCGTTGGGAAGGCATCGAGGCCATCGAGGACTCCTGGGAGCCTGTGACGACTATGTATGAGGATGTTCCGATCAAGTTGCAGTATTACGTCGACAGTGCCGCTGACGACGAATTACGCCAGTTCGTTATCCAACTGTGGTCGCATTCGCAAGGAAGAAAGCGTGCAGAGTCTACTGTCCAGCCAACTCCATATCACCGTCGTGGCAAGCGTGGTGGGGATGTTGCTGCTCAACCGAAGCCGCCAAAACTGAAGCGCCGCCAACGCCGCGCCAAAGGCAACACCAAGAAGTAGTGCAACGCAGGTTATGGTGGTAGCTCCTATACGAAGGTCTGCTTGGACGGCGAAGGAAAAGCAAACTAAACGCAACCAGAGCAACCAGCGAGGTGCTTGCTCAGTCAACTTTCATGTCGGCGACTATGCTCTCTGGTCTCGAGTCGATGGAAAGAAGCAGGGCCACAAACTTTCGGTCACGTGGGTAGGGCCGTACCGTGTGATTGGCGCAAACGCCAACTCGTTTGAAATCGAGCATTGATCACTGCTACGACCAAGTTTGCTCATGCCTCGCGTTTGAAAATGTATGCGGACCAAAGTCTGGATGTCAATGAGGAAATGTTGGCACACATTGCAAACCAGGACATCTACCTTACTGTGGAGGCCTTCACTCAGCACCGCAAGCACGCAACGCACACTTATGAAATACTAGTGCGTTGGGAAGGCATCGAGGCCATCGAGGACTCCTGGGAGCCTGTGACGACTATGTATGAGGATGTTCCGATCAAGTTGCAGTATTACGTCGACAGTGCCGCTGACGACGAATTACGCCAGTTCGTTATCCAACTGTGGTCGCATTCGCAAGGAAGAAAGCGTGCAGAGTCTACTGTCCAGCCAACTCCATATCACCGTCGTGGCAAGCGTGGTGGGGATGTTGCTGCTCAACCGAAGCCGCCAAAACTGAAGCGCCGCCAACGCCGCGCCAAAGGCAACACCAAGAAGTAGTGCAACGCAGGTTATGGTGGTAGCTCCTATACGAAGGTCTGCTTGGATGGCGGTGTAGTGGCGGCCTGGGACAGGCTGCCTTCAGCAGACACTTCGCACGGTCGTTACCAACGACATGAAGAAGCATGAGAGCGGGGCGAACTCTCAGAGCAATTGTATGTTGCATAGTAAGGCGGCATATAGCAAAGCGAAACTAACAAAAACCACTGCGGCTTGTGCCGCAGCGGCTGCATTGAATACCAGAATTCATTTCACCTCCAAGCAAGGATTCTCAAGCAAGCCAAGGGTCGAAAGACACTACAGTCCGGTGGTCAGTGTTGATCTCAAATGGTTTATCGATCAAGTAGACTTTCCAAGTGCGCATGGCGTAGAGGGCGGCAAGGAGTTCCTTTTCTCGGGTCGGATATTTTATCTCGGCTGGGGCGAGTTTCCTACCGCCGTATGCGATAATGTGTTCTTGTCCGACGCCATCGAGTTGGTACAGGTAACCTCCGACAGCGTAGTCAGATGCGTCCATTTTCAAGCGAAACATTTTGGTGAAGTCGGGATGTGCCAGCACTGGGTGTTTCGCAAGTCGTTTCTTGAGCTCGTTAAATCAAGTCAGCTGCTCTTCGTTGAACTCAACACGCTCATTGCGGCTCTTGCCTTTTACTAGCTCGGTTAATGGAGCTGTAGCCCGAGCAAAATTTTAACGCGTAGACGCAAGTCCCCTGAAATGACTGCAGGTCATGCTTTGTTCGCGGAAGAGGCCATTGCTCGATCACGCGTACCTTGTCAGGATCCATGCGAATGCCGTCGGCGCCAATAAAATCTCCAAGACACGGTATTTCTCACGAGCGCAAAATGTGCATTTTGAGAGTTTCACATACAACTGTTCGTCCTTGCATCGTTCCAGTACCCGTTCCAACGCAACCAAATGCTCCTACACGTCGTCCGATGGCGTGAACACGAACAAATCATCGAAGTATGCCTTGCAAAAACTGCCTTGGTCGGCGAACGCGTTTTGTATGAGGCGGTTGAATGCGGCAGGACTGCACGATAAGCCCATCGGCGTTACCAGATATTCAAAAAGTCCATCTGGAGTTGAAAACGCTGTATAAGGCACGTCTTTCTCGCGCAGCCGAACCTGGAAAAAGCCCCATAGTAAGTCCATGGCCGAGAACAGCTTGCCATTTCGCATGGCATCGAAAATGTCTTCTTTGCGCGGGACAGGAGTCGCTGGTAGCCTTACATTCGCATTCACTCCTCCGAAATCGCGGACGATCCGCCAACCGACTGCCTTTTTGACACAAAATGTCGGAGCTGAGTAGGGTGACTTCGAGCGGCGGATGATCCCCGCCTGCAACATCTGCTGTGTCCATTCACGGATCGCAGCTTTCATAACCTCACTCAGTCTGAACTGCTTTCGCGCCACTGGGGTGTCATCGACAAGCTCTATCTCCGCCTTGATGTCATTGTCGCGAGTTGGAGGCACTGAAGGGAGTTGTGCGCGGAAGACGACATCCTTGTCTTTCAGAAGTGGATGTTCAGCTGAATGTCCTTTTAGCCCGTCCCAATCATGTGCCTTTGACGATCGGCTTTTTCGAAGTCTTCGAACTGGATCATGAAGCGAAACTCGTTGTCCGACGCGCGTAGCAGCTTCTTCAACCACTTGGTGGACACAACGCGAGTGGGTCCGCAGCTGGACTCGTAGTCTTGGTGCATGTAAAACCTCTGTAGAGTATCGTCTGTACCCGTGGTGGTGTTGCGAGAGGTAAGTGAACGGCGACGCCCACCAGCATGCCGCGCTGGTGGGCAGCGCACACACTGTCGGAAAGAAATTAGCGACTGAGTGTTGCCACGGCAAGTGATCGTTCGTTCGGTCCAGTTTATGTCTGGATTCACTTTCTCCAACCATGGCCACCCAAGCAGCATACCCTTCCCTTCCGGAATAGGCATCACATAGACGTGGGTTCAATACGCAGGAAACCGACAGCCACTGTAGCTTCTCGACGCAGACTTTTAACGTGCTGGTTGTTGCCAATCTTCACCGATAACAGATTGACGCACGATTTGACGCTAAGTTTCAGCTTTAGCGCGATGTACGGCGATATGGATGAATATAGTCAAATCTACAATCGTACTTAAGATTAGAACATAAAAAATCTTAGTCAAGCCCGGTCGGAGCATATCACATTTACCCTAGCCCTTCCCGAAGTGTTATTCATACAGTTTCGTAGTCATATTAGTCGCTCAGTTTGATGATTGGTCGGAGCTTTGGGGACGGGTGTCATGAGCGAGCGCAGCGAGCCCCCCGACTGCGGTTTGACAGCCCGTGTGCGTAGCACGCGGCTGCAAACCCAGGGCCTAGCAATGGTCTACCTACCAAGCGGAGGCGACGCGTGCGAGCCGCAGCGGGCTTGGGTTCTGTCGCCAGCGATCTCAGCGAACCGGTTTTTGGGGGTTCGCGGAGCGCGTAGCAGGGTGATAGTTTTAGAGGCGACCCCCCCCCCCCCGATCCGCACGTTCTGTGTGCAGGTCGGAGGGGGTCGTGAGGTCGGAGGTTTTGGAGCATGGCGTTGAATGACGATCCGCTGTCCTCAAAGCATTGAACGGGTCGAGTGCCAAGCACAGCTGTGTGGGCAAGGTAGCAGTAAAGTTTGTCTGTCTGGTAAGCCAGCCGGTCGCTTTGACGTGGCGTTAGCGTTCCAGAAGACGTTGGCGCTGAAAGAGGCGTAGTGCCAGAGTCTCCTACAGTCGATTGCTCGGTAGGTTGCCACCCTACCGAGCCTGGCTGTTTTTTTACGAGCCAGAATCCGGTGCCGCGGTATCGCGGGCTTTCTTGTGGCACACATCCTCGGTGTGGTTCTTCTTCTTGCAACCCCCCCCCCCCAGAAAGTCACAACTGTTCGCGCTGTTTGCAGGTTTGCCACCGCCGTGGTTGGTTCTGGCTGCCGGTTTGGCTTGATCCTTGCCAGGAGGCCGCATCTGTGCGGGCGTTGCGTCTTCGAAACGCTGGGCAAGGTCTATTGCTACCTCCAGCGTCTCGGGAACATTTCGTGAGACATAACCGCCAGTGTCAGAGCGCGTGTTCTGTTGAAAGAACCATCTCTTATCCACTTCCGGAAGCTCGGTGTCGACTTGCGACAACAAGTGCAGGTACCGTATTTGAGATCTCATACTATAGAGAGATCTCATAATACAGAGTGGGAAAACGGTGCATTTTGCACAGAATTCGACCATTATTTGCATGAAAGGTGAAAAATTACGCACAAGAGGGGTGGGAATGAACAAAAACAAAATACAACAATTCAACACAAGAATTTGGTGTATGAATAATGATATCTCAAATACGGTACTTTGACGTGTACTCCTGCTGCGACTTGCCGGCTTTCAGCTCGTTCATTTTCGTGAGTGTCTTGAACTTGAAATCCGTATCGCGAACACGTGCGCGGATGCGTTCCTTGAAGACCTCGCTTTATCCTGCAACGCTGCCACGCTTCGTTTGCGCGTTATGAGGCACCTGGCGCGCTGCCGACGCCGCTGGCCACTGCTCACGCACGTCCGCGAACCCCCAGCCCGTTTGCTGCAGCCGTGACTCGGGTCCAGTCCGGCTCGTGTTGGGTCGCCGATGCTGGCCGTACTGAGGCTGCTGACACTTTTCCGGACAGCGACAGCGGCTCGCACTGGTAGCCATAGGGCAGTCTGCGGTCATCCGCGTCCCAGCACGCCGTGGTGACCGAGATATGAGTCGTTTTGAGGAGAGACGAGTGGAGGTCGCTAAGTCGACAAGGAGTGAGAAGCGTGTCCTGAGCGGAGCAGAGGGCTGTACAGCAGCGCGTGGTGGTGCGGGGTATGTCGTAGCGTGTGTGGTTGGGCGTGTGGGGCTCGATTTTTGATTTTGTGGGTGTGAGTTGATTTTGGCGGTCGTAAAGCTCAGTCGGTAGAGCACAGTGCTAATAACGCTGCGGTCCAGGGTTCGAGCCCCTGTATGACCATTTTGCTCTTTATCCTGCAACGCTGCCACGCTTCGTTTGCGCGTTATGAGGCACCTGGCGCGCTGCCGACGCCGCTGGCCACTGCTCACGCACGTCCGCGAACCCCCAGCCCGTTTGCTGCAGCCGTGACTCGGGTCCAGTCCGGCTCGTGTTGGGTCGCCGATGCTGGCCGTACTGAGGCTGCTGACACTTTTCCGGACAGCGACAGCGGCTCGCACTGGTAGCCATAGGGCAGTCTGCGGTCATCCGCGTCCCAGCACGCCGTGGTGACCGAGATATGAGTCGTTTTGAGGAGAGACGAGTGGAGGTCGCTAAGTCGACAAGGAGTGAGAAGCGTGTCCTGAGCGGAGCAGAGGGCTGTACAGCAGCGCGTGGTGGTGCGGGGTATGTCGTAGCGTGTGTGGTTGGGCGTGTGGGGCTCGATTTTTGATTTTGTGGGTGTGAGTTGATTTTGGCGGTCGTAAAGCTCAGTCGGTAGAGCACAGTGCTAATAACGCTGCGGTCCAGGGTTCGAGCCCCTGTATGACCATTTTGCTCTTTATCCTGCAACGCTGCCACGCTTCGTTTGCGCGTTATGAGGCACCTGGCGCGCTGCCGACGCCGCTGGCCACTGCTCACGCACGTCCGCGAACCCCCAGCCCGTTTGCTGCAGCCGTGACTCGGGTCCAGTCCGGCTCGTGTTGGGTCGCCGATGCTGGCCGTACTGAGGCTGCTGACACTTTTCCGGACAGCGACAGCGGCTCGCACTGGTAGCCATAGGGCAGTCTGCGGTCATCCGCGTCCCAGCACGCCGTGGTGACCGAGATATGAGTCGTTTTGAGGAGAGACGAGTGGAGGTCGCTAAGTCGACAAGGAGTGAGAAGCGTGTCCTGAGCGGAGCAGAGGGCTGTACAGCAGCGCGTTGCGATGCGGACGCGCGTGGTGGTGCGGGGTATGTCGTAGCGTGTGTGGTTGGGCGTGTGGGGCTCGATTTTTGATTTTGTGGGTGTGAGTTGATTTTGGCGGTCGTAAAGCTCAGTCGGTAGAGCACAGTGCTAATAACGCTGCGGTCCAGGGTTCGAGCCCCTGTATGACCATTTTGCTCTTTATCCTGCAACGCTGCCACGCTTCGTTTGCGCGTTATGAGGCACCTGGCGCGCTGCCGACGCCGCTGGCCACTGCTCACGCACGTCCGCGAACCCCCAGCCCGTTTGCTGCAGCCGTGACTCGGGTCCAGTCCGGCTCGTGTTGGGTCGCCGATGCTGGCCGTACTGAGGCTGCTGACACTTTTCCGGACAGCGACAGCGGCTCGCACTGGTAGCCATAGGGCAGTCTGCGGTCATCCGCGTCCCAGCACGCCGTGGTGACCGAGATATGAGTCGTTTTGAGGAGAGACGAGTGGAGGTCGCTAAGTCGACAAGGAGTGAGAAGCGTGTCCTGAGCGGAGCAGAGGGCTGTACAGTAGCGCGTTGCGATGCGGACGCGCGTGGTGGTGCGGGGTATGTCGTAGCGTGTGTGGTTGGGCGTGTGGGGCTCGATTTTTGATTTTGTGGGTGTGAGTTGATTTTGGCGGTCGTAAAGCTCAGTCGGTAGAGCACAGTGCTAATAACGCTGCGGTCCAGGGTTCGAGCCCCTGTATGACCATTTTGCTCTTTATCCTGCAACGCTGCCACGCTTCGTTTGCGCGTTATGAGGCACCTGGCGCGCTGCCGACGCCGCTGGCCACTGCTCACGCACGTCCGCGAACCCCCAGCCCGTTTGCTGCAGCCGTGACTCGGGTCCAGTCCGGCTCGTGTTGGGTCGCCGATGCTGGCCGTACTGAGGCTGCTGACACTTTTCCGGACAGCGACAGCGGCTCGCACTGGTAGCCATAGGGCAGTCTGCGGTCATCCGCGTCCCAGCACGCCGTGGTGACCGAGATATGAGTCGTTTTGAGGAGAGACGAGTGGAGGTCGCTAAGTCGACAAGGAGTGAGAAGCGTGTCCTGAGCGGAGCAGAGGGCTGTACAGCAGCGCGTTGCGATGCGGACGCGCGTGGTGGTGCGGGGTATGTCGTAGCGTGTGTGGTTGGGCGTGTGGGGCTCGATTTTTGATTTTGTGGGTGTGAGTTGATTTTGGCGGTCGTAAAGCTCAGTCGGTAGAGCACAGTGCTAATAACGCTGCGGTCCAGGGTTCGAGCCCCTGTATGACCATTTTGCTCTTTATCCTGCAACGCTGCCACGCTTCGTTTGCGCGTTATGAGGCACCTGGCGCGCTGCCGACGCCGCTGGCCACTGCTCACGCACGTCCGCGAACCCCCAGCCCGTTTGCTGCAGCCGTGACTCGGGTCCAGTCCGGCTCGTGTTGGGTCGCCGATGCTGGCCGTACTGAGGCTGCTGACACTTTTCCGGACAGCGACAGCGGCTCGCACTGGTAGCCATAGGGCAGTCTGCGGTCATCCGCGTCCCAGCACGCCGTGGTGACCGAGATATGAGTCGTTTTGAGGAGAGACGAGTGGAGGTCGCTAAGTCGACAAGGAGTGAGAAGCGTGTCCTGAGCGGAGCAGAGGGCTGTACAGTAGCGCGTTGCGATGCGGACGCGCGTGGTGGTGCGGGGTATGTCGTAGCGTGTGTGGTTGGGCGTGTGGGGCTCGATTTTTGATTTTGTGGGTGTGAGTTGATTTTGGCGGTCGTAAAGCTCAGTCGGTAGAGCACAGTGCTAATAACGCTGCGGTCCAGGGTTCGAGCCCCTGTATGACCATTTTGCTCTTTATCCTGCAACGCTGCCACGCTTCGTTTGCGCGTTATGAGGCACCTGGCGCGCTGCCGACGCCGCTGGCCACTGCTCACGCACGTCCGCGAACCCCCAGCCCGTTTGCTGCAGCCGTGACTCGGGTCCAGTCCGGCTCGTGTTGGGTCGCCGATGCTGGCCGTACTGAGGCTGCTGACACTTTTCCGGACAGCGACAGCGGCTCGCACTGGTAGCCATAGGGCAGTCTGCGGTCATCCGCGTCCCAGCACGCCGTGGTGACCGAGATATGAGTCGTTTTGAGGAGAGACGAGTGGAGGTCGCTAAGTCGACAAGGAGTGAGAAGCGTGTCCTGAGCGGAGCAGAGGGCTGTACAGCAGCGCGTGGTGGTGCGGGGTATGTCGTAGCGTGTGTGGTTGGGCGTGTGGGGCTCGATTTTTGATTTTGTGGGTGTGAGTTGATTTTGGCGGTCGTATAGCTCAGTCGGTAGAGCACAGTGCTAATAACGCTGCGGTCCAGGGTTCGAGCCCCTGTATGACCATTTTGCTCTTTATCCTGCAACGCTGCCACGCTTCGTTTGCGCGTTATGAGGCACCTGGCGCGCTGCCGACGCCGCTGGCCACTGCTCACGCACGTCCGCGAACCCCCAGCCCGTTTGCTGCAGCCGTGACTCGGGTCCAGTCCGGCTCGTGTTGGGTCGCCGATGCTGGCCGTACTGAGGCTGCTGACACTTTTCCGGACAGCGACAGCGGCTCGCACTGGTAGCCATAGGGCAGTCTGCGGTCATCCGCGTCCCAGCACGCCGTGGTGACCGAGATATGAGTCGTTTTGAGGAGAGACGAGTGGAGGTCGCTAAGTCGACAAGGAGTGAGAAGCGTGTCCTGAGCGGAGCAGAGGGCTGCACTGCAGCGCGTTGCGATGCGGACGCGCGTGGTGGTGCAGGGTATGTCGTAGCGTGTGTGGTTGGGCGTGTGGGGCTCGATTTTTGATTTTGTGGGTGTGAGTTGATTTTGGCGGTCGTAAAGCTCAGTCGGTAGAGCACAGTGCTAATAACGCTGCGGTCCAGGGTTCGAGCCCCTGTATGACCATTTTGCTCTTTATCCTGCAACGCTGCCACGCTTCGTTTGCGCGTTATGAGGCACCTGGCGCGCTGCCGACGCCGCTGGCCACTGCTCACGCACGTCCGCGAACCCCCAGCCCGTTTGCTGCAGCCGTGACTCGGGTCCAGTCCGGCTCGTGTTGGGTCGCCGATGCTGGCCGTACTGAGGCTGCTGACACTTTTCCGGACAGCGACAGCGGCTCGCACTGGTAGCCATAGGGCAGTCTGCGGTCATCCGCGTCCCAGCACGCCGTGGTGACCGAGATATGAGTCGTTTTGAGGAGAGACGAGTGGAGGTCGCTAAGTCGACAAGGAGTGAGAAGCGTGTCCTGAGCGGAGCAGAGGGCTGTACAGCAGCGCGTGGTGGTGCGGGGTATGTCGTAGCGTGTGTGGTTGGGCGTGTGGGGCTCGATTTTTGATTTTGTGGGTGTGAGTTGATTTTGGCGGTCGTATAGCTCAGTCGGTAGAGCACAGTGCTAATAACGCTGCGGTCCAGGGTTCGAGCCCCTGTATGACCATTTTGCTCTTTATCCTGCAACGCTGCCACGCTTCGTTTGCGCGTTATGAGGCACCTGGCGCGCTGCCGACGCCGCTGGCCACTGCTCACGCACGTCCGCGAACCCCCAGCCCGTTTGCTGCAGCCGTGACTCGGGTCCAGTCCGGCTCGTGTTGGGTCGCCGATGCTGGCCGTACTGAGGCTGCTGACACTTTTCCGGACAGCGACAGCGGCTCGCACTGGTAGCCATAGGGCAGTCTGCGGTCATCCGCGTCCCAGCACGCCGTGGTGACCGAGATATGAGTCGTTTTGAGGAGAGACGAGTGGAGGTCGCTAAGTCGACAAGGAGTGAGAAGCGTGTCCTGAGCGGAGCAGAGGGCTGTACAGCAGCGCGTGGTGGTGCGGGGTATGTCGTAGCGTGTGTGGTTGGGCGTGTGGGGCTCGATTTTTGATTTTGTGGGTGTGAGTTGATTTTGGCGGTCGTATAGCTCAGTCGGTAGAGCACAGTGCTAATAACGCTGCGGTCCAGGGTTCGAGCCCCTGTATGACCATTTTGCTCTTTATCCTGCAACGCTGCCACGCTTCGTTTGCGCGTTATGAGGCACCTGGCGCGCTGCCGACGCCGCTGGCCACTGCTCACGCACGTCCGCGAACCCCCAGCCCGTTTGCTGCAGCCGTGACTCGGGTCCAGTCCGGCTCGTGTTGGGTCGCCGATGCTGGCCGTACTGAGGCTGCTGACACTTTTCCGGACAGCGACAGCGGCTCGCACTGGTAGCCATAGGGCAGTCTGCGGTCATCCGCGTCCCAGCACGCCGTGGTGACCGAGATATGAGTCGTTTTGAGGAGAGACGAGTGGAGGTCGCTAAGTCGACAAGGAGTGAGAAGCGTGTCCTGAGCGGAGCAGAGGGCTGTACAGCAGCGCGTGGTGGTGCGGGGTATGTCGTAGCGTGTGTGGTTGGGCGTGTGGGGCTCGATTTTTGATTTTGTGGGTGTGAGTTGATTTTGGCGGTCGTATAGCTCAGTCGGTAGAGCACAGTGCTAATAACGCTGCGGTCCAGGGTTCGAGCCCCTGTATGACCATTTTGCTCTTTATCCTGCAACGCTGCCACGCTTCGTTTGCGCGTTATGAGGCACCTGGCGCGCTGCCGACGCCGCTGGCCACTGCTCACGCACGTCCGCGAACCCCCAGCCCGTTTGCTGCAGCCGTGACTCGGGTCCAGTCCGGCTCGTGTTGGGTCGCCGATGCTGGCCGTACTGAGGCTGCTGACACTTTTCCGGACAGCGACAGCGGCTCGCACTGGTAGCCATAGGGCAGTCTGCGGTCATCCGCGTCCCAGCACGCCGTGGTGACCGAGATATGAGTCGTTTTGAGGAGAGACGAGTGGAGGTCGCTAAGTCGACAAGGAGTGAGAAGCGTGTCCTGAGCGGAGCAGAGGGCTGTACAGCAGCGCGTGGTGGTGCGGGGTATGTCGTAGCGTGTGTGGTTGGGCGTGTGGGGCTCGATTTTTGATTTTGTGGGTGTGAGTTGATTTTGGCGGTCGTATAGCTCAGTCGGTAGAGCACAGTGCTAATAACGCTGCGGTCCAGGGTTCGAGCCCCTGTATGACCATTTTGCTCTTTATCCTGCAACGCTGCCACGCTTCGTTTGCGCGTTATGAGGCACCTGGCGCGCTGCCGACGCCGCTGGCCACTGCTCACGCACGTCCGCGAACCCCCAGCCCGTTTGCTGCAGCCGTGACTCGGGTCCAGTCCGGCTCGTGTTGGGTCGCCGATGCTGGCCGTACTGAGGCTGCTGACACTTTTCCGGACAGCGACAGCGGCTCGCACTGGTAGCCATAGGGCAGTCTGCGGTCATCCGCGTCCCAGCACGCCGTGGTGACCGAGATATGAGTCGTTTTGAGGAGAGACGAGTGGAGGTCGCTAAGTCGACAAGGAGTGAGAAGCGTGTCCTGAGCGGAGCAGAGGGCTGTACAGCAGCGCGTTGCGATGCGGACGCGCGTGGTGGTGCGGGGTATGTCGTAGCGTGTGTGGTTGGGCGTGTGGGGCTCGATTTTTGATTTTGTGGGTGTGAGTTGATTTTGGCGGTCGTAAAGCTCAGTCGGTAGAGCACAGTGCTAATAACGCTGCGGTCCAGGGTTCGAGCCCCTGTATGACCATTTTGCTCTTTATCCTGCAACGCTGCCACGCTTCGTTTGCGCGTTATGAGGCACCTGGCGCGCTGCCGACGCCGCTGGCCACTGCTCACGCACGTCCGCGAACCCCCAGCCCGTTTGCTGCAGCCGTGACTCGGGTCCAGTCCGGCTCGTGTTGGGTCGCCGATGCTGGCCGTACTGAGGCTGCTGACACTTTTCCGGACAGCGACAGCGGCTCGCACTGGTAGCCATAGGGCAGTCTGCGGTCATCCGCGTCCCAGCACGCCGTGGTGACCGAGATATGAGTCGTTTTGAGGAGAGACGAGTGGAGGTCGCTAAGTCGACAAGGAGTGAGAAGCGTGTCCTGAGCGGAGCAGAGGGCTGTACAGCAGCGCGTGGTGGTGCGGGGTATGTCGTAGCGTGTGTGGTTGGGCGTGTGGGGCTCGATTTTTGATTTTGTGGGTGTGAGTTGATTTTGGCGGTCGTATAGCTCAGTCGGTAGAGCACAGTGCTAATAACGCTGCGGTCCAGGGTTCGAGCCCCTGTATGACCATTTTGCTCTTTATCCTGCAACGCTGCCACGCTTCGTTTGCGCGTTATGAGGCACCTGGCGCGCTGCCGACGCCGCTGGCCACTGCTCACGCACGTCCGCGAACCCCCAGCCCGTTTGCTGCAGCCGTGACTCGGGTCCAGTCCGGCTCGTGTTGGGTCGCCGATGCTGGCCGTACTGAGGCTGCTGACACTTTTCCGGACAGCGACAGCGGCTCGCACTGGTAGCCATAGGGCAGTCTGCGGTCATCCGCGTCCCAGCACGCCGTGGTGACCGAGATATGAGTCGTTTTGAGGAGAGACGAGTGGAGGTCGCTAAGTCGACAAGGAGTGAGAAGCGTGTCCTGAGCGGAGCAGAGGGCTGTACAGCAGCGCGTGGTGGTGCGGGGTATGTCGTAGCGTGTGTGGTTGGGCGTGTGGGGCTCGATTTTTGATTTTGTGGGTGTGAGTTGATTTTGGCGGTCGTAAAGCTCAGTCGGTAGAGCACAGTGCTAATAACGCTGCGGTCCAGGGTTCGAGCCCCTGTATGACCATTTTGCTCTTTATCCTGCAACGCTGCCACGCTTCGTTTGCGCGTTATGAGGCACCTGGCGCGCTGCCGACGCCGCTGGCCACTGCTCACGCACGTCCGCGAACCCCCAGCCCGTTTGCTGCAGCCGTGACTCGGGTCCAGTCCGGCTCGTGTTGGGTCGCCGATGCTGGCCGTACTGAGGCTGCTGACACTTTTCCGGACAGCGACAGCGGCTCGCACTGGTAGCCATAGGGCAGTCTGCGGTCATCCGCGTCCCAGCACGCCGTGGTGACCGAGATATGAGTCGTTTTGAGGAGAGACGAGTGGAGGTCGCTAAGTCGACAAGGAGTGAGAAGCGTGTCCTGAGCGGAGCAGAGGGCTGTACAGCAGCGCGTTGCGATGCGGACGCGCGTGGTGGTGCGGGGTATGTCGTAGCGTGTGTGGTTGGGCGTGTGGGGCTCGATTTTTGATTTTGTGGGTGTGAGTTGATTTTGGCGGTCGTATAGCTCAGTCGGTAGAGCACAGTGCTAATAACGCTGCGGTCCAGGGTTCGAGCCCCTGTATGACCATTTTGCTCTTTATCCTGCAACGCTGCCACGCTTCGTTTGCGCGTTATGAGGCACCTGGCGCGCTGCCGACGCCGCTGGCCACTGCTCACGCACGTCCGCGAACCTCCAGCCCGTTTGCTGCAGCCGTGACTCGGGTCCAGTCCGGCTCGTGTTGGGTCGCCGATGCTGGCCGTACTGAGGCTGCTGACACTTTTCCGGACAGCGACAGCGGCTCGCACTGGTAGCCATAGGGCAGTCTGCGGTCATCCGCGTCCCAGCACGCCGTGGTGACCGAGATATGAGTCGTTTTGAGGAGAGACGAGTGGAGGTCGCTAAGTCGACAAGGAGTGAGAAGCGTGTCCTGAGCGGAGCAGAGGGCTGTACAGCAGCGCGTTGCGATGCGGACGCGCGTGGTGGTGCGGGGTATGTCGTAGCGTGTGTGGTTGGGCGTGTGGGGCTCGATTTTTGATTTTGTGGGTGTGAGTTGATTTTGGCGGTCGTATAGCTCAGTCGGTAGAGCACAGTGCTAATAACGCTGCGGTCCAGGGTTCGAGCCCCTGTATGACCATTTTGCTCTTTATCCTGCAACGCTGCCACGCTTCGTTTGCGCGTTATGAGGCACCTGGCGCGCTGCCGACGCCGCTGGCCACTGCTCACGCACGTCCGCGAACCCCCAGCCCGTTTGCTGCAGCCGTGACTCGGGTCCAGTCCGGCTCGTGTTGGGTCGCCGATGCTGGCCGTACTGAGGCTGCTGACACTTTTCCGGACAGCGACAGCGGCTCGCACTGGTAGCCATAGGGCAGTCTGCGGTCATCCGCGTCCCAGCACGCCGTGGTGACCGAGATATGAGTCGTTTTGAGGAGAGACGAGTGGAGGTCGCTAAGTCGACAAGGAGTGAGAAGCGTGTCCTGAGCGGAGCAGAGGGCTGTACAGCAGCGCGTTGCGATGCGGACGCGCGTGGTGGTGCGGGGTATGTCGTAGCGTGTGTGGTTGGGCGTGTGGGGCTCGATTTTTGATTTTGTGGGTGTGAGTTGATTTTGGCGGTCGTATAGCTCAGTCGGTAGAGCACAGTGCTAATAACGCTGCGGTCCAGGGTTCGAGCCCCTGTATGACCATTTTGCTCTTTATCCTGCAACGCTGCCACGCTTCGTTTGCGCGTTATGAGGCACCTGGCGCGCTGCCGACGCCGCTGGCCACTGCTCACGCACGTCCGCGAACCCCCAGCCCGTTTGCTGCAGCCGTGACTCGGGTCCAGTCCGGCTCGTGTTGGGTCGCCGATGCTGGCCGTACTGAGGCTGCTGACACTTTTCCGGACAGCGACAGCGGCTCGCACTGGTAGCCATAGGGCAGTCTGCGGTCATCCGCGTCCCAGCACGCCGTGGTGACCGAGATATGAGTCGTTTTGAGGAGAGACGAGTGGAGGTCGCTAAGTCGACAAGGAGTGAGAAGCGTGTCCTGAGCGGAGCAGAGGGCTGTACAGCAGCGCGTGGTGGTGCGGGGTATGTCGTAGCGTGTGTGGTTGGGCGTGTGGGGCTCGATTTTTGATTTTGTGGGTGTGAGTTGATTTTGGCGGTCGTATAGCTCAGTCGGTAGAGCACAGTGCTAATAACGCTGCGGTCCAGGGTTCGAGCCCCTGTATGACCATTTTGCTCTTTATCCTGCAACGCTGCCACGCTTCGTTTGCGCGTTATGAGGCACCTGGCGCGCTGCCGACGCTGCTGGCCACTGCTCACGCACGTCCGCGAACCTCCAGCCCGTTTGCTGCAGCCGTGACTCGGGTCCAGTCCGGCTCGTGTTGGGTCGCCGATGCTGGCCGTACTGAGGCTGCTGACACTTTTCCGGACAGCGACAGCGGCTCGCACTGGTAGCCATAGGGCAGTCTGCGGTCATCCGCGTCCCAGCACGCCGTGGTGACCGAGATATGAGTCGTTTTGAGGAGAGACGAGTGGAGGTCGCTAAGTCGACAAGGAGTGAGAAGCGTGTCCTGAGCGGAGCAGAGGGCTGTACAGCAGCGCGTTGCGATGCGGACGCGCGTGGTGGTGCGGGGTATGTCGTAGCGTGTGTGGTTGGGCGTGTGGGGCTCGATTTTTGATTTTGTGGGTGTGAGTTGATTTTGGCGGTCGTATAGCTCAGTCGGTAGAGCACAGTGCTAATAACGCTGCGGTCCAGGGTTCGAGCCCCTGTATGACCATTTTGCTCTTTATCCTGCAACGCTGCCACGCTTCGTTTGCGCGTTATGAGGCACCTGGCGCGCTGCCGACGCCGCTGGCCACTGCTCACGCACGTCCGCGAACCCCCAGCCCGTTTGCTGCAGCCGTGACTCGGGTCCAGTCCGGCTCGTGTTGGGTCGCCGATGCTGGCCGTACTGAGGCTGCTGACACTTTTCCGGACAGCGACAGCGGCTCGCACTGGTAGCCATAGGGCAGTCTGCGGTCATCCGCGTCCCAGCACGCCGTGGTGACCGAGATATGAGTCGTTTTGAGGAGAGACGAGTGGAGGTCGCTAAGTCGACAAGGAGTGAGAAGCGTGTCCTGAGCGGAGCAGAGGGCTGTACAGCAGCGCGTGGTGGTGCGGGGTATGTCGTAGCGTGTGTGGTTGGGCGTGTGGGGCTCGATTTTTGATTTTGTGGGTGTGAGTTGATTTTGGCGGTCGTATAGCTCAGTCGGTAGAGCACAGTGCTAATAACGCTGCGGTCCAGGGTTCGAGCCCCTGTATGACCATTTTGCTCTTTATCCTGCAACGCTGCCACGCTTCGTTTGCGCGTTATGAGGCACCTGGCGCGCTGCCGACGCCGCTGGCCACTGCTCACGCACGTCCGCGAACCCCCAGCCCGTTTGCTGCAGCCGTGACTCGGGTCCAGTCCGGCTCGTGTTGGGTCGCCGATGCTGGCCGTACTGAGGCTGCTGACACTTTTCCGGACAGCGACAGCGGCTCGCACTGGTAGCCATAGGGCAGTCTGCGGTCATCCGCGTCCCAGCACGCCGTGGTGACCGAGATATGAGTCGTTTTGAGGAGAGACGAGTGGAGGTCGCTAAGTCGACAAGGAGTGAGAAGCGTGTCCTGAGCGGAGCAGAGGGCTGTACAGCAGCGCGTGGTGGTGCGGGGTATGTCGTAGCGTGTGTGGTTGGGCGTGTGGGGCTCGATTTTTGATTTTGTGGGTGTGAGTTGATTTTGGCGGTCGTATAGCTCAGTCGGTAGAGCACAGTGCTAATAACGCTGCGGTCCAGGGTTCGAGCCCCTGTATGACCATTTTGCTCTTTATCCTGCAACGCTGCCACGCTTCGTTTGCGCGTTATGAGGCACCTGGCGCGCTGCCGACGCCGCTGGCCACTGCTCACGCACGTCCGCGAACCCCCAGCCCGTTTGCTGCAGCCGTGACTCGGGTCCAGTCCGGCTCGTGTTGGGTCGCCGATGCTGGCCGTACTGAGGCTGCTGACACTTTTCCGGACAGCGACAGCGGCTCGCACTGGTAGCCATAGGGCAGTCTGCGGTCATCCGCGTCCCAGCACGCCGTGGTGACCGAGATATGAGTCGTTTTGAGGAGAGACGAGTGGAGGTCGCTAAGTCGACAAGGAGTGAGAAGCGTGTCCTGAGCGGAGCAGAGGGCTGTACAGCAGCGCGTGGTGGTGCGGGGTATGTCGTAGCGTGTGTGGTTGGGCGTGTGGGGCTCGATTTTTGATTTTGTGGGTGTGAGTTGATTTTGGCGGTCGTATAGCTCAGTCGGTAGAGCACAGTGCTAATAACGCTGCGGTCCAGGGTTCGAGCCCCTGTATGACCATTTTGT